>VRYO01001865.1:1619982-1739973 GCA_009812075.1 Sialia sialis
TGGGGAAAAAGAACTGCTGGCTCCATTTAGCCTGGCAAGACCAGACCAAGAGTGAACATGATGATCGTAGACAAATATTCAGAATACTGATAACCTCTCTTCAATCCATTGCACAGCTGCAGACACTGACTACTCCAGATTTTGTTTTATAGGGACAGGGGTTTTTCATGTGTTTATTTCATTATGTACAAAACACTGGGAAACTATCTGGATGTATTACTGCATCTCACAGTCTTTTGACTCTCTGGAAAGTTTTCTCAGTCCTCTAAGACCAGCCATTTCTTTGCATGAAGGTTAATGTATTTTATATTCAGTATTTTTATTAGCCTCCTAATCAAACAGTTTTCTTTCATCTGGATGGCAACTCTTATTGTATTATTTGATAAACCTCTCATAAATCCTTTACATTTTGTTTATGTTCCTTTTCATGAAACAATTGCTGCATGAAAACATTGTTTACTGAATTTAGAGCTATAAAGATCAGAAATTTCACATGAAAAAATTACAGGCATGTATTTCTGCCATTCTCAGGAACATAGGTGCTCTGTATTTCTTTACTAGATTATAGTGGAAGTTGGTTTTTGTTCATGTCAAGGAAAGCCCTTTCTGCCCATGCTTACTGTCTGGGTTATCATTTGAGAGAGACTTTGTGGACACACTAACTTCAACATAGTTTGGATGAATTCATGGCACTGAATATTCATACAGCGTATGATACAGACACTGAACTCAATTTAGTAAATGAATACTTGTAATTTCACCAAAGCCCCTCTGAGAGATTATTATGCAGATTTATGAAGGAATATTGCTGAAGCAATTCTTGGCTGTGTTTTCAGTCACTGAGGACTTAAAGTATGTAAACCTAAAACAATTTCAGACTTATTTACTGTCATTGCTTTCATCTTCTGAACCCTTCTGACATTATTTCACCCACTGGTTTGTATCCAGAATCCCCTCTGCTATCCTTGCCCTTGAGCAAAGAACCAGTGTCAGAACACCTATGAGCATTGCCAAGCTACTCCTAACAATATCCTTGCTGCCATAATGCCAGCAATCTGCTCTAATCCTGCTGCTGCACAATTGCACTGCGGGCAGAGGGATGTGCGGACGCGATGGTGTGGGCACCTGGAAACACAGACACCAGCACACAGCCGCACTGTGAGCAGACTTTCACACCTCCAGGAGCAAGATTACCTCACTGCTGTGGGACCACTGGTCTCATAAAAGGAGGAGCAATCAGGTTGAGGAATGATGGAGATGCTTGACCCAACAGCATACTAGAGTTTTTTAAAATTCAACAAGTTGAGTTGTTCTCTGTGTTACTGATTTTATCTTTTTTAGTGATGCAGACCCAGCCTCCCATACCCACTGTAACATCTTCAGCTCCATCCCTCTCTCTTGGCCAGAAAGCTTATTTCCACTTGCTGAAAGTCTCAAAAAATTGAGATCAATGTCCCCCACTCTAGACAATCTACCTCTCCTGCCCTACTCGTTGGATTAATGGGCACAGACCCAGATCCTGGATCCTTATTCACATTGATCATTTGTCCCTCATCAGCTGGAGTCCTACCTCACCTGGATGAGGTAACACGGGGGTAAATCCTTTGGAGTGTGTCCCACGGGCTTCAGAAGGCTACAGCAACAGTTAAATTTTAGCATACTGTAAATACCGCGGCTCTTCTCAGCTACATTTCTTGGTATATAGTATAGTAACATATGCTACATGGAAGTGAATCGTAAAGGCCAACTTCTGCTCTTGGATTCAGATCTCCCTGACTTCAGTGAGACTGAAAAGCAGGGGAGCCTGGTGACACCTGCAAGCAGCAAGTAACCATGGCAAAGTCTCCATGGGGGAGTGGAGGGAAAGATCAGCAGAGAATTCCTGAAGGGTTCTCATGCTTCATGTGAATTGCCACCCCGCGGCTCATTTCAGCCACGTTTTGTGGAGTGAATGTGCACACTGAACTCCTTCCACAAATTAATATGCATTGTGGTAAAGGCAAGTGAAGCCTAGGGGCCAAAAAACAGGAAAATCTGCATGTCAAAGAGACAGCAATGAAAGAAGAGAACTGGAGATAAATGATGATGGGAAAAACACCTCTTTTTCTTTTTTATTTTTTAACTAAATGATATTTTATTAATTTATCTCAAAAAGTTTTCCTGTTTCATCCTTCTTACTTTTTTATCTTCATATTTCTTTCTTTTTTCTTGGATTCTCTTTCTGTCTTCATTTCTTCATTCCCAGATCCTCTTTTTCCCCTTGTTCTTCTGTGCTTGATTGACTGTCAATATAGATATGGGAAGAGGGAACTATCTTTGAAAATGTCAAAGAGTAGCTGCAAAAAGACACATATTTGCACACTTTACATGAAACATGTTCAACTCTACATGGATAGAATCCAACATAGCGAGGTAGAGAAAAGTAATTAAAGAAATCCTCCTGCTTGCTATTCTGCAGTCACTAAACTACCACTGGCTCAAGTAAAACAAGAGATGATTGAAAGTTAAGGATGGGTCCAACCACTCAGCACTGTGTGAGGGAAAGTAAACAAATTGAAGCGATTTTTAGAGCGTGAGTCATGGCTGTACTTGAGTCAACTAGACCAATAAATTGCAAGTGGCTTAAGGAAGATTTTCTCATTGACAGAATATTCCCCTTCTTGCTGCATCCCCTCAACAGTCACAATAAGCATCACAAGGGTTGGAAGGTTGGAGAGGAGCTTTCCTTCATAGCCTTTGAAACAGAATCAGTCAAACTCTGTGAATGGCAAAGGAGCAGTACTACGTTTAACAACTAAACGCCAGGAAGTGATGATGTTGTTCCACAAAACATCAACCCAATCTTCTCTGGGAGATCTTTCCAAGACATCTCAGATAAAAATCCATGCCTTGCAACATCTGAAGGCAGAACTGGCTGTGCCTGTCTCACAATCAGCTTGGCTTGAAGATCATTTTTAAGGGTGTTAATAGGAAGGCGTTTTAGGTGGTTATCTCAGACAGTCCAGACACCATTTCCCAGCTTTTGGAAAACTGGGGATGGTGGGCAGAGCTTATTCAAAAGCATGTCAAGTATTTCAGTAGAATGTGAATATATTTTATGGTATATTTTTTCTTTTATTTATATTTTATCTTCTATTTTATCTTGTATCTAGTATATTTTTTATGGTGCAGTATTTTCACAAGGGGTGATTACATTTTTGAAATATAGAAGTCCCAAGTAGCAATGCATGTTATTTTTTTGTTTATAGTAAAAGTCATGCTTTAGGAATTCCAACCTCTAAACTCCCAGTACAATCTGTTTTCTTGCTGCTCTTCCAATGGACCATGGACATTTTTGTGAAAATTTCATTCGATAAAAGTGTTTCTGTAATGGATTCTATTGAATAAAACACTGCAGTTTCAGCTCTAACAAGTAGTTTCTTTTTAAAAAAACCAATTCTTTGATATTTAAAAACCAAGTCTCCAAGTCTGAGGCATCCTAAGCAAAAATTTGTTCCCGTGGACTTCTTGGCAGTGTTTGTAATATAAATGTAATTTTCCTTTTGTTCAAATGACCAAAAAAAATTGGATGTAAGTACTAGACACAAAAGGTGCAGTCTTTTCCAGGTTGTATAATATCCCGTGACATCTGTTTTAAGTTCTAGCTGAGGGTTTTAGAAACCTTTTCCTTCTGTTGCACAAATTTTCTCTCATAAATAGCCTGCATAAATGCACAAGGCTCTAGAACATGCAAGCCTGACGCTTGCGCCTCTTCACGAAAACTTTAGAGTGTGGAAAAATAAATCAGTTACGAAAGGATTTCTGAAAAGTGGAGAAAGTGATGTGAGTACAGCTGCAGGAAATTCATTTTATAATCTGAATAGCTGCTTAGGATTTTTTAATAATAACCACCTAGTCTTAATGGGGACATTTTCATATTGCTCATTCCGTATTCCTGAATACCCATCTGATACTTTGTTAGAAGCACTTGCAGTATCATTTAGATGAAGCAGAACTATTCATTTTCCTTCTTTTTCACCTCAACAAGATTTGCCTTTTTCTTGACTCTGAAAAGCCCATCCCCTTCTGCTTGTCAGTGCTCTCGAAGCACTGTGGGAAGATATTCAGTAAATCCCAAACACACCTTACTGCCCTGCAAACGACATCCATCATCGCTCCCTCTCCAGCATCAATCTTCCCCCGTCTCTGCTTGCATGTGGTACCAGAAGGAGCTTGGAGAAGGTGACCTGCATGACTCCTCTCTTCAGTTATCGGCCGTGGTCTCCCGAAGTGATTCATGATCATATCAGATCCATCTCCCCGGTGCTGTTTTGTCCTCCAGGCTTCGGCAATCGCAGAGCCTGACTGGAGACTCCAATCAACCATCTGGCGTCTGCCAACTGGAGTGTCTAGTCAGGTTACACGGAATGCAGGCAGAAATGTGCTCTGTAGCTGGCTCCTCAGTGAGCTACTCTCTCCCCGTGGGCCAAGCAGAATACTGAGCTGCTGAAACTCTCCAAGGCTGGGAAGGCAGCAGAGGAAAAACTTAGATTTAAGAAGGAAATTTAAAAATCAGCTTTAAACTTTGACTGCAGGGAAGCGCTTGTAGAATGTATGCACTAGATCTGTACTGGCAAAAGATGGATTTATTTGGTGATGGGAGGTTTTTCATCAGTTCCTTCCTCAAGTCTAGTTTTTTAATAATAATTTTCCTATTTATAAGTGATTACAGTGGTATTTAAACTCTAATCGTCCTCTAAATTTTTTACTTTAAACTCTGATCGTCCTCTAAAGAAAAAGTAAAATTAAAAAGGAAACATTAGAAATCTGAAAAATCCATTATATGCTTTTCGCCAAGTATTTTTCAGAATAGTCTGCCTCGATCTTTTGCACAGACTGTTTCACTCCATGTATTTTGAGATGAGCCCTTCCCCTTAGACATCTCCCTTTCATTTCTCACCTCCTAAGGATACCACACAACTGGAAATACAAATGCTTTGGCCAGACCTGGTCTTTCCACATTACTGGATCACGTGAAAAGCCTTATTAGTTATAAGCCTTTAATAATAAGCTTCTTACTCAGTTGGCTTCCCTCTGCCATGACAAGTTTTATCAGAGCCTTGCACAATCACAGCAGCCAGAAGTGGTCACTTGGGGAATTCCTTCCCAAAGGTGGCAATGCTGTCTGCCTTGGCACTACATCCTTCTAGGCTGAGGGCACTGAGGGCATGTCCCCTGCAGCATCTTGGTGCCTCAGGGTCCCATCCTTGAGCACCAGAAGCAGTCATGGTGTCCTTGAAGAACAATTGTCATGACACCACTCAGTCCTGAGTTATGTGCATGGCCTGATTTGATGGGCAATACCACCCGTGGTCTTGAAACTGGGCAGGAAAGGTCCATAACTTTCACTGATTTCAATAGGAAATGTAAACTGGCGTTAAACTCACTCTTTTGTTTCTACAAATGAAGAGAGTGGACATTGGGCTGCTCTGAAATTTCATCCAACACCTGACAACCCTTCCCAGTCAGACAGCTGTTGAATATGTGCGATCCTGAGGTTTGGTCTAAAAATGTGCTTTCCCTCAGAAGCTGGATTTTTATACAATTACTTGACCAGTCTTATTTGTGTTTAAGACCACAGATAAAGTGCAGGTTCCTTTTTATATCTGTTCTTCAACACAGTTTTGCCCTTTGCATTCCTGAAATAAGGAATATCTCTGTCTGTCAAAGGAAATTAGCCCAGTAGAGGCACAAATGGAAAAAGAACAAACAATTTATCATGAAAATATGAAGGCAACATAGAACAGTTTGCTGTTCCATACAATTCCATATGAATTCCCCTTTAGGACATCCAAAGGCTTAAGTTTTGGATTGATCTTTATTTTGCTTTCTCATTTAGCCCGTTCCTTTTAAGGAAAAATGCCTGCAGTGAAGTCTAGCTAGGAAAAAAAGAAATGAGCTATGAATTTTAGCCGAGCACAGAAAATCATAAGAAACCAAATCCTTAACTTCTGAGAGCCAGCTCCCCGAAACCAGCATGTTGAAATCAGTTGTTCAGACCTCTTCATTTGCTCAGTTTTAGCCAGGGCTCCCCATGTGTTGCACACTTCCAGAGCACAGCTTTGTCTGAAAGCACAACCCCAAAACAACTACAAGGGAACAATAATAAATCCTGGGGAGGCAGTTCAGACTATATTTACTATATACCATCTGCAGCGAGCCCGGAGAGACATTATGTTCCACATTCCCTGTCTGTGCTACGGAGAGCTTTTCTGATGTGTAAACCATCATTTATCTTGTCTTTGATTCCCTTCATGTGACCTTTTTCAGAGCATGGCAGTATAACATCCTCGCTGTGGCAGGCTCCGAGACCATTTGAGGACAGGCCTCATAAAGCCTGCCTTTAACATTAATCGATCACTTTATTATGGAAGTAAATCAAAGCAGTTAAACTCAGGTCTTCGGGGAGTTGAAGGTCAAACAGGGAAAAACAAACCTTATCCTGGGAAGAGCACAGAAAAATTCTATCAGCCCCATCTCTTTGTTCTTTGCCTTAGAGGCATGACAAAAGCACGTACTACACGCACCAGTTAGGCAAATATATATTAACATACACAGAGTGTGTGACTGCTTCTCACTGCCTCTTCATCTCTTTATGCCAAGCAGTTTTGCAAAGCCCTTCTTTCGTGTCCTGGAAAGCAGAGGCTCAAGAGGGGAGTGGTCAAGAGGTGAATACAGATGCACTGACCTTCCTGATGGCTCAGCTGGAGAGGGAGAGGGAAGGATGAGAAGGGTGGTGCAGACGAAGGCTCCAACAGATCTGGTCTTTATTCGTCCAGATCTGGTCTTTATTCATCCTTGCCCCTTCACTGACACATCCTGAGAGGTGAAGAAGAGCCTCCTCACCTGTGAGCTCAGGGGCTGCAGGAGCTGTAGGTGAGGGTGAGAACACCAATTCTTCCAGGGAGTGAATTCAGACTGAAGAAGTTTGACAAACAGGAAAATCTGAAATTTCAGTCCTCCTTCACTCTGTAAGGCTGGATAAACTGGAAATCAACACTGCTTCTTCCCAACTTCTGGCTAGCTTGGAGAGATATCCCTCCCTGCCACAGCCTCTGTGGTGCCCCAGACACGAGTGGCCACTCTGTGTCTTGGACTGAAACTGCAAGGCTTGAAAAAACATCTCAAAACTGAGGGATAGGGCTGTGTGAGGAGGAGGAGAGCCAAGCAAAAATTGCTGCTCAACTGCATGTCCAGCTAAGGGCAATGGTGATGACTCCTTCCCAATAGCCTGAGGTGCTGCCCATGTTCTCCAGCCCACAGGGAACACCAGCTCTGCTTGGCAAGCACATCTGGAACTCTGGAATGTTGTCCCTTCCCGGGCTGGCAGTGGGACAGGAGTCCAAGGGCGGCTCAGAGGTCAGGATGTCCCATGGGTGTGACACAGAGCTTCTGCCAGCCAAGGGCACACAAGCAAACCTCAATATCACCTTGGACCCGCCTCCAGTTTCTGTGCCTCAATTCTCTCTCACTGAAACAAGATATATCAAATGTTGGGCTTTTTCCTGTTTAACCTGTTTGATTTATGCTGTTTGTTTTAAGGAAAAAAGCACTCACTTTGCCTTTAGCCTTGCTTTCTTCAAGCCCTGTGATCTGCTGTTGAAGTGCTCCCTTGACCTGTTTTGCCTTTTGAGTTACCTTGGATTTCTCAGGGCTTTACACACACATGGGCACACCCAAATGACACAGGAGGGTGTTGGTCAGTAATGAGCTTTTTGGTCAGGGGAACCTGCCAGTTGAATTTACTTCTTTGTAAGACAAAGCCATTTTTTAAACACAGAAATATGCTGACATGATCAGTAATTAAAGGTGAAAGCGCTGATCAACTCTTACTTATTGTTTTTGTTGTGGTGAAAAGCGTGCTGGTCACTTTAAAGAACACATGTAAAGGCATTGTCCCTGTTTTGAAGTGTCACAGGAGGGCAAAGCATCACTGGAAGAAGGCAGGGTTGGAGAGGCAAAGATTGCAAAAGAAGATGATGCCACTGATAGCTATGGAACGCTCTTATCTTGGCATCTCCACTCGAAACGTAATAAATAAGCTTATTTAAATGAGATTAAGGCAGTGGCTGACTCACAGACAAGGTAACCACTCAGGAAAAATATGCATGTGAAGGAAATAATTCCCAGCCCCTGGAAGCAAGGCACAAGTGTTTATGGGCAAAATGATAAATAGACCATTGTAAGCAAAGCTGTGAGTGGAGTAGGAAACACGGCTGAATTTATGATAGATCACAGACAGAAAAGCAGGCAAAGAAGAGTGCCACAGAATATATGTATCTATTGTATCTATTAATGGAAGGTTGAGGAAGGAAGAACACTGTCAGTCTGAAATATAGCATTTTTCCAGGAGTTATGTTTTCCTATTTTTTAAGTGATTTCATCTCTTTTTCTTTTATGCAGTGAATCATCTGAAATGAACAGGGAAAGCTGACTGCATTATTAATTAAAGGAAAATTGAAATGTAAAGTGCTATCAAGTACACCGTATTAAAAACCTAGAATAAGCCTACATATTTCCACATCTCTGTCAATTACAGTAGTATTAAGAGTATTAAGAGTATATATTCCTTTCCAGTGGGAAAGGAAATCACAAAAAATATGTTTCACTATCACAATGACCCTTTTAGGCTTGAAGTTATGGGAAAAGAAGCTGACTCAAAGATAGCATAATACTGCCAGTCAGTGAGAAAAGGTCATTTTTCTGAAGAGCTCTCTGAAATTTAGCCAGGTTGATTGAAAAGCACAGTGCAGGTCACCAGGTTCAAGAGCAAGCTACGTGAGCAGTCCCAGAGTGAGCAGCAGCTATTACTCTAGCCACAGACAAAATGGAAAACTGAGGCTGCCCTAGAAATTACCAGCTCTTAGTTATGGTCATTTCTGATGGGAAGCATCCACAACATCAGAGATGGGATCATGTCCTAAAATGTCCACTTGAAATAAACCAAGAGTCCAGCTGAATAAATCAAAATATTATAGCTGACCCTTCTGTTGGGATAAGCCCAAGAGGACATTTTGGGTTCAAATCCTCCCTCACTTCTAGCAGGAACATCAATCTGAATTTGAATGCTATGGCTGGGGCCCCTCTTTCTTAAACGGTTTTCTGTTTTGCTTTGGACAGGCATCTAAATCCCAAACTTCCAATTAAGTTTGAAATATTTACAACAAAAAAATCCTGGTGCTTGCTGATTCTTAGAAGGTCAAGGAAATGGAGGACTGAGTATTTTAATATTTCCATCCCACTGAATACTGCAAATCCATGAGTCCAGGTAAAAGACAAAAATATGGAAGATTTTGTCTGAGCTGTCTCAAACCTCAGCAAAAGTTTCTGCTGGCTTTTTCTTTGAGTATTTGAGTATAAACTTCACTTATTTCCTCCCAACAGACTCATACACTATGGTAACAGTCAGCCAGTGTTGGAGCTCTTCCCTCTGTATCCACATGTGCATGTAAATAATTCCAATAATTTCCCTGGACACAAATTCCAGCTAATGGTTTGTTTCTAACTATAATGTTTGTGTACACTCCTTCCCAAACCTGCCATTTCAGCGATATAAGATTTTTTTTTTATTTAATCTTGCAAACTGACAATGAAAATAGATTCCTAGGTTAAAAAAAAAAAAAAAAAGCCCAACATTTTCCTTCAGGATTCCCATCTGAAAGAGTCATTGCTACCTGAAAATATGCATCTCTCTGGCTGAGTTGAAACCTACTCAGTATTCACTGTATAGTTTGTGCCTGATGGGGCTGTTCTACAAAGACAGAGTTATTTTGTCTAAGCCTTCACAGTCCTGACTCCTCAGATTTCAGCATCCCTCAGACGGCTGGAGGCCAAAGCCTGAACTTACTGGTGAAACTTTAAAAAGATAATTTACCTGGTATTTACATTTAGGTGTCAGCCTAACTGCCGGCCACTACTCCCAAGAGAATGTGCAATCTTTTTATAGCTGGTGAGTGACAAAATATCCTCTTTTATGCTGTTCTTTTACATTTGCTAAGATGTCTCTGAGTTACAGGATGAACCTTAATGAGAAGAATTCATTCACTTCAGGTTATAGCTTCTTATGAAAGCACACAGATTTACTGAAGTGTTACCATTCTAGATAGGAAAACTAAGCCTAAATGTT
Source organism: Sialia sialis (assembly GCA_009812075.1). Lineage (NCBI taxonomy): Eukaryota > Metazoa > Chordata > Aves > Passeriformes > Turdidae > Sialia > Sialia sialis. The sequence goes on from VRYO01001865.1 coordinate 1,630,148, forward strand.
GGCTTTGGGATTGGCAGTCCAAAATGACAATGCTTGCAAATGGACTGCTTGTACACCTATGTGCTGCAGCTCCACTGGGATAAAATATGGCCAGGAGGGCTATTTTCATGATATATTGCATTCATAATCAATTTTTATATAATCAGTACTTCTGCTCAAAAAAAAAAATAGAACCTTTCAGAAAAGGTAAAACACCATTGTTTAATGAAAAATATATAATAACTAGCTTGGCAAATGTTGTGTGGGAAATTTCAACAGAAACCATAAATTATATTAAATGCCCAATAAAAATGTTCAATCAAAAGCTCATTTTAAGATACATTGTTAATGAACTGTATGAAATGACGCTTAATCAAAACCCGACACTTTGCAGGGGAGAGAGATTCCACAGGACTTCAGGAGCACAACTGTTCTGAACAAAAGATAACAATAGAACAGGGTAATTAATAGTCTGCACTCCTGTGGCATTCTCCAGGGTATTCCAATTTCTAAATGAGCTCCACTGTTTTTCAAGAAAGCAGAAATTATACTGTTAATGCCTTGAACTTGATCAAACATTAAGACATCATTTGTCAGGCAGGATTTGGTTGCTCCAGAGTATTGATCATTCCCCTGTTTAAAGTTATTGAGTGAAAAGGAGAAAAGACTTTTCTTGTAAAAGCTCATTTTGCAAAAGAATTGCCCTGTTATCTTTTCTGTCTGCAATTTTGTAATTCTCAAATTGCTTAAAACTAGTTAAAGAAACCCTTTAGGAAGAGTTCCTCATCACAGTGGTATTAATAAGAGATTTGGTGTGGTTATACTGATATGCACAACAGATTTTCATACTTGATTCCTTTTCAACTGGCACTCTATAATGAGTATGTCATATTCATCATATATAAATTTCTAAATTTTCCAAGCCAAAGATAGAAAACACTACTCTTCCTAGCAGAGCAGAAGAGGGGGGTAAAGTACTACAAGGACAGAATACTGAGACACTCAAGTCATCCTAATTATTGGCAGCATTACAGTTGTAAATAGTTTCAAATTCAGTTCTGTGCGTATTTTTCCTCTTCTTAAATCTTCATTCCTCAGAGTAACTTGGAAACATTAATTTTCTGCAAATGCAATTTTACAAAACAGTCATAAGCTGCTATTATTATTAATCATGATATTCATGTTGGTACAAAAATGGGTTTACTGCAGAGCAGAGGAAGATCTATCCCCCCGCTTCTCTTCATTGCAGCCTCCCACTCGGAACTGTGCTCCTGCTTGCTCAGCCTACAACGCTCGGGACTAGAAAGAACACAAACATACTATCACCAACAACGCCTGAGAAACGTTGATGCCATCAAAATTGTGTTTCTTAACAGGAAAGTCAAGATTTCACACCGGACTTGCGCTCCCTGAGACCACCAGCAGGTCCCAAGGAGAAGCTGGGGTGTGAATTTGTAGCTCACTGGCAGTGCCATGGCTGGTCCTCACCTTGCACAGTGTGGGACAGTCACTGACCAGAGACCAACCAACATGCCACAGGTTCCTGTTCCTTTATCCCTGGCAAGGTTTCTGCATCCTTGAGCACTTTTGAGTTGTCCCACTCTTGTGTGAGCAGAGCAGCTCCGTTCAGTGGGGTTGGAGGTGAGAATGCTCCCTGTGGAACATTCCTCCTTCTGCTGATTCCCAAGTCTGCCACAGTACTAAGAGAACATGTGTTTAAAAACATGGATTAATATTAAAGAACAGTTAGATATGAGACGTTCCCACTGTGAAAAGCCCCTTTTTAGTGCATTTTCTGCTGGACTGGAGACAGCTGTGCTGAGATGAGCAAACCAGGCTGAGCCTGAAGCTGGGAAAGGTATCGTGGCGCACAGGACAGCTTTCCCTGTGCCTTGGTGCATGGGTCTCAGTGCAGAGAAACAGCTCGGATTATTAACCTTGCAAAAGCACGTTTGGATGTTGATTTTTTTTGACAGAGGCATCACTGTGTCACTGGCACTTCACAGCTTCAGTGCAGTGCTCTTATTTTGGTGTCTCCAGTGCTGGGAGCAGCACCTTGGGCCCCCTTTCCTCTGTGTGCCTGACACAGACAGAGGAGTTTCTCCTTTCACCCCCAAAAAATCAACCACAGCCCAAAACCCTGCAGGTAGAGGGGCTGGCTGGGGTCTAGTGGGCATGTCAGCAGCTCTGCACTGGAATAGCTGCTCCTGCTGGCCTTTGGGGCCTCTATGCCACAGCCAAAGGTAGGCAAAGCAAGCAAAACTATGTGGAAATTCGGGAAAGACAGATTAAGTCAAGGAATTACTGCGCTCATCAATCTTGGTGTGTTTTCTGAAAAGGAAAAATACTTCTTTTTCTTTACTTTTGCTCCTTATAAATGAATGTATGTATGCAGAGAATTGTGAAGAGATTAGATATCCAGTCAAGATATGGTGCAAAAAAGCCCTTTGGAATGTGGCAAGGGATATCTCTTGTATCTCAAAGCTCTCCTTTAACAAGACCACTTTCTGCTCTATCCAGCTATCAGTTCCAGCTCTTTCCCTCAAATTTCTGCAAGGTAAATATGATGCCATTGCTGTCTTTATCCCTTAAATATCTAATATAATTGCTGTTTGCATTTTCCCAACTAATCATTTAAATGGATTTTTAAATTTTTTTTATTTTCAGTAATGAATGGCACTACATTTTTTCTTATTTCTAATTTCAGGTATGATGCACCCTCCTCTCCCATTTTTAAACCTTTACTTACGATTTCTTTTTCATACCTTGTAGCATCTTATAAAAAATAAAATAAAAAAAGTGTAATGAAACATTCAGAGGTTTCTTCTCCTTGTGGGTTTTAGGAGATGCAACATTGTGCTGAATTTCCAGCCTGCATTTTATTACTTCCAAGAAGGTGCAAAGAATAACAATCAACACCTACCTGCACTTGGAAGCTGACAAAGAGAACGTGTTCAAAGGTCTCTCACCTCAATTTCGAGTCACAACTTGATGCCTCCAATGCAGGGATGAGGACATTATGATGTTTTGTCATTCGTTTTTTGTACATGGAGGTTCCACAATCGTTAATTCAAATATTCAGTGCTCATAGAGTCTTTATTCATTATTGAAGTAGACCAAAAGCTGTTGTATTATAACCAGAATGATTTGCTGCTGCCACCATAACCCCAACTAGCCGTGCTCAGTTTTTAATTTTCTTTTAAGGAGAAATGATATTTGCTGTCTGTGGTTGTCTGGGCCTCTGTGGTGATTTCATAGCATGTTTTCCCACCTGTCTTGTTCCCCTCCCTTTTTCCTGCCCATCAAGATCTTGATTTCAACATTCCTTGTCTTAGTTGTATGCACTTCTTCTAAATTACACAAGCTGCTCATGTCCACCAGGAAACTACAGTAATTTCACAATTATAAGCTGCACCTGATTATAAGCCGCACATCTGGGTAGCCGGGTAGACTGCAGGATTTGCCCATATATAAGCCACACCTAAATATAAGCTGCACTTTTTTTTTTTTTTTTTAAGCGAGGATCCATGTGCAACAAAGGAACAAGTTAGTAACAGAATTGGGCCAGCGCAGCGTTTGGTGTCAGGTGCTCAAGTTGCAAACAGTTTCCATAGACCAGCAAAGCCTTTAAAGGCAGCCCCAGGCACCCTCCCCGGCCGGCTCTCACTTCCAGGTTGGCATTTTGCTGGGATTTGTCCATAGATAAGCCGCACCTGAATATAAGCCGCACTACTGGGGTAGGCTGGATTCTTCAATGAAAAAGGTGCAGCTTATAACCGTGAAATACTGTAAATGAGATGCCATCAGTAAACTGGTTCTGAGCAGTTCTGCCCCTCTTCCTCGATGGCTTGGGGTGGGTGTTTAGGACAAGTACCCCTGTGCAGAGAAAACAGACCCTGACAGGGGGCACAGCTGTGCATGATGCTGGATGTACCAGCAGGGCATCACCTCCATGGGAGAGATGGGTCTGAAAATGAAGCACTCTGGGAATGCAGCACTTCCCTCTGAAAATAAGAGGTTCTGGATGTTTGAAGAGTGATGCTCTAAGAGACTTCCAGATTCAAGAGTGAAAAGGGCAAATGGTACTGGCTAATCTCTTTTGAAGTATGGAAAGACATTTACATGTGCATATAGGCTGAAGAGGGAAAAATAGCTGGTGGCATAACATAACAGGCCTTTTAATGATGGTGTGTTTGTAATGGGCTTAATACAAGCCATGGCACTGGGTTTGCAATTAAATGATCTGTAAGATTCCTTCCAGCCCAAGCCATCCTGTGGTTTTAACTTGTCATCCCAAAGGTAATCCCAGTGTTCAAAAACAAAGGAGTCTGTAAAACTGTAACATTTGAGTGTCCCTGCAAAATACTTCAGGAGATAATTAAAGTTTCAAGGTCAGTTGTGTGCTTTTATTGATGTATATGAAATACTGTTCACAGAAGACAAGTCCCTTGGAAGTTTACGAGTCAATCATGAAATATTTTGCATTCAAACTAAATCAAGGTTCGAATGCAACTGATTTAAATATGCCACTCTTAAAACCCATAGATTTAGACTGAAAATCCAAGTCTAAACAGAAGACAATGCTTTTCAGATTGTTTATGTAGATTAAGAAAAATACCCATTCCAAAAGCAAGCAGTAAGTGAATCTGAAAACAAAGAGGAGTGAGAAGTATGTGGAAATTCAAAACATACATGAATGACTAAAAAGGACTGGCATGCTGGAAATGTGCAGATCTGAGAGTCAGTGAGGGGACTAGGGGTCACAGAAGGAATGGTGCAATGGACCCGCAGTGCTGCATGAAATGGAAATTACAGAAATATGTAGCAGCACATCATAGTCACAAAGGTTAGCAGCATAGCAAAATGGCGCCAGGATAAATATTAGTTGATATTTAGTGCACATAATGTTTTAATTTCCATAAAGATATTTGAACAGGTAAAACTATTCAAGCTTACCACAGTCATTGCCTAAAAACCAGCCCTATTTTGCACATTAGTCATGAATGTACAAGATGTGTGTATGCATTAAAGAAGATAAAATATTTACAATTCTAAATTGCAGATACAAAGTCCCACTACTGCGTGCTTTCAAACCATGCCTGAATCTTAAATTGATCGTGTAGATATTAAGACTGGGAACTATCTGACTTCCAGTGCTACCAGCATTAAGCCAGAAGATATACTGGAAGGATACAGAGATTCACTTCATAAAGCCCAGCGGTTTCCTGGGGAATAAAAGATTAAAGTGAATCCTCCACTATGAGCACCAATGAAACATCCCTCTTGCACTAAGGCAGATAGGCCAGCAAGACTCTTTGAGACTAAAAAACATACAAAAGGTCCATGCCAAACCCAGGAAAAGGCATTCATGGGAAAGCTGTAACTGCATCTAAGTCCTTAATCAAGAATATGTCTAAATGACTGCACCTGGTTGTATATACATTTATATATGCAATTTAGGCTGTGCTAAATATTTCAGATGATGGATGTAAATACAGCTCTAGTTTATTGTTCTGTGCATTACACGCTCTTAAATCTTATTGCTTGTCTGCACTGAGTCCATAAATTTCCTTTGCCTGCAGTGCACTTTCCAGAGGACACCGTGTCTCAGACACTCAGCTGTGGCAAAGCCAGTGCCCTCTTTCCAAAGCATACCTTCTCTCCTCAAAGGAAAGCCCCCTCAGCATCCCCATCCTCCCCCAGGACCACACAGCCATCATTCTCCTTTTGGGTAATTTATGCAGACCAAGGTCTTTAAACTCTTGGTTTATTCACAAGACCAGGCTGAGCCATACGCTACAGCACTTGTTGGCATCACTAAACAGGATTGTACTCTGATGTAAAGTGACACCAGACACCAGAAATATAAGCTTATTTTATGATAAAGGCATGGATAAATAGTGAACTTGTTTACATAAAGTCGTGGGAGCAAATAGGTCCAAGAGGACAGTCAGTAATCGATACAAACAAATCCCAAATTTTCAGGAAATCAACCAAGAGGACATTTCAGCTGCACTTCCATCAGCAAAGTTATACCTGACTTTGACAAAAACCTTATTCAATTTGGCAAGGCAATGTCCAGTCTCCAGATAATGTTGTGACTAGGTAAATAGAGAAATGGAAGTACAGAAACTCAGATTCAGGGATGGGCATGAACACTGCTGGCACCTGGAAAAGACTGTGGCCAGACATAAGCATACAGAGAAGCCACTTGGGGCAGGTGATGGATGCAGTGTAACCAAGGGTTTCATTTAAGACAAACCATCAGTTATGTTATTTTCTAAATATTAATCAAAACAAATTATCTGAACATTGTATTTCCAGATAGGAAGTCTTCTTCAGTTCTATGCTAGTTCCAAATAAGGCAGTGATGGATGACAGATTCAATGACATACGTGAAAGACTGGTTAGTCCACGATCACTGAAAGTTCATGTAGTTGTTTTTACTCTATATAAAATGTGAAAGCAGTTCTTAAATGTACTCTTCTTAATTATATACAAATGCATTCATATATATTTATATATTTTACAAAAAGTATCTATATAATATATACTTATATGTTACCTGAAAATACCAACATCAAACTGCCTACTGGGAATTTTATTTGTACTGGGAACAGAAGAATATTTTTAAAAATTAATTCACTACCTTATTGTAATCTATGTACTTCAGATTACCTTTCATGAATCTTTATCTTCGGATTAGATAAGATTTGCCTCTCTCTGAATTTTTCTGTTGCAGTCCCCGGAGAAACTGAAAGATTCAGGAAATATCTGTTACCATTTAGTGTTGCTTGTACTCTGAAACCACCTTAAGGCTTGAATACATGAATATTTGCTCTGAAGTCGACATTAAATGTTCCTATTGAAAGTCAAAATGTAGAGCACTGAAATATTAGCAGAGCACTGTCTAAAACCCACCTCAGCTCTAATTTCAAAGGGATTTTCTCTGTCAGGCAGGCACTGAGGTCCTGGAGCAATGATAATTTGGCCCCACCACAGCAGTGGGGAGAGCAGAAGCTGGAGGTAGGTGGGGTGCAGTATTTTGGGGAGTCACTAGATGGTGGTAATGCCGACACCCAGATACCACTGCCAGCTCTGCTTAGCCAAACTCCAGGTGAAAATCTTAATCCCCTGCTGTGGGACCTCTTCCTATCTTCCTATCCTAACTTTTCTGACTATAAATTATTTCTTAGCTGCAATTATTGCCTCAGGCTAGATCTAAATCTTAGTCTAGACTCCCCAGCCTTTCTTCTGGAGCTCCAGCAGACAGGGAGATGCTTCCCTTCCAGTCTTTGTATCCTTGGAGATACCAAATTCCCCTATGCCATGGTTTATCCCCAGCTGGCAAATAAGCCACACACAGGAGCTCCCTCACTCCTCTTGGTGGCACAGAGGAGAGTAGAAGAAGAGTAAAAGTGAGAAACCTTGTGGATTGAGATAAAGACAGTTTTGATGAGGAAAGCAAAAGCTACATGCACAAGCAAAGCAAAGCAAGGAATTCATTCACCACCTCCCAAGAACAGGCAGGTGTTCAGCCATCCCCAGGAAAGCTGGGCTCCATCACATGTAGCAGTCACTTGGAAGACAAACACCACCACTCCCAACATCCCTCCCTTTTCCACTCTCCTCCCACTTTATATGCTGAGCATGACTGCAGGTGCTCAGGAATGTCCCTTTGGTCAGCTGGGGTCAGCTGTCCTGGATGTGTCAGGGTGGTGCAAGAGGCAAAAAAGACCTTGATTTTTGTTGTTGCAAGCCCAAAATCACCTCTGTATGGTCACTACTATCTCCAGCACAAGTCTGAAACACAGCCCCACACTGGCTGAAAAGAATGAGCTCCATCCCAGCCAGAACCTGTACAGACTCTAATCCGAAAGGTCTCCTCATTTCCAACCATTTGTGAGTGGAGACAGATGTGGGTTCAGAAAACAGTGATGGACACAGCTGTGCATTTGGGAACTGTATGGTCTGTTCCAGATGAGGCACCACAGGTTGCCAGAGGCTACCAGTTTAACCCTCGAGCAGTGCCAGAGGAGGAGGACGAGGAGGTGACATCTTTGGATGGAGAGCTGCAGCAATGTGGGATACTCTCTGCTCCTCTCTGGGGTACCTGCATGGCTGTGGTGCCCATCCCCTGGCTCACCTTATGCACAGCTCCCATTACTGCAGCAAGAAGGTACAAAAGTCTGCCCCGGCCCTGCACTTTGCTGCGGGGATTCATTCTTTTGTTGTTCCGGTGTGTCAAAACCTGCTGTGTTTGAAGCTGATGGTGTCTTTGCTGTTTCTGTTGGTCAGGACTGTTCTTCTGGACTGGTACAGAGAATGAAAAAAAAGGAATGCAATGTATTGATTTTTTTTTAACTTATTTATGATCCCTTTCAGCATACTATAATAAAAGTGCTGCATCAGAAGCCCATGCTTTGCTTTTCATTCTTTTCACAACTCTAAGAACTTGCTGCACCCTTTGCAATGAAGGCAGTGATCACTCTTCCTGCTTCTGCTACAGCAGTTCCAAAGTAATTGGTTGGTTTAATCCTCCATCAACAGGCAGAGTATGAAATATGCTATGAGGAAACAATATGTCTGGAATGTATTTATAAATATGCTAAGTGCATCCTCAGATTTATTTTTTTTTAATTCTTTAGCATTGTTTCAAAGCCAGTCTCCTTCATTGTTTCTTCAGAAATGCACATGCTTACCTTGAATAACTCATTATGAACTTCTGCACAAAGACATTCAGGAGTCTAAAATAAAAAAAAAAAAAAATCTGTTATTCAAAATAACCTCATCTCAGTAGACAGCTTTCCTGTAGCCAGTCTGGGTGCAGTGTGAGTGTTTTGCAGGTGCATTCTTGCTGACCTTGGATGTAGCAAATAGGTGTAAATGACATTCAGGCCCCTCTGCTGCTGTCATTATGGGTTCTTTGTTATACTGCAGGAGTCACATTAGCATTACACTGAGAGTACAGTATTGCAGGTGAAAGAGAAAGCTGAACCTCATGGATATTACAGTATAACAGCTTTGGCTCAGACTCCTGAGGCAGTGAGCCAAGCGATAACAAAATGTAAGTCAAATTAAATACAAAAAACCCTCCTACATTAGCATTAAGGATTTGACTTGCACTCCTTAAGAAAAAGTGTTCTAAGTTAAGTCTGCTTCTGTGTGAGTTTGGAATTAAAGCAGTACCGACAACTTAAACTTTAAAAAAATGAATAATTGCTCACTAGGTTTTGTGTTGTGTTTTATTTTAATTCTGCTTTAGACAGGATATACTAGATTTTGGGCTTAAACCTTTATTTATTTAATCATAATATTTTTTTAGGCAGGAAAAATTAAGGGTCTAATCTATGATTTTTGTAATCAAATTTAGTAAACTTTGAAGCAGGAGATGATAACTCAGAAATACACATGAAAAAACCAAAAATTGCCAAATGCATGAAAAGAATATATGCTGGAATATAGTTTCCAAAATAACCTTTTCCCAGTGTTGTTCAGCTTGCATGAATTTCCAGAATTGCATTAATCCATTGTAGGTTCATATTTTTGCAGTAAGAAATATAATTTTCTAGTTGATAGAGTCTTGCTTAACCATATAATTAATTGGTAAACTTTTAAAAATGAGCTTATGTTTCAAAAGCCAGGGAATACAAATTGTTAAGTGTATACAAACCCCCTTAAAAAGAATGGAAGGACTAAGATGAGGGAAGAACTCAGTGTCAGGCTTGTTGCAAAACTGAGCTGCATATCTGATCTGCAATTCCTTTTTAACCACAGTTGCATGCATAAAGCACAAGTAATCTAGACAGCAAGTTTTGACTTGGAATATTAAAAAAAAGGAGGCTAATAAAAAATGCCTCCTCTTCGTCAAAAGACGTAATGAAGAAAATACCAAAAGCTACATACTAGTCCATTCTGGTGGCAGGGAAGGAGCAGGACAAAAAGTCACTCTCCATCCACAGGCATGGCAGAATTAAAACAAGATGCAATCAAATTATAATTCTAAATGTGTGTGGGGGGGGGTTTTATTAATATTCTTAGTTCCTGTTTTTATTAATTACCAGATTTTGTGAACCGTTATATTCCAGAGAAACAAGTCAGACAAGATGTCTGCTTATAATTAAAGTGATGAAGAAACATCGAAATAATGTCCCAATTCAATAAAACTTAATAAAAATGAGAATAGAATACATGTGCTGACAACAAATAATATGAACATGCTTGAAATACATCAGGCAGGAGTCAAAAAGGACACTGAAAAACCTGCAGACTACTGATAGCCTGAATGGCCCTACACAGAGGGAAATGTTTACCTATCAACCTCTCCTATGGAAATTTATGTATATTAAGCCTCTAGGAAATGATCTTAGCTTAAATTGAAATTGTTACATCCACAGGGAGACAAAAGTGCCCATGGGGCTTGCTTTGTTTATGTCTTATTAATTTAATTCTAAGTAGAAATGAAAAAGGTTGGCATTTGTTAAAAAAAACAGGATTTACATGAAGGGAGAGAAATTTAAAACCAAAATCAATTTCTTATTGATATTGAATAACATCATTCCTCACAACACTGTATGTATCTTCAAACTAGTGAAATATGAGAAGGAAGATTTCTGTTTCAATACTTTTACTGTTTAAAAATTTGCTTTTGCTGACTGTCGCAAACTCTCAAAGGTGACAGAAAAAAATAGTTCTTTCTAACCAACACTCTTTTTCTCCAATTGATCTTTGATCTCTTTTTTTTTTTTAATTGGGACCAAGCAGCAGACAAAAAAAATGAAAGTCAATAAACAGGTCAGCTTCTCTCCAGCCCTGTGGGCATTCCTGCTTTTGTCTAAAGAAATCCTAAACCTCCAGTCATATGGCAAATGTGCTGGCAAAAATAATGATGGCAAGGTATAAAAAAGGATTGAAGTGCTAGGAGAGTTTGAAAAACAGTCCTTGCAATAACAAATTTCAGATTGGTGACTGTAAATGGAAAGGCAGCAGGTCGTTTCATGAACTCCACAGTGGGAGGTGGAACCAGGAGCCTGAGCTTGAAGCCATCCTGGGGCTACCTTGGCCTCATTGTTCATGGCCACATTCTCATGCAAGGGAGAATCCCTGGCAATCCATGTGGTTTTGTCCATTTTTATGATTGCCAGCCGTTTAACCTCCATGTGAACCAGAACACTCCTGCAGCACACACTGAAGGTGAAGCTGCACTGACATTTCACAATCGTTGACAAATGCTCCACTCTCCAGGGAAGTGCTGGAGTTCTTAGGTGAGCTCATGTTTCCAGCTGGCTCAGGGGCTGACACCTCCCAGGGCATGTTTTAGATGCTTTGCTGTGTTTGGTGTCCCTGTGCCACAGTGGCTGCTGTCCCTGCTCATGCTGATCAGTGTGTGGGACAAGTCCGTGCTGATTCACCACATTAATCAGTGCTTTGCTGCCTCTTGTCTCCTCCCTGCAGGGAGGCAGGAAACACACTCGGTATCCTTGAAACTGGGATCCAAGATGTGAACAGGATGTTGAGCTACTCATCCTCTGAGCATCCCATGCATAAATCTCCTTGGGGCATCAGCTGTGTATGAAAATCCTTTTTCACCCGCGTGCTTCAGTGGGTGAGCACTGATGTCTCACTGATGTCATTGCTCTGGAGCCAGATGAGATGCACTGCTTGGCTGAAGGAAGCCTCTTGGGTGCCAGCTGATTTGCAAGTAGCACTGACCTACAAAGCCCCAAACAAGCCTTCTCCGTGCTCACGTCCCCTTCTCTCCCTCTGTGAGTCAAGGGCAATGAAATAGTTCAGGCACACAGTTAAGGAGAGCTTCTGGGCTTGAGCAGGCTTTTTTACTTTTACACAGAGACACTCTAATCATTTATCCAAAGCAAAGAAGGGACAGACATTTCCAAAACCAAAATAGAAGCATTATTAAAGGTACAAGATACAAAGATTCTTGCTCTGAATAGGTTGAGCAGGATGCAAGCTCACTCCAAAAAGCCCAGATTTCAGGGAGCTCTTGAGCTGTTGGGTTCGAGGTCCCTCTCAGACACCAAGTGGGAGCTGCACGGGCGAGATTGGGGTAGAAATATATGTCTGTACCAGCAGAGGATATCAGTGTGGAATCTCTCATTCTTCTGGCCTGCTCAGAGTGTTCCCCAACCAATATATCCTTAATTAAAGGAGAACCTTGGAGCAGCTTCATCTACAAGCTTTAGGCTGACCCAGGAGGTCATTCAGCTGTGAGCTGTGTCACAACTCCAGGCTTTCTCTCCACACATCAGTTGCCCTTGTAGGTACAACATGCCAAGAATAATCAGTCAAACTAAGCATGAGGTCTTCTGGGTGGCAATCAGGCTCCTTCCACACTTTGTCTCAGCAGCAGCAGGGTGAACAATTCTGCCAAGAGGAGGTGGGTGAGGCGCACGATTTCAAGTCGCTACTGGTAAATTATTAATTCTCCAAGAGGCTTCTGAGAGTTGAAAGCTGGAGAGGAGATGTAACCTCCAAGCATCTAGAGATCATTTAAGAAGGACTTGTTCCTGATAGGGACAGGGGGAGACAGAAGATTATATGCGAAGTGCTGACCTGGGGGCAAGTTGAGCAACACTTGCTTTCCTGGAAAGGTTCTGAATTTGCCAGAGTTGTTTGCAACCATATTAAAAACAAATGGGGCTTACAAGCTTTGGCCAGAAATGATGCTAAACCAGTCTTGATATGAGTCTTAACAGACTACTGCATAATGGCTTTTCTCCCCCTTAAGAGTAATTGAGAAATCTCTGAGGTGAACACCACCAGAAGCCTCTCTTGTCCATCAAGGCAGACTGGCCCTCCTGGCTCAGGCTCAACAGCCTCCAGTGCTGTATTCATTGGCACCACGAGACAATAAGGTTTATAAAATAAGGCTGATGGCAGCAGGTCTGGTAATCCTGCCCTAACCTGTGCTAAAATGACACTGTGTGAAAACGCCAGGCCTTGCAGGCACAGGCTAGAGTGTTAGAGGTTTAATGCTTGGTGAACACTAGACTGCGAGAATTCAAATTAAAAATGGCTGGAGAATCCCCATTATCATTGTAACTGAGAAGTAGGGGGGTCTTAGCTCATCTCCTCCCACCCCAGCACCCCAAGACTCAGGTTGTCTAAAGCCCTCATCAAGACTTCTTTTGAACTGCATGATGGGTCTGATGAATTAGAGAATTCACATTTCCCAGTGAAGATTTCAGAGCAGCTAGGTACACTAGGAAATTAATTCTGTACATTGTTTTTGTCAGTTCCTGGAAATTCCCACCAGTTCATCAGAAATTCAGTCCAATCCCCTGCAGGAGGTAGGGTTTTCTGATACATGGAAGTAACCTTCATGTGCTAATGCACCACTTAAAGTTCATTCAGAAGCACACAGTAGAACCTGTGTAACTCAGAGAGAAACAATAGAGTTAAGGCAGAAAATCCAGATTTGCCACTAATGTAAATGATGAGCACTTCACTAGAGCGCTCTAAAACAAAGGCAGCTTTAAAATTCCAGATCACAAAGTCACACCCAGCTTTAGTTTTCATCCTCTAAACAATGAGCCACTGTCATCCTCTCATCATACCCAAGGGAGAAGAGAGCAGAGCAATGCTTACATTTGTTTGTATATCCCTAATCTGGAGACAGATGGTATGTTGCTATACATCAGCATATTCAATTCCTTACCTTTCAAGGGCCCCTGAAAATAGAAATGTCTGCTTACTGGTTTGTACAGATGCTGAACTAAACAGCAAGTATAAGGCTTTGTGAATTTAATCTAGAGGAGGTAGCTGCTAAAGGAAGTACTCAAAATGCACTTGGATGGATGGTATGAACTAGTAGTACAGGCTAAGGTTGTTATGCATAAATAGCATTTCTCTTAGAATATCCATGGCTTGTAGCTGAATCAACATCCCAGCCATAACAATTGTTTTGACCAGGCCAAGTCAAGTGGTACATTGATTGACCTGTGGCACAAGAGCTGAGCACCAATAAAAGCAAGAACAGCTGCAATTGGGTGAGGAAATTCATGGTCTAGTCTATTCTGTCACTCAGGTAGCAGCCTCAGGTAGGCACCATGGGCTGCTGGTGAGGTGCAACATCCCAGCTCAGTCTCTGCTGCCATGCCCTTGCCTGGCTGTCAGCAAAGTTAATGGAGCACACTGGAGCACAGAGGCACACCCCACCTTGGGACATGCCCTTACACACCAGTGTGTAGCTGCATGCCATCACCTGGCCAGCAGAACGTGGCAGCTGCAAATCAGCAGCTCCTTTTAGTACCTGTTGGCTGAGCACAAGCTCTCTGAGCATCACAGCCATGCATGGTAGGAGCAGTCAGCTGGAGATGTTCCTGCACTGCACCAACAGGTGCCCAGCAGAGCCCCAGAAACATCAGCTCTGCAAAGCTGGCAGGACAAAAACATTCAATTCTGGCGCAGGAAGATTTTGGGATGAAGGCCTGACTGATGCTCTTGGTGCAAAGCTGAGCAGAGTCTAATGTCCTTATAAATCCTCTGCATGATTTTAGATCTGATGAAAGCTAGACTGTCAGTTCAGCACTGGAAAAATTCATCCATGTGCTGGAGTATTCTATGAGGCTGTGTGCCTTCCATGCCAGAATATGGCTTCAGTGAGTCTCAGAGTCACACTGGCCTTTTCCAAGCACTCTGCCCAGGGAAGAATTCCTCTCCAAGTAAAAACAGCTCTCCAGTAAGTAAAACCTCCTCGAAATAGTTTGCATGACTGATGTGTCACATGGTACATCATGTACTGTATTTCCCCCCCAGGTAATCTGCCTGAACAAAGACTTGCCTTTGTCCTCAAGTTATTTTGCCTCCTTGTATCTCTCATTCTTCAGCAATGCTGAAGAGATGCCGTGAAGTTTTGCTATATTGTGCAATGTTGTCAAAGAAATTTATGGTCCAATATTTTGGTTTTTTGGAAGGCTGCTCCTCCCCTTTCTGCTTTAGCAAAGAATTTACTCTGGTCAAGGTCATGTGAATTTTGGGAGTGGGGATACCTGACTGACAGGATACCACAGTGTGCCCCAGAAATGTACTGCCTTTCAAAATGCATGACAACAAGGTATTAAACCCATACTCAACCTGCAGCTTTTTAATTCCATGTTTGGCTGGATTTGCACGCTATACAGACAGAAATTTGGTATTTGCTTCAGAAATTAAAAAAAAAAAAAGAAAAATATAAAAACTGATAAGTTAGAATAAAAGCATGAATCCATATCAATCACTCACAAAGGTTTATACACAGATAGGTGTGTGGGAAAACTGGAAGAACTCAATCAAAACTGATGTGGAGGAGAAATGACTGGCTATATTGACAATGAGGGATAATAACTATAGAGATACATGGCAGGAAGACTTACAAAAGGGAGCCTCAGAACTAGTGACATAATTTGAATGAGAAATGTCTCAGGAAAACTTAAATGTCATTGCTGTTCAGGTTGTCAACAGTAATGCTGTCATTTAGGTAAATGCTACATTATTTTATTACAAGCCTTTAATTACTGTTCTTGCATTCTAAATATGTTTTGTTAAGCTCAACATTAAGGTGACCCATTATTATTTATTAAAGGCAAAATGGCAGCATAATAGCAGGCTAGTCCAAAAAATGCTCAGTATTGTGATGCATTCCTGGAGCCCACCCAGGACAGCCAACTGAGTGCTTCAGTACCACGTCACATGTGTTGTTTGCTTTTTCTGCTCGGGTTTGTCACATCTTCCCACAAGTATGAAGCTCAGCTTCCCTCCATACATCAAGGGCATGATGGTGTATTTCTGAAGGCTGTGGAAAATGGATTCAAAAGCAGTGGCCATCAGTTCCAGGGTGGATTCACATTAGAGCCCTAGCCCTCCAGAACTTGGATTTGATGGCAATCACTGAAAGCAATCGGTGTGCTGTCCAAAAGGAGGCTTCACACACCAGCAATACTCCTTAAGGAGGGGCTGTATCCCATAGCTCTCCAGCCCAGGCTTCCTTAAGGACATTCATTCATCAGTCTACTTCATAACTGACAGGTGAACTGTGAACTTTGAGGGTTTTTTGCACTGTCTGTGAGATTGTGCTTCCAAACCCTCAGACAATGCAGTGGAAAAAAACTGGAAAATGCAGTTATACCTCAGTCCCATCACATGACTCCTCTGTTCTTGACCCCAAGTTCACATTCAACTTAACTAAGAGAATGAAACAGATATATAACAAGGGAAATGGGCCTGGGGGAGGGGAGGGATAATGGCCACATGCTGCAGCACAAAGAAGAACTGGAGCAAAGCATTAACACGTGAAAATCACAATTCAAGGCAGGAATAAATCAAATGGGCTGCAAAGACTGCAGTGTATCCATGATACCTTCTGTGAGGTAGAGAAAAGAGGCCATCCAGGGATTTGTAGAAGGGACAGGTTTCAGCCCCGGAAAAGAAAAACCAAAACATTCTATTGAACAAGTAACAAATATCACCCTCTGCTCTAGTTTTCTTACTTGGCTATATTTTTTTCTTGACCTGGTGCAATTTTACAATGAGCTCTACAACTTTGTGGCTGGTCTCTTCCTTGAAACAAACTGACTCATCAAATGATGCACTTTTACTGCTGTTTGCACTACTGTAACAGCCTTATCTACAGTACAATAGTTCACTGCTCTACCAGAATAAATAAAAAAAACCTACTGAGTCTAAGCTGTAAGTCAAAGCTACCAAAGACAGAAGGATATTTTCACTTTAGGGGTCCATAAGAGAACTTGCATAGTGGACTAAGTCCTTAATAGACTTGCTGTGTGTTTTCCAGCCAAAGTACAAAGGATTCAGTCCTTGCTGGATTTACATATGAGGAAGATTGCACATGAGATTCCTTCTGTCTCCCAGAAGATTCAGTGTGAAACACAGAATTCAGACTGGAAAGAGGGAGAAGATAACCTGAATCTGGTTATAAAAGTACTTTTGCACAGACCATGCAGAAATGTCATGGCAAAGTGGGGAGAGGAATTGCAAAGAAAGTATGCAAGAAAGAGTAATAATAAGCAATAAAAATGCAAAGAGTAATATCAGACAAGCTGATATAAAGAATATACTTAGGTCCCTCCAAAATTTGTTCCCCAGTCTCTGTATGGAGACTTTTTTTCATCAACATCCCAAATGTTGTATAAGACTGAGCATAATTCCTGCAAGTAGCTCTGCCCTGAATCTTTCAGGCTTCTTTGTTCAGTGCTTAGCACCAGGCAGGCATTTCAAGTGTACATGAGCAGAAATAGGAACAGGACTAAGTAGTTAATGGGAAGCATTTTTTATTGCCTGATTTCATCAAATATATCAGTATTTAAGAAAGCAAATTATGAATATAACTGACAGTCATGTATTTGTTCAAGGTTGAACACAGCCCTGGAGTCAAAGATTAAATAGCCTTTGCCTGATATGATTCATCATCATGAACCTGTGGATATAATGGCAACCAAGGAGTTTTTGGCCAAGGAGAGAATTCATAACATACGACAGCTCAGCAGAGTTCCAGTTCCTTTAAATGTCTTTCATCTTTAAATATAGACCATCCATATGAATATCTACTTGTTCCTTAAGGGTCAATTATCAGCCCTTTGCAATTATTCTACCAGCCTGTGGGGCTCTATGGTGCCTTTTTTCCTCCCACATTTGGAGCACAGTTCTCAAGTGTTCATTTACAGAGAAACTCTCCGTAGTGAACAACCACACGATTTAATTTCACTTCCAGGGTGGAACTAGACACACAAAAAAAAGCCAGTTAACAAATGCAGATTTTACACATATTGGTGACACTGATCCATGTAAATGGGACTAGTAACAATTAATTACTTTGATCAGTACGTTTTTTAGAAAATCAAAATCACTATTGATATAAAAAATAAACTAGAATCTCTTTGCTCTTGAGTGAAGTGACTGCTAAGGTCCCTGCCTCCTGAAAGAAACAGTACTATTCCTTGCTTAGAAAAATGTTGCTCCATGAAATGTAGCTATCCTCCATGCTATGAATAGCTGTGTTTCTTCTTCATTTGCAGGAAAATATTCAAAGAAGAGTAACAATACTTACACTGGGGATTAAAAAAAAAACAACACATTTAAATTTCTAAAATACCTAAAAATTAAAACTGAGCAGAAGTCAAACAAAGTAAGTAATTTTTATTAACAGGAATGAAACCCATCCTGTTGAGTTGACACCACTAAAAAACAGCAATAAAGAGGTTTTCATACAAGGTAGACTAGAATATGATGTATTAGGACATGTATGAAAAATGAGCTGGTTCTGAATGTATGAAAGTTTTCTCAGATGTTCATCCTGACTTTTGAAGGGGGTGTTTTCCCCCTCCCAGGGCAGCCTGAAAATATTGCTCTATCTAGTACAAATAGGCCATTATACACTGCATTAAACAAATCCAGCAGTGTTTGGTAGACTTGATTATTGCCTACTTTAATGTCCTTTGGAGGAGCTATGCCATAAGCTCTCATTTTCCCAGCACTTCAGGAAATGTCTCCTCCATTTATGCACTGAGTTACTTCAGAGGAAACTTCTGTGTGAAAGCCTAATGAAAGCAGCAAAACTCATTTTGATGCACTCTTGATGTGCAGTGGGCTCTGACATAAGTTCTCACAGCCATTTCAGCATCAAGAAAAAAATCATTCCCACGTCTGCTGTTTTTTATTACGTATTAAACTTCAGCTCCCAAAACTGTGATCAGAAACAGAAACAATGACCAATGTGTCTCTGATAGTAATGGAAAAACAGAAGCCACATATAGATGCATCTAGAAAGAAGGAAAAAAAGTATAGACCTGTTTTTCTGAGTAATTTGGGTAAAATCATATTTTACGATATTAAAAAAAAAAAAAAACTATTTAGATTCCGTTGTACTGACTGGAAAAATATTCACAGGTGCTCACATTGAAATTCATGCGGACATGGCTGTTTAATTACTTACGGTGAATTAAAGGATCAAAGTCCTGAGGAACAGAAAATAAGTTCTCTTGCTCTTTAGAATTATGGATTTTACTAAAACGTGCTGAAATATTCAGCTTCATTCCCTTTGCAAGTCAACGACCAAGGCAGGAGCAAAAGCTCCCTCTCACAGGCATTTGTTCTTTAGTACGAAATTAGTTTTCATTTACCTTAATTTGTTCTGTTTACTGAGAATTACTGCAGTTATTAAAGCTCAGACTTGAATTTTAGGATCAAATTACTTTCTCATTAATTTATAAGTATAATAATCTCACACACCAGTGGCATCTTCCTTTACCAACATCTACATATCTTCTGCTAATCTCTGGAACGGCAAGCTGCCTACATTGTGAATATTTACATTTGTCTGTACTCTGGGCAGTGCACAGAACATTCCTCGGGCTGGGCCATCCCAATCCTTGGTCTCAACTTTCAAGTTAAGTAACTGGAGAAGTAAATGATGTGTATAATATCTGCTTCCCAGACTTATTAATGACAATATTAGAAGGATTTTTCAAAAGCAATAGAATGCAGGGCATGGTCTTCTGAAACTGGACATGCTGAATTGAGAGGTATTTGAAAGTTTTGCAAAAAAAACTTTTTCCTAATGACCTTAGCTATCTTGTTTGCCTTAAATAATTTTTTATAAACCTTTTACTATCCCAAACAACACATTGTCTTTAAGAATGCTGACAGAGCTAGTCAAGGACTCCGTAGGAATGAACAAAGATCACTTCCCATATCAGAACAGGACACGGGAGCTGATGCTGGGTTCCCACTTCAGCACAATGGAATTAGGGAAGCCCTAGGCAGGTTTTGTTTGCAAAAGACAGACTTTCAGGTAACAACTGGGATGGAGGCCCCACAAACAGACTCAGTTGATTAATTCATAGAGTCTTTGAGTACTATGATATTACTCATTAACATCAAACCACCCACACACAAGAGGATGACGAAGATGTTAAGATAAACTCCTGAACTCCCTGAAAGGAAAAGCATGAGAGCATGACAGAAACATCTCAGACAAGAAAGCACAAACTTGATCTCAAAATGAACAAGAACAAAACCAGCATCAAAAACAGTTAGCATGTGAAATCAAAGGATTTTACTATTGCACTCCACCACAGGATAAAACGGATGGCTTTGCAATACCTGTGGGAACAGATAAGAATTAATGACAGCACGGGAAAGATGAAAGGCATTAACTAAGTATTCTGGCAATGTGTCCTCCTCACCTTGACCTACAGTGCAGCACAATACAACTCACTTTTTGCATAAAATACTTAGCATGTCTCATAAAATGTTTATAGGCAGTGTCAGACAAGGTAGAGAAAGATTATAGAGAAATGCAAGCCCCAGAGCAAGTCGTAAGCAGTTGAGTTAAAAGTTTGCACAATTTCCTGTTCTCTGTTTTCTGTTCCCATCTCTCTTAAAATCTGTAGATTTTTCTTCTTGTTTTCCACTCCTTTATGCCTGGCTTCACACTTTAATGTCACAAGCTAATGTGAGATGTCATGCATTTATTATTTTAATTTACTTATCACATAAATATATTCTTCTGACTGCTGCTGAGTTGAGTTCACAGCAGAAAGAAAGATCCTGTGCACCTGGCAACCTCCCAATTTTGTGTGATGCAGGTAAATTCAGTGCTGAAATATTCTCAACAAAAAGAGAAATTTATCCACTATTCTGCAAGACTTTCCAAACGATTTTCTTTGGTATCTCCTCTCTACTCAAGACCCACAAAAATGGACATATTTGGTTTCTCCTGAGGAGCAACCTATCCTTTCTACTGCTGATTCCTAAAACTAGAAGGAGAAAGGGAGAAATTGGTGGGGAGAACGTGAGGAAGGCAGTCTCTTCTGCTGAGAGGGTGCAGGTAAATAACAGGACACAGGTCAAACAGCCTCACCTCCCCAAGCCCTTGCAGGGAGGCTGAAGGAGTGGGAATCTGAAGCCATTCCAGCAGCAGAGCCATGTGGAATGAGCTACAGGAAGTTTTCATTTTTATAATATCCAAGGGTGATTTTACAGTTGGGTTCAGATGCAGCAGCTGTGTGGGAAACAAATAAAGGAGATAACGAAGTCTTGGGAGGTGCAGGGCATCCACAGGGCCAAGTCCATCCTGTTAAAGTGTCCCTAACTCTGAGGTCGCTGGAGCTGTGCTTGTGTCAAGACTGACTTAGGCCCACTTACAGCTTTTGACCATGCCAAGTACACTAGGTAAAATCAGAAAAATAAGGAAGAAAAAGTGACAGATATGGTGATAGGCTACCATTAAAAAAAAAAAAAACAAACAAAACAACAAAACCCACCCAAATCAAAGAAAACATATATATACATACATATATATATATATCTGAGCAAGGAGCAAAAGCCAAAAATCCAGCAGTGTGTTGAAACAAGTAAAAAGGCAATGAGCCAGGGCAGGGGAGCTAGAAGCCTGCCCCTGGAAAGAGAAGGGTGTTTTTCACCTGGAGTAGTTTAGCTTGGATGGATCATCCCTGGGACCAGACTGGTCTCCATGCAGCTGGGGAGTTTGGGTTAGAATTTCTAGAAATCAAGTTTTATTACAAAAGGAACCAAAACAGCCCACACCATGGGCAGGGATTAACCTCAACACAGCATGCTCCTCATCCTCCTGGTCCATCACCAGGATTGACAAATTCCAGTCTTGACAGGTAGCAGCCATCACATCCTTCTGGAGCAAGGTCTCTGCTGGCCATCATTTTGGGATGTAGGTGGCCTGTAATCCAGCAGTTAGCTCTTCTAAAGTAGAGCAGCAGCTCCTTGTTAAATAAACTCTAGTGGCTGGAGGAAGAGGGAGAGAAAAGATTTGTACCTTTGCACTCCCTCCATCTAAACAGCGCTTTACATCCAAAAATGCGGGAATCTAGCCAGGAACCAAAGATTCTCCTCCATTTCAGGGATGCATATTTTGTTAATTGTACCTGCTTACCTTCTTTATACTGAGTGGGGCAGGATGTGTCCAAAAACCACTGAGTTAGGGTAGTTGTTTAATTAGCTGGGTCATCCATTCATCTATGAGCATGAACTGGGGGAATTGAGTCACAGCCAAACTTCCACAGTGGGTTGCAGAACCCTGGTTGTGGTACTGTAAACAAGAGCTGAGCACTAAAGTCTTAAATCACTCCTCCACTTAAGGCTCAGAGTACTTTCAAGGATTGTGTTCTGAAAAAAACACCACCTTTGCAATGTCTACTAAAAATATTAATGCTGCATAATTTTGAGATTTCATTAATTCTGTGTCATTTTATTGGAAAATAAAACTTCCTTTCAGCCACTAATGAGAATGAAGTATTTATATTTAATAAAGTTTAAGTGGTAGTGGAGGAAAACTTTGCCTTAAATTGAGACTTCAGCTCCTAATTGGCCTTCTCAAACTGTGTAAGACCATTTATATGCTGAAGGAAGTCACTGCAGTACCCAGCCATCTGTATAATCCTCCATCTCTATTTTGCTTATGCGAATTATAAGGGAGATTTACAGGAATCTGTGGTCTGCAGAATATCTTTGTTTAAAGTATAATTGTCATGTATCAGCAAAAATTCTCCTCTGAAGAGGCCCAAGCAGCCGGAGCAGATAAATATTCTAGACAGCACTTTCTTTTCCACCTGACATTCTCCTGCTTGGGTGCATGAAATGGGACAGAGCAAGGCCAGGAGGTATTTGGTGAAGCAGCAGAAATTAGCTAGCCAATTTAGTTATCAAATAGCTATTTTAAACAAGTATTGAACCTCACGTGACTTAATCTTTTTGGTGATGAGACATATGCAAAACAAGTTTTATACGGAAAAAGGTACAATGTTTTATGTGTCTGCTGGGAAAATAAATGGAAAGCTGAAAAAAAAAGGACTCAGTACTTAATGCAGAGGTTGTTTTCATTTCTCACTTCCTGTAGCCTCTGAGGACTTATTTAATCAATAATGGGATCCCATTTGATCACAATATTCCATCCTTTTTAATCTGGAGATAATAACAATTCCCCAAAAGTTGTCTGGAAAGAAAGATGCTTATTGAACAGGTCAGCCTTGAGTTCTGCTGCACTTTCTGAATATAGGTATCCTTCCTAATGCTTCTCATGAAATGGCAGTCATCTGCTAAGGAAAGGTATGTACTTTGTGTATTCCTGCTGAAAACAATTACCTTCTTATATCACATGTATATTTGCATATTTGTGTATATATATGTGTGTGTGTGAGTATATATGTAAATAAATGTGTGTAAGTATTGACAAGCTGTAAAACAACATGATTTCTCCTTTGTCTTCTGAATCCTGTTATATTAAGCTTGTGGTGGGCTGCTTGAAGGTGAAGAGCCCTAGTGCAAATCTTCAAATAACCCTGCTTTTACCAAGCTGTCTTGTATTCACAGTGGTCTGTTTGAAGTATCTCATTTTACTAAGAAATTGCTTCAGAGATGGAAGGTCACATTGGTTTTTCTTTCTTACTGCTAGTTGCATGCTGCTTTACTGTAGTAACAAGGTTAAGGCCCTGGAATCAAATATAAGAGCAGAATGTTTTCTATTTGAAGGGAAATGAAGATACTTCTAGATTTGCTATACTGACTTGCAGGGCTTGCACACCAGGATTTTTGCCGTGACATCTGATCTCATTTTGTGTATTTCTCAGCGCTGCTCTGCAAAAGACTTATTCAGCTTGAGCACTGGAGCACAGTGATGGCTGCTGAAGGGTGGATTGATTTAGAGTCTCAAGACAGACTTCACATGATTCATAACTCCTACAGAGCTAGAAATGCTGTAGGTCTGCTGAGCCCATGCTAGATCATGTACCAATAAGAGGTGATGAACACACTAAAGAAGTCAGAGTTTCACTTTTTAAATACCTTTAATCACATGGTGCTAAAATGTTTCACTATCACAAGAGAACTGGGTGAAGCTATGATTTAAAAAGGGAATACAGTAATTTCACGATTATAAGCTGCACCTTTTTCATTGAAGAATCCAGCCTACCCCAGTAGTGCAGCTAATCATCAGGTGCGGCTTATTTATGGACAAATCCCAGTGAAATGCCAACCTGGAAGTGAGAGCCGGCCGGGGAGGGCGCCTGGGGCTGCCTTTAAAGGCTTGGCTGCTCTATGAAAACTGTTTGCAACTTGAGCACCTGACACCAAACCCTGCGCTGGCACGATTCTGTTAATAACTTGTTACTTTGTCGCACATGGATCCTCGCTTAAAAAAAAAAAAAAAATAAGTGTGGCTTATATTCAGGTGCGGCTTATATATTGACAAATCCCGTGGTCTACCCGGCTACCTGAATGTGCGGCTTATAGTCAGGTGCGGCTTACAATCGTGAAATTACTGTAACTTAAAATTTGCACTAAGTGATTTGGAGTGCAAAATCATGAATTTGGGCCCAAAGAACAGTGGAGGTATGTTTTAAAACATTTACAAATAAATGATACTTACTTTTGTGTTGCGTTTTTTCACTGTCTTTATAATTTTTTCAGTGGTTGCTTATGTTTTATGATCCTACTAAATAAAGATGCTAAATATTTTTTCCAACTGAACATTGTTTCCATTACGAAAATGTTCTAGAGAGCTTAAAGACAGATATGGGATGGAATGCAAATGCCTAAGCACATGAGTTTATTGCTATTTTAATTGCCCAGCAAGATGCTGTATTGAATGGGTCACCTACAGGTCTTTTGTTACATCTGCCAGCTCTACATAGACCTGTCAGACACAGAGGGTGTAGAAAATGACAATAAGTGTCTGTGTTAGAGTCCTGAATAGGTTTCTTTTCCCTATAATTTTTTTAAATCATCTCTGCACATATTACTCAAAATTTGACAGAAGTAGACTACATCTAAAAACAAATTACAAAGTTTTGACACTTGACATTTTATTGCGTGTCAAGCTTGCCCCATGACATTCCCACCTCTCCAATTCAAAAATATGATGGTGATGTAACTTGCATGAAAATTACCACACCATTTCTGTTCTTAAATAGAATTGCATAGTGCAAGCAAAATTTTGGCTAAGCAAAGTCCTTGAGTACATAATTAATCCCACTACAGAGAAGCAGGACTGCTCGCATGATCCAAGATAAACATATTCCTAAATGCTACAATAAGCTGAAGCCAAAGAAAATAGGTATAGAACAGAGACAAGAAAGACATGTTCGTGGAAATGCAGAATAAGAGGAAAATCCAGTGCAAGAAGGTGAAAGCAAGACATTTCAATCAATCAGCAGGAATAAGCATGGGGAAAGAACTATTTTCTGGGAAGGAAAATTTGAGAGGTTTTTTAGCTAATTCTCATTCACGTGGAGAATGTTCTCAGCAGACAATAGGGAGAATTTGCTGAAGAGGCATTTTTCACTAAGCTTTATGAGATTTTCCTTTGAGATACTTCATCATATGAGTTACATTCACCCCATCAATGAGCTGCAACAGCATAGGATCTGTGGAGCCAAAATAAAACAAGATATCTCAAATCAACTAAGAAACTGAGAGCCCCTGTACAAAAAAAAAAAAAAAAAAACCAACAAAACAAAACAAAAAAAAACAAAAAAAACAAAAAAAAACAAAAAAAAAAACCAAACCAAAACAAAACAAAACAACAAAAAACCAGACAAATTGAAAGAGACTTGTACTCTGCAAATTGTTATGTTCACTTCAAAGAAAGGAAATTGTTTGGATTTGCCAAGCAGCACTTCACAGGAAACACTTCCTTTAGCGTTTAGTTTCTGCTACTAATGTGGTTTACCTGGGTGTTGTAGTTGACACCAAACAGTTCTCTGGGCAAAGGTAAACCCCCACTGTCTTGGTCCTTGTTTGTAGAGTCAGGAAGCTGAATCATGCAAAGCTTGGGTGCATTCACATGTGCTTCAGAGGTAAAGATGAAATTCCTGTCTCTTTTTCCAGCTGACTTCCCCTCCAGCTGTTACCCACCTACCAGTCATTCTCTGCCAGAATACTCCTTCCAAGAGTGCTTTCTAATCCAGATGTGTTAAATTATGCCTTTGGCATTCACAAACTAGCTAGAGGTCAGGTAGCAAATCAAGAGATGGAATACTGCATGGGGGAAAAAATTCAGATTAAAATGTGCCATACAGTCATGGTAGATCATTCAACCAGCTGGGCTAAATGTCAAAGTGACTGACACTTAACTCATGCAAAACTCCCCCAGATTGGAATAAGAGTGATGCATAAATAGTGACTTCAGGATCAAGTCTGTTCTTGGGAGCTACTGAACGCCTCACTTCTACTGCAGTCCTGGAATATACTCCTCAGCTTCCAAGAATCTGCCCCAAATCCTGGCTGTGTTTTGCAGAGCACCAAAGACTGTAAAATTCTCATTTTATCCCATCACTGAACAAAGCCCTCATTTTGCTTTTCTTAAAAAAAAAATCATATTTATGTTATTAATGTTTTTAAGGATAATTTAACCAGTTGAGAACAACAAATACACATCACATGCAGTTTTGTGTAACACAGAAAGAAAATATGCCACTGTTATGTTCACCAAGGGGCTGAAATGTTGTTGTGCAGAGGTTGACTGCATTATTTGTAGCCATTTGTGCCTAAATCTTCTTGTTTTCTTGCTAAGAAACAGTTTAAGTAACACGAGAAGTGTGTACAGGCTTTCATCCTGTACTACTTTCGCCATAATTTGTTTAGAATCAAAATCTTCTGGACTGAAAAAAAAAGCCTCTGTTCTTAAAATAAATTAATTTTAATAACTGTGCACATTATGGATAATAAAGATGATTTAATAATTGAGCACCACAACAATGCAGTCCACAGGAAGGCCATACATAGTTCTTTGTCTGAAGTAACTAACCTTAACCTAATGCAACTCAAAAGTTCAGAACCTTTCCATACTCTTTTTAGGAGGGCCCTCATAAAGTATTCTTCATTTCTGCAAAACTAGAAAAGATTTTTGCAAATTTTTTTAATATTGCCAGAATTGCTTGAGCAATTTTTTTTAAACAGAAACATCAATAAGATTACTAAAAAATTATTATTCTATTTAGTGTCAGCTAACTTGAAATTTCTTTTAGAATCTCAAATAAGAAAATAGTTCAGTGTTCATATGAATCTGGGTTTTTACTTTCTTTTTGAGGGGTGAAACCCCCAAAGGATTTCTGGCTGCTTTCCATAATGACTCCTTTTTTGGTGCTCTTTGTAAACATTTTGACAGCAGCTCTCACTTCACACCTGGATGTTTTGGGAGCAGCAGCCTGACAGCTCCCTCCATCTCCAGCTGAATAAAAATGTATAGTCAGTTTTCATGACCTCACACAGAATTTCACGCAGAGCTGCCCAAAAGGAATTCATCACCTTTTGAGTTTCACACCAACTTACAGTCCTTCAAAGTAATTTCACCTCTGATGCCCCTTGCAGGTATCAGTGGGATTGACAAACTTCCAGCTTGCCCCAGTGCTGGTGTCCCAGCTCCAAAGGCATGTGGGCAGGCAGGAGAGAAGCCAGGGAGTGCTGATGGTGTCACAGTCTCAGGAGGGACCAGAGCCAGATGTGTATCTTCAGCACTGCCAGCCCTGGGCAGGGGCTCTGCTACAACTACAGCATCCTTCTGTATAGGAGCATTTGCTCCTTAATGAAATTGCTTTATGGTTAATTCAAAATCAGAGACACAATAAATTAACATCTCAAAGTTGTATGGGTTTTCCACAGCCTGGTTTCTGGTACCAGGGTGGGGGGCTCAAAGAGGTGGCTTCTGTGAGAAGCTTCCACCATGTCCAGCAGAGCCAATCCCTGATGGCTCTGAAGATGGACATGCCACTGGCCAAGGCTGGGCCACATAGAGATGGGGGTAACACCTCTGTGATAGCTCATTATGGAATAACTCAAAACAAAGGTCATAATGGAATTGTGATTCCAGTCAGAGAAGAGGAGGAGGTGAGAACATATGAGGGAAGCAACATGGAGACACCAGGGTCAGTGGGGAAGGAGGGCAGAAGGTGCTCCAGGGGACAGAGCCAAGATTCCTCTGCAGGCTTTGGTGAGACCATGGTGAAGCAGCTGTGCTCCTCAGCCCATGATGGGATCCATGATGAAACTAAGGAAAAAACCTTACTTTTGTATTAGTATCTGTTTGCTTCAAAATCTAAGAAATGAAATTTCATGTAAAGAAGAAAATAGTTTGTTCTAATTTGAATAAATATTTTCTTTTATGTATCTTTCTTTAAACAAATAACCATGGTTGTAGCCAAAATAAGGAGCCCTCAATTAAATGTTCAGAGGCTGGTTGAACATTCGTGAAGTATTTAGTCTACAGTCTGAACCACAGAGAGCTGATTAGCTCAGCACAGCACTTTTTTCACTAGCTCTTGCATCAGTGACATCATCAGTGACACAGCGTGAAAAGAAAGCAAAGGTCTTGCGGTTCAGGTGCAGAAGCCCAGCACCTCAGTCCTATTCTTGGCCCCACCACACATTTCCTGCAGTCAGTGACATAACCTCTCTGTGCCTCCTTTCCTCCCTCTCTGAAGCCAGCCCACGTTTTTATCACTGCACTTGGGGAAGACCTGCTCAGGCCAAGCCAAACAAGTGCTCAGCTGCCTCAAGTTTGAAGTGTCCCCTTCATTTCAGCAAGACCCTTGGATGCAGAGTGCAAACCTCCTGGCCAGTGGAGGCTGGATCAGCAGCCCAGACCCTTGTGTGGTGCAGAGGATGTGAATTCCACCCAGCTGATGACAGAAACCGTGGTGTCAGGAAGATAAGGACCATCAATATTTCACAACTGGTTCTGCTCTCAAACAGCAATGAAAAGCTGCAGTCTTGAAAAGGTCACTGAGGCACAAATCTCACCAAGTAAATCAATTTATAAGTTGCTGTTCAAATATTTTATGTACAGTAATTTCACGATTATAAGCCACACCTTTTTCATTGAAGAATCCAGCCTACCCCAGTAGTGCGGCTTATATTCAGGTGCGGCTTATTTATGGACAAATCCCAGTGAAATGCCAACCCGGAAGTGAGAGTTGGCTGGGAGGGCACCTGGGGCTGCCTTTAAAGGCTTCACTGGTCTATGAAAACCGTTGCAACTTGAGCACCTGACACCAATTTGTGTCTGCTACTAATTTGTTACTTTGTCGCACATGGATCCTTGCTTTTAAAAAAAAGAAAAAAGAAAGGTGCGGCTTAGAATCAGGTGCGGCTTATAATTGTGAAATTACTGTATTTAAAACTGAATGGTTTGAAGTGAAAAGAGATTTTTATTTTTTTTAGTGTGTACTTGAATGGCCCCCAAAACTGAGATGATGGTAAATATGGAAGTACAGTGCCATCCAAGATCTGCAATTTAACTTGCACATCAGGTTACCAAAAAGCCTAAAAATTTCCCTTTTTCCTTTCCTATCCTTATGAATTTGAATAAAAGATCACATAAAGAAGAAAACAAACTGAAATATTTAACTGAAACTTTGCTTTTAGGAAAAGAATCTTCTTTGAAATAAGAATGAAGTACAGAAAATCACAAGAGTAACCTGTTCTAATATTTTCTGTGTTTATCATGGTGATTTTCCAACTGAAGGGATTCTGATATTGCACATACCATTAAGTAAATATCCAGAGTTTTGGATCTATAGCTGAAATAAACTCTGAGTGCTGTCTGGTGATGAGTATCATTACTTCCCAGAGCCTCAGTTGTCCTGAAATGACCTTGAAAAGAAGCATCACAAAAATACATTGTAGATTTTTATGAGGTCGGTTTCAATTATATCCAGTCTGTTACTTCTAACACACTTTCCTCTGAGTGCTGTATTATTTGAAAACACTCCTTTGTATTTCCAGTGATATCCTCCAGTTTTTTAATAAAATTCCTTTGAAAATGCCTATTTATCAATAGCAGGCGTAAGTCTGATTTTTGCCTTGGGAAACAGTGATATTCCTGGAAGAATTACTTTAGGTAGCTAGAAAGATTAAAAACATAATTTAGTCTTACACAAACATGAAGTATGACTATAAAAACCTGCCCTTCTAGATATATGATTTGTTCTTTGGTCAAAATTAAAACAAAGAATGAAAATACTTAGCTAAAAGGTATGCTTCTCATATTCTCACTCTTTATAGCAGAAATCCACTCATCTTGGCTTTCTATATATTTTACATCATCTAGAATTATGGCTGGGTCTGTATCAAGGTTGTGTCAGCATTTCTATTATAAAACCATTTTTTAGGGGGTGTACAACTGGGTCATAAAAAAATCACTCCACACTGAAACTCAGCATGCAAAATCCCAGCCTGGAACATCTTCTAATCATATTCATACTATTAAAAAATTTAAAAATATATAATTTTAAATAAAAATAAAAAAAAAAAAAAAAATCCAGACATATTTGGCTGTTTTTCAGTTTTCTGGATGACACATGAGATGAGAAGAATTTCAGGTGAGGTGAAGGAACAGGGGCTGCCTGGTGAGGATGTTATACCTGATGCTGGTGTACCCAAGATATACCTGGACTCATAATCTGCCACTGGAAGAGGAAAGGGGCTACAGGTAAAATGGCCTCAGAAAAGACAAATCCCATCCCAAAAAAGGAAAGGTGCATAAATCCTGACAAGTTAAATGTTAAACCTCAGGAAGGTCTGCTAATTTACTGAGGAGCAACTTATTAAAGGAACCGATTAAAGGAATGAAAGTTAATAATAAAACCCTTTTCAAAAGTTTCAGGAGCAAAAAGTCTGTCAGAAAGTCAGTGGGGTGAATCCCAGATCTGAGAGAGGAAAAGTTCTTGGTGACAATAAAACTCTCAGAAATGTTACATGAATTATTTTTATTTGAAACTCATCTTTGTAGAGTCAGTCATGCAGGCTCCCAAACCAGAGCTGAACTCTGGGAGAAATGGATTGAAGGACCTGACTCCAACTGGATCTATAGAAGAAGGCTTTTTTTTTTTAATTTTGAGGAAGTCAAAAGTGTTCTATTAAGAAAAATGGTACTCATCCTGAAAAAGCTGAGGGGACAAATTCAACTAAATTGCAAACCATAGTGTGGAAATTATCACTTAAAGCAATGTCTGTGTGTGCCAGCATCCCTACAAGACTGGAGATAGATTGACCTTTGCTGTGAACCAGGATGGAGGATCTTATGGTCTACCTCCTTGTAAGTATTTTTTTTTCTTGAAATTATATACTTATATCTAATGCTTTGTTCCTTTTATGGAAGCTCAGCTTCTGGTGACCTACATACTCCAGCTATACAAGATTAGACAGACCAACACAAAAAATAGATTTTTCTTCCCTAAGTCTCCTTGCTAGAGCTTCCACCTAACATCTGCCAGACTGATTGTTTTCACCAGGAAGTGGCCATTTTTTGTGATAATATCCAGGAGATCAATCTCATATGTTCCAGCTGCCTTTGCACCACTGAGCCCTGTGGCCTGGAGACCGTGGTCACCACCCTGAGAGTCATGTTGCTGGGAAGGGAAAGTTCACAAATATTGTATAAAAAATCCATCACTGAGCAAAGACACCCCTTCCATGACAATATTTCTGGCGCAGAGGAGCCTGTATCCATGTCTGCCTGCATTAAAAGGTATAATTACATTAATTAACATCTTTGATCCTTTGGAAAGGATTCACATCTGAGCTGACTGTGGATGTAGCCCTCCAGAGTGGGTTGTACTCTGAGATCACCCAGTGCTGTCTCAGCCCCCTCTGATGCTCTTGGAGAGCACTGCTGTAGTAGCAGGGCAGTGGTGCTGTGCCATGCAACCCCCAGCCCTGCAGGCAGTGCCTTAGGCTTCCCAGGATGCTCTGTCAGGGAGGAGATCTCCAACCCTTCTACCATGTCCTTCTCCTAAGAGAGGATCACCTTGGAAAGGTCACAGAAGCAGACAGTTCAAAACCCTGATGCCAGGTCACTGGTAGTCAAAACTTGCTTTTCTTTTTTGAAAAAAAAACTCCCTAGCTATGCATGTTGTTGTCACTTAGCTTCCTCCACTGTGAGACACTTAATTGCTCTCCATTCCTACAAATGATTGTTTGAAAGGTGGGAGCATCCTCCTCCCCAGCACTACAGCACAGTCACCCACACAGGCAGCGTCCTGCCCGTTAATTGCAGTTATTGTCACTCAGGGAGAGCTCTGGGAAATCACACAGCTCTGCTGTTTCTGCTGCCTCCTGCAGAGGAAAACAAAACTTGCCTGTTTTCTGATCGTGCCCCTGATTGCTTCCGCTTCACAGCAATTTCTCACAAGCTTTGGTACTTGGTTTGAGTCTTGTTTTGGTTTCCTGGTTGCACATCTGCCAAAGCTGACTCCTACAGAGGGCACAGGTGGGGATCTCATGCATGGAGCTGCCTTCCAGTGCAAGACTGGACCTTAATCACTGGTGCTTCAAGTCAGGAAACTTTACTCTTTTTTTTATTCTTCCCTACTTCTACTTTATGAAAGACTCATATAGTTCTGGTACTGAGAACAACGCGTATCTTCATGAAAGAAATGGGTTGGGCATTTTTTCTGCCCTACATCAAAACTGTGGACAATGTGCAAGACAACATGATGGCAGGCTCTCCTTCACGGATGGTCTTGGCCATAACACACTTACATTCCTTCCAGAGGGGGTGTGAAGGCAGACACAGGGATCACCTGCTCTCACAACCATCCACCTGAGCAAGTTCTGATGGGGATATTCATTGTTAGTAATCCCAGTTCTTTTTTCAGCATCTGCTGAGAGACAACATGTATTTTAATTAAGGGGTTTTGACCTATCCTCCTGTAAGAATGTTTTTGACATTTATGATGCAGTGTTTCTTCACAAAATTACAGT
This sequence comes from Sialia sialis, assembly GCA_009812075.1. Taxonomy (NCBI): domain Eukaryota; kingdom Metazoa; phylum Chordata; class Aves; order Passeriformes; family Turdidae; genus Sialia; species Sialia sialis. The sequence goes on from VRYO01001865.1 coordinate 1,662,875, forward strand.
AATTTCACGACTATAAAGGGGCACCGTTTTGACCAAAATTTTGATCGAAACCCAGAAGTGTGCCTTATAATCCAGTGCACCTTATATATGGACAAAGTTCGGAAGATTGCCAACCCAGAAGTGTGAGCCGCGAGCGCCGGCAGCAACGGCAGCCATGAGAGCCACGTCAGCTGGAGTCGGAGGTGGGCAGGAGTGCTGGGGCCCACGGTGGGAAGGGCTCCTGGGGCTATGTTTAAAGGCTATGCTGATCCATGAAAAATGTTTGCAAATTGAGCATCTGCCAGTAAACCCTGCAATCGTGCGATTCCGTTACTAATTCTTTAGTTTGTTGCACTTGGATCCTGGCTAAAAAAAAAGTGCTCCTTGTAGTCCAGTGTGCCTTATGTATGGACAAAGTTCGGAAATTTGCCAACAACCCAGAAGTGCACCTTATAATCCAGTGTACCTTATAGTTGTGGAATTATTGTACTCTCCCAGAGCCATTCAATTCTTAACTCAGTTTTTCATGACCATATCTGTTGCACACTAAGGCATGAGAAAATATGTAATCCCCTCTGGTAGGGAGCAAAGAAGTTGTTCATTTCTCTACTACTGTCACATTATCTCTCAGGCAGAGTGCATGAGCTCTTCCCAGTCTTCAGACAGGATCAATAGAACCAAGAGCACAACACACCCATGCTAGGAAAGACAAGGAGTTAAAGAAGTTGAAAATGCTGAAAACCCCTGACAGACTTCACTGATGCATTTGCTGTTCAGCCTTATAACACTGCACATCACACTGCTGGCTCTGCTTTCTCTTGTCCTTCACAAGGGTTTTATGAGGACAGTGCCAGATGGGGCTCAGCAAATACTGACACTGCAGGGGTGTCACTGGGGACCTGTGCTTATCCCATTGGTGATTCTGCTTTCTTAGTAACCAAAGTCAGGTGAGCTGGTGCTCAGGCATAGTGAGAGATTCCTCTGTCACAGCACTGCTGCTTCCCAAGGCTTTGAGGAAAGCTCCTCTCTCCCTACAGCCTGCACGGGCCAGGAAGCACGGGGGACTTACCAAACCCTAAGTCCTTCCCTGAAGTGATCCTGGAAGCAATGTGAACCTGGATGATGAATTTGAAGGATAGACAGAGGATTTTGTGGTTGCCCTGGAAACTGAGACCAGAGTCCAGACTGTGTGTTAGAGAAGAGGCTGGGGTTGGACAGGTGAAGACAAGAGCTGTCACGAGCCCAGGATTGTCTTTGGATGACCTACAGCAGATAAAACAAGAGATGCATGGGTGGGAAAATAGTAACACTAATAGGGCACTCCACAATAGAGCTTTTCTCCTCACACTGAATAGGACAGGGTGATTGCACTCCCAAAAAGCAGTCAGTGACAACCTATGAGCAGGTCAGAGAAGCCTTCCCACCTTCACACAGGGCCCAGGAGTCATGGCTTATAAATCTTATGGTATACAAGAAATATTTTACAGATAATTTCTCTTCAAGGGAGTTTCTCTCGGTTTGTACACTTGAATTGCAGTCCTTACTGTAGCATAGGGAATGAAAATGTTTGATTGTCTCATGACACTAGATACTGAGATATATAAAGGAAGTCCTCTTGGATGGAAGAAAGACATAATTACCAAATATCATAAATTCTGTTGATTTCTGCTAATTCTATATTTATTGTCATGGACAGGACCCTATACTACTGTACCATTTTGAGCAGAGTGTCAGAATAAAGCCTGCATTTGTTTTTTTTCCTCATCCAGTTTGTTGTTTCCTGTATTTTGGCAGAGAATGATCTGCACAGCTTCCAGATCACAAAGCAGAAGTAGCACTTCAACAAAAGAAGAATTGGATTCCTCACAGTGGTAAGCAGTGGTAAATCAAAGGTTAAATGCGAGGGGGGAACAATTGAAATAAGGATTACTTCAGATAGCTATTCCCTTTACTTTTTTCCACTGTGTCACAAAAAATACTTTTCAAATTCTCATCTGCTTTCTGTGTTTTCCTAAGGCCAGGTCAAGAATAGAACATTCAGGTTTTAATTACTATATGATACAATGGGGATACTACTTGCAATTGCATAATTAATGTTTGCAGGGACAATTTCCTCTTACCCACCCTGAAAAATATAATCAGCAGCTGTTGAAGTGCAACTTTCCTACAAAACATCCCGAAGCAGAAGGTTTTTGCAGGCACACGTACATCACTCAGCCTGTCCTCCTGGCACAGGCTATTACAGCTATGCTGGAAAACACTAGTGCTATAGACCTGGTTACACTGCTATTTGTCAGTACAGTAATCTCACAACTACAAGGCACACTGGACTATAAGGGGCACCTCCAGGCTGTCAACAATCTTCTGTACTTTGTCCATATATAAGGCGAACTTTTTTCTTGCAGAGAGGATCCGTGTGTAACAAAGTAATCAATTAGTAACATCACGCAATTGGGGGGTTTACTGGCAGGTACTCAATTTGCAAACATTTTTCACAGATCAGCATAGCCTTTAAATGCAGCCCCAGGCGCCCTCCCTGTGCTGCGGGCCCCAGCACTCCCGCCCGCTCCTGGCTCCGGCTGGCGTGGTTCGGCTCACACTTCCAGGCTGACAGTCTTCTGAACTTTGTCCATACATAAGGCTCACAGGATTATAAGGCGCACTTCCGGGTTTTGATTGAAATTTTAGTCAAAAGAGTGCACCTTATAGTCATCAAATTACTGCGATTCCTTTCCTATAAACCACACCGGCATCAAGAAGAAAAGCCTCCCAAAACTAAGTGAAAACCAGTCAACAGGCTTAATTTTAATTACAAAAAGGGTGTACAAAAGGGCTTTAATCCTTCCTTGATATGTGCTAGAAATACAGAGAATTCCAGGCCAAAAGCAAAAACCTTGCTGTGTTTGTTAAATTGCAGCTCCTAATGCATGTGAGAGGATGATTTCCACAGGAGGAGAATGCTCCCCCAGGTACTGCCAATCTTGGTTGTTCCAGGGGACTCAGCTGTGGAAATCCAAATCAGATAGGAATATCCATGTCAGATAGGAATATGTGCAACCAGTAATTGATTAATCACTATCACAGCCTGCACAGTATAGCAAATGATTAAACAGATTGATCCAAACTTCGAAGGAACAGCAAGTCTTCTGTTTTCTTGTGATAAACCCTTTCTCCACCGTGCTACCCAAGACATTGCCCTGTATATTCCCTTCATGCTAGAAAACTCAAAAAAGGGCTTTTTCTGACAGGACAGTATTAGCAATGTCATTAATGATCAGAGCAAGAGATGTAAAAACCACTCTTGTTTGAGTTGAACATTTATAGAAATTTGTTCAATTATATCAATAACTAGGGTTTTTTTTAAGGCCGTTGTCTTTCATGCAAAATATGTGATGACATTAATTAAAAGTTAAAGCTGAAGTAAAAAGTTAATAAAAAATTATTTATGTGCTAGAATGTTTGCCCAAAGTCTGAACTAGATAACAATAGCAGCTGTTTGCTTTGCAAGTGGAAACCAGTAGAGCTCAATTGACTGTAAAAGTGAATGTCAATCAAATTGCACACTGAAGGCTGTGGGATACACATATTTATGGAATATACATATATAAAAATAAATATTACATACACCTCAATTTGACCCATTTTAACCTGCACTGTCTCATAACACATATGTGTACATGCTGCACTGGTTTAAATCAAAAGGACACGCCTAAAAGAAAAGGGAATTTATGATAAATTTAAGGGACCATGCTGGAAGACGTAATGGATTGCTCAAAAAGGATCAGGAATCACAATAACATTAGTGCAATATTTACTCAATTGCATCCAGCATTTCTGTGCACAAGTTTGAGGTGCTGGGTACAAGACAAGGGAGGGAGCTGGCAGCAGCCACAGAAAGCATTGAAAGAATGTTCTTCTTTCATATCCAAGAGAGAGCTGTCCCTGCAGTGGAACTCATCACTGGCTGCAAGGAAAACCTTGCAGGTTTTATTTAGTGGGTTTATTTAGAGCATAGATTTCCATGGTTTTAATTTTCTAACATGCCTTTCAGTAAGAAAATTACTTTGCTGTCAAGGAAGGTCTTCCTTTACCCTTATCACTGCCCTCAGAAATTCCCAGAAAAAGAGGTTTATTGATGTCATAGCCCACTTGGCCTGTGTTTCCTCTATTGAAATGCCAGAGATGGCAAGCTTCTAGAGCTGAGGGTCTTTGGAGCTCAGATGAGAAATAGGAGACTGGGTCTCTTGTCTGACACCTCAAGGACAGAGAAGAGCCTTTAAAACTTCTTGGCCTGTTATTCATAACAGGTAAATTGGTGCTGCTGGTCCTGTCCTGAAGCAAGTCCCTGAACCTGCTCTGTAGCAAAGGGTAGTGTGGGAATGGGAGTGTGCCAGATTTTAACCAAGCCCAGCCAACATCAGCATATACAGGATATCAGGATAATGGCCTGTAACACCCTTAAACTGGTAGCTAAATCCTGATTATTGTAAGACATGGAAACAACACAGTCCATCACTCTCACAACTGCTACTGCCCGCTAGCTGCAACTACTCAGGTTTGTTGAAGAACATGGAAAGGTCAAAATAAACATCCAGGAGATATAAAATCCCATTTCCTTTTCACTTGAACTGTCTCCAAACTACTAAAACATGAACATATGTTACAGTATTACTCACTACATAAAAATACATATGTTAGTAGATATACAGTATAATTAAAACACAAAATTATGCAATCCACATATAGTCACATAAACCTCCAACAAAATCTTCTATCAACATACTCAGTCAATCAAATCTTATATAAAAATATTTTCTAATTCTCTAACAGACACGAGACAAAAAGTTAGAGAACTTTCAAGTACCTTGAAATATTCATCACATTGTTAAGTGACAGGATGTTTTTAAACGAAAGTACACAGTGTTGCCACTTCCCATGATGTCAATGATTCTCATTAGTTGATGATTTCTACAGTCTCAGCTCATGAAACCCCAGCTTTTTAAAAACAAGGGCTTTTGTCTTTATCCCAGAGAGAAACATTTTATGTCAGTTTTGATACCTAAGCATTCAATTACCAGAAATAAATAAAAAGAACTCAACTCAATATTTTGAAAATCTCACTCCTTACTCTAACATTGAACTTTGTTGTTAATCCACACGAATCTGCTGACTCTTTTTTTTCAGACACGTTTCCTTGCAAATTCTTGTGGTTTAAAATAAAATCTAAAAAATGTTGGAGTATTTTAGCTGTTTTTCTAAATTATTTATTAGAAATTAAATTCAGTTTTCTAGGTCTATCTTTTCCTGCTGGAAGATCCTTTAATTTTTAAAAAGCAAAGGAGACTTGAAGGCTCAAGTTTGGCAGAACTTATTGATTTTAAACCCTGGAAAGAATTTTAAAAAATATTTTGTCATTGCCTCCACCACAGGTAAAGTGTTCCCTTTCCGTCTACAAGTCCTGAAACTTCCTCACTGGTGGCTGAGGTCAGAGCTTTGGATGCAAGCAGAGCACTTGCAGAAGTCCAACATCTCTTTTGCATTGCTCTAGGAAGGTATAACAACGAGCAATTAAAACTTTTCCCTTACTTCCTCTCTCCTATGAAACATCTAAGAAGCTCCGAAACAGCACCTCTGTATAAAAATTTCACACTCACTACAAAAACAACAGATCCTGATGGAACAAATTTGATATATAGCTCATGGTTTTTGAGCTGGCTCTGTTCAGAGTTTAAGCCAAAGCTACTGGAATATTTTTTGCTGATTGGTTGGATTGGCAGCCCTGCCACTGACCACCAAGGCAGAGAAGGTTGTTGAAAAATTTAGAAATTATGGCATGCAGAAATCTTTTTGTATTATTGGTATACCTGAGGCTGTCTTAGGCTGGTTGATTTACCAGTACAGTATTTTCACAACTATAAGCCGCACCTGATTATAAGCCGCGCCTTTTTTTCTTTTTTTTTTTTTTTTTAAGCAAGAATCCATGTGTAACAAAGTAACAAATTAGTAACAGAATAACTGCCAGCTGGGTTTTGGTGCTCAGGTTGCAACAGTTTTCATAGACCAGCAAAGCCTTTAAAGGCAGCCCCAGGCACCCTCCCCGCTGGCTCTCACTTCCAGGTTGGCATTTCACTGGGATTTGTCCATAGATAAGCCGCACCTGAATATAAGCCGCACTACTGGGGTAGGCTGGATTCTTCAATGAAAAAGTTGTGGCTTATAATCATGAAATTACTGTAATTAGAACTGCTGGAAAAGTACAGTGTAACCATCAGGGATGTGGGATCAGTAGAGCAAGCCTCAAACATTCAAACAGACACAGGGATCCAAGTGGTTTTGAATTCTCCAGGTGAAATTTGCCCTTTAGGAATTTAGCATCTAAGAAAATAACAGCTTTCTAGCAGCATTCAGGTAAATAATATCATAACCAAAAAAACTAAGTCATGGTGTCTGAAGTCAAAGCCCCACATTTGGGATCAAGGGGTAAGAGCCCTGAGGTCTCACAAATCTCATCTGCACTGCTCTGAGGGATGGATGTTTGGCACTCCTCTGAAGAAAGATGCTTATATTTTTCTTACTCAGTTTCTATTACTGAATAAACCTAAAAAAGGCAGTCATCTTGTAAATGCTGCCAGTTTCCAACTTTCAGGCTTCTCGTTCATTTATGGTTTGGATGTCATTTACTTTCTTGGGCAATTTTTAGACACTTAACGATTTTTGAGAAAACTTCAAAAAGAAACTTACAAAGTCTTCTATAAGTCTGTTCCTAGGAGTTTTAAATAATGTGTTAATAAAATAAATAAGTGGAAATTATGAAGTGAAAGGGGGGGAATATGCACAAAGCTTTTTTCCTGCAGGGAATTGTTCCAATAGCCCTAGTGATTTTTTTTTTTTAAACTAGCTTAAGCAGGATTATTACTTTGTTAATTCTTGATTACTTTTTTATTTTGGAACATGATTAAATAAGTCAACACTTGCCTTTGTCTGACCCTCTAAGACCTACAGTTTACTATTCATAACGATGAGCAATAGCTTGAATATTTGTCGCTGCATAGATCTCTTATCTTCTTGGACACAAAAAACAATGTAAATCTTTTCCATTTATATGCCTGATCATTTTTTCAATGTACTGAAGTGCTTGAGTTTCCAGGGTCAGAAAATGATTAATCTTATTAAATGTTTGACAGAATGAACTAAGCAAAACATCTTTTGATAGCATCGAGAGGAGATAAAAAGAATGAATTCTTATCATTGTAATGCTTTAGCTGCATGACTTCAAGGTTCTTAGGCTATCATAATATAATGTTTATTAGAAGCCAAAACAAAGATTTCTCTCTTAAAGGAATATTGGGATGTAATAGAGAAGGCAATCTCAGAGATATGTCCTATTCAAAAAGAAAGTACTGTGCTTGCAAAAGGCTAGGAATATTAAGCAAAAAAAAAAGTTTAAAACCAGTAAAATGAGAAACTTCATTCTGGGCAAGACACTTGTGGTGACTAACATGCTAACAATAAAGATTTTCAGTGGAATGTATAACAAATCTGAGGGACTTTTATTAAAAAATGGCCATGGGCAGCCATATTTTGGTTTTGGCTAAGCCTCAGTCATCATGTTTTGATTTAGAAGAAGAAAACCCAAACCACCTGTGGTTTTCATTTTTAATTCATGGCCCATAGGAATACAGACTTTACACTCTCCAATTTTTCCTACCCATGTGCAGCCTGTTAATCAGAAAAATAATATTACAAAGCTATTCTTATCCATGTGTAGAATTTTAAAGAGACTGAAGTGAAAATATACAGAAGCCAACATCAGTATTATCCATGAACACACAGGAAAAATCCAGACCTCCAACCTGGGTGTCACAGGTTGCTTTTTCTAGACAGAGCACATTTACTGCAGTGCCAGCTTCTCCACCTTAAGGTTATATGTTATTTTATTTCCTTAATGAATCATGTTGGAGATAAGCGAAGTAAAAGCACTTCTAACAGGACCAGGACTTCTAGGTGATTTTCTACAAGTACATGGAGTGGTTTTGAAGAGGCTTTGGACCCCAAACCACCTCACTCAGAGACCATCCCTGTATTAAGCTGAAGGAAACAGGGCCATACCCTGGAAAATCAGAGAGTACAAAACAGAAAAGGATGCACAAAATCACCAGAGGGGGCAGGGGTGAGATTTCAAGGGAAATGGGACCACAAGCATTCTTAAACCTGGCAGCTGAGGAGAGGGATCCTCACCTCACAGTTGTGTCTTCATGCCTAAAACAATGCACCAAAACAGAAATATCAGGCAAGTGTTTCCCCCTGTTTTGTCTTAAAGGAAAAAGTGCATTTTGTGTGCTAATCTGCCACAGGAGACTTCCAAAGCCTTCACCCTTTGTCATGCAATGAAATGCTGACACACATTTATTTTGTCTTAACCCATATCTAGCTGGATCTCCAGCTGGCAGATATTATTGGCAGCTCTCTTTGAGAAAATACACAGGGTGAAGTACAGATCCCTTTGAAGACAGTGGGAGATTTGCCATGGACTTTAGTAGGGCCATATTTCACACACTTCTTTTTGATAAAGGCAACAAACTTACAGAAATAATTCGGTTTTGAAACTCCCATATATAGTAAAGGTACTTCATTTCTTAGCTAAACTAAGCTTCACCTTCTATGCTATAGCATTCCCACTACAAGCAATTAGATTTATATATTTAAGTATTTGTAAGGATGCACAAATACATATGAACATAAAAGATGCATAAATACAGTTTACATTATTCCTCTTTCAAGAACCAAATCCATTTAATTAAAATCCAGTTATGCAGGCTTTTATCTTTCTTTTTTCAGTTAAACTGTTTTTATAATAAATGGTTATCTTCTCCAGAGAAATTAAAAATAAAATAATTTAAAAGACAGTGTGTAAGTGTATATATAGCCATTATTTATAGATACCTAAGCAAATATATATATTTTTTTTTCTGGTTTATATATATATATATTAGATTTATTATATAAACCCTGAATCTTCATCACTCTCATATATATAATACATGTATACATATGAACATATCCATGTGATGGTAAAATTAAAAAAAAAAAAAAGTCCTAAATAAGGAATCTTCTCTACAATATTTTTAATGAAACTGAGAGCCCATAGTGGCTTTATAAACAATTCTGTGTTCAGAGGCACAACCATGCAAACTACCCATGACAAAATTATACCTTAAGGCCCCCTGTAAAACCACCATAAATTCCAGAGACTCCCACCACATTAGTAGAATGACTAATATTCAAGTTTGTGGGTGCAGATCCTTTGTTCCAATGAATTAAAGCTGCCTTCTGTAAAGTCTCTGTGGTCTGCATCCCAATGGCATTTTCTGAAATGCTCCCAAAAGCAAATGAGAGAATCAAACCTGTACTTAATATTCAGATATTTTGCTACTCTCTCTGGATTTCTCCTTCATTCTTTACGTAGCCATATATCCACTGGATTTTTATGGAGGTTTTGCTCTGAGTTATGTAGCAGGATGGGACTCCTTACATGCACTTAGCTTTTTTAAGGTTTTCAGTCAATTTGTAATCTCCAAAACAGTGAATGATCCACTCAAACAGCAGCATAAACCATTTCCCCAAAAGTACCTAAAACATAAAACATGAGTGAGCCCAGCAAATTAGCAAGACAGACAAATATTATCCAAGTCTCATAAATGAGGAAGTCAAAGCAACAAATACTTGACAAATGAGGTACAAGATCCTTAGGGCAGGAAGAAGGGATATCAGGAGAGCAGACTTTGGGGGTTCAGGGGTCTGCCTGGTACAACACCATGGGACAAAGCCCTGGAGGAAAGGAGGTCCCAGAAAAGCTGGTTCAAGCACCACCTCCTCTAAGATCTGGAGTGATGCTTTCCAGTCAAGGGAACTTCAGAAAAAATTCCAGGAGGTCTGCCTGGATGAACAAAGAGATGCTGGGCAAACTCAAACACAGAAAGGAAGCGTACAGAAGGTGTAAACAGGGGCAGGTAGTCTGATTGGAACACCAAGATATTATCAGAGCAGCCAGGGACCAGATTAGGAAAGCTAAAGCCTGATAGAATTAAATTTTCCCAGTGAAAATTCAAGCCTTATCCCCTAGGAAGCAGGACACCTGGTTATCTGGGATAAGGAGAAAACATTTTTGCCTCAATATTCACCAGAGAGCACTGGGAGAATGAAGAGTGGAGACCGTTTAAGGAACCTGAAGGTTCACAGGTTTGTGGGACCTGATGAGAAGCAGCCAGAGGTCCTGAGGGAACTGACTGAAGAAGTGGCTAAGCTACAATCCATCATGTCTGAGAAGTTATGGTAGTCCAGTGAAGCTCCTGCTGACTGGAATAGGGCAAAGATAACCCTCATGTTAAAAAGGGAAATAAAGAAGACCCAGAGAACTACAGGCTGGTCAGCCTTACCTCAGTGCCCAGTAAGATCACGGAGCAGATCCTCCTGGAAACTGTGCCAAGGCACGTGGAAAATGAGGAGATTGGAGACAGACAACAAGGCTTCACTGAGGGCAAATCAAAAGCAGCATGGCCAGCAGGGCAGAGGTGGTGATTCCCTTTCTCTCTTCCACTGGCATGAGACCCTCACCTTGAGTACTGTGCCCTGGGCCCCAATACAGGAAAACCTGGAATGGTTGGAGCAAGTCCAAGGAGAGCACTTTCCAGTTCCTCAAGGGGACCTGAAAGAGAACTGGAGAGACACTTTTTACAAGGAGTCATGGCTTCAGAGTTAAAGAGGGTAGGTTTATATCAGATATTCGGAAGAAATTCTTCACTATGAGTGTGATGAGGCACTGGCACAGATTGCCCAGAGCAGCTGTGGCTGCCCCATCCCTGGAAGTGTTTGAGGCTGGATGGGGCTCTGGGCAACCTGGCCTAGTGGGAGATGTCCCTGCCCATGGCAGGGGTGTTGGAAGTCGATGATCTTTAAGGTCCCTTGCAACCCAAACCATTCTGTGATTCTGTGAATACCTGGCAATGCCACAAAAGACCCAAAACTAGGTCCAATACCTGCATTTTTCAGGGAGGAAAAAAAGTGGGCATTGAAGTTAGTCCCACGTTTTCCCAGGCCAGAAGGATTGTGGATATCCCAGTAACTCTCCACATTCAGTTCCCCCATCTGTTTTCATTAAAGATCTATTTAAAGATAATGTATCTACATGCCCATATTCCTATTATATTTAATGTATATGCCTTGATCACCTTCCATAGTGAATCAGGTCTGCCAAAAGCTCAGTTTCAGTCACCATTATGCCTTTCACTTTTTGATTGCAAGTGCAAAAAAGAAACACAGAAATGAAAGTCAAACCAATTTTTGGTTAATGAATAGTCCAGCTACTAAATTTTGGGTGCCTTCTTGATGCTGCCAAAAGGGCCTGGGATGGAGAGGGAAAAAAAGACAGTGCAGATTTTGGGGGGAGAAGAGTTTGAAGTTGATTTGATCCAATGCAGAAAGTAATATCTAAAAATTATTTGTAAATACAAAAAGAAAATAACGCATGCACAGAGATAAATTTATAAAACTGAAAAAAAAAATTTGCAAGCGTGCCTATACAATATAACAGAAAATCTCCTTCATTTTTATCCTGCTGACTTGCTTATATTCATGTGGTTTCAGTCTCACAGATGTTCTGGAGGCTAGAACATGTAATATGGCTCCATAGTTTTCTAACCACAGAATATCCAAAATATATAACCAGGAAATCACTTGCAGTCTGTGTGGGGTTTGGCAGATGGTATTTCTAAAAATGCAAATATCCAATATGGAGGTAGTGGAGAAGACGGATTTCACAAGGGAACAGTGTAACTCTTTATATGGAGTGTAAACTTTACACAGTATTCCAATATAGAACTGGTGAGCACTGTTAAAAAAGTTTCCAATGAATATTCATTTCAGTTTATAAACATATTCTCTTCAACTGTTTCAATGCCCTCTTTGTGTATGCTTACTGTGCATGTTCTAGCTATTGCATTTACTGGCAAGAACGCTTGTAGAAACAGCAAATTTTAAGCAAGTATTAGAGAATATATATGGGTAATGAATTTTTCATTTGGAAATATAGGTGCCAGCACCAGAATCTCATTCCAAAAGGTATCCTCATCCACTCTAGAGAGAGATGTATATGATCTGCAAGATTGAATTTTCACAACCACATGCACTAGCAGCGGTCAGATGAGACAAAAATCGGAAAGTCGTGCGTTCTCTTGATACGGAACTTGCATGTAATGGAAGAAAATCAGGAATTGGGATGGTGTGAGACACTGGCTGAGCTGCACTCTGGCTTCTGTTGTGATGTCAGTCAAGCTGGTCCAGTAATGAGAGGCACAGAGCAGAAGGGACGTCCTGGCCAAGGGGCAGCCCCCCAGCAGCCTGCTTAGGCTTTTTTCATCTCGCTTTGCTCCATAGCACAATTTTGGGATGGAGCAGAAGAAAACCTTTCCATTGTGCTGTGTCCCTGGCAGAGTGGAGGCACCACCTGGGAGGCAACACGGGGCACGCTGCCCACCGAGAGCAGAACAAAGGATTTGCTTCTACATTTTGTGGTGGGCTGGAAAAATCCTGAGAGGAGAAGAACAAGCCTCAGCTCCTCACAGCTGAAGGGATTTCTGCCACTGATGTTCCTCGCCTGGCAAGCCATGTAGCTTCCAGTTCTGAGGGCTTTCAGAGCTAAATGGTGAACATGAAATATGGATACATGAAATACGTGACATATGAAAGCTATTTGAGCCAAGTTTGGCTCACACGGGACCTGAATGACATGAAATCCGTGGTAATGATGGTTCAGACAGCAGCAAGCACAAAAAGGCCAGGCAGACTTCATCTGAGCGAAGATTTCATATTGCATTGCACAAGTGCAGTCACTGTCTTAATACACCATAAAACATATAAACCCACGTTCCTAACTGATGCAAGCAATTACTGCTCCATCAAGCTAATTTACAGTGGAACTAAAACATATCATTCGCCTGGCAATTCTACCATAAACAGCCTGGATTCTCTCCTAGCACAGACTAGTAGGTTTATAACCCATAAATGTATTTACTAGGAAAAAAAAAAAAATAGAACACAGAGCAGGCAGAAATGCATGTCCCCCATAAATTTTTTGTGGAGTTTAACAGAAATAGAAATTTTTCTACAAGCTTTTTTACGGACATGCCACGGTTTAACTTTATGTGCATGTATACACATCTCAAGCACACTACTCTGTAAAAGATTTTAATCACCTGAAAGTGAGAATGTCAAACTTAATCAAGATCTGCACCATTTCAAGGTAGGAGGTTAGGTTTAATATCCACTTCTTCTCTATTCTTTTTAGCTTTACCTTCTGTGTGGTTTTTCAATTCATTTTATGTCAAAGAAAAATCATAAAACAGAGGGGAAAAAAAGTTATCTGTGTCTGAATTGCTGACTTTTAGTAAAGGGTCATTTTCTTTCCAAGCCATATCAAGCCCAGACAGATTTCTGGCAATCTCAGTTCAGCTGTGAACAGCCAAGATAATGTGAGATGATCCAAAAGATTCCTGAAATATTAGATATGCCTGTATATGAATATTTCAGACTAAATATTTTCATGAATGCAACCACACAAAAGAAAAAAAAAAGATCCCTCACACTCATGAAAGGCCAGCTTTACACATTTTTGACTCTGCTTAAGAACCAACAAGCTGTAGAGACCGGATTGTCTCTTTCCTAGTGGCTTGCATGGGCTTTGTCCAAAAAAGTGCGTTCCAGCTGCGCTGACCTTGCATCTTACCAACAATATTTCACCACATTGAAGGACCACACACTCTGTTACAATGATAATCCACCTTCTCTGGTTAGAGGGTCTGATCCATGTCACTCAGGTTCCTTAAGCTGAGGTCATTATGCTAATTCCTTTCCAATGTGCAAATTGTCATTTTCTTCCAAAAATGTAACAAAATATCCATAGACTTTTTTTTGTATCTGTAATTAAATACTTCTTTTCTAAATTCTTGTCAGCAAAACCCATGTGAATTTTTTCTTCACCTTTTTTCATGCAAATAATTAGCATGAGATGGAACAGAAGACTTATCCTGTACTTGTGCACATTTAGCACAGCTTTGGTGCAAAACAAATCGTCTTTCAATTCATTCATTGTTGTATATCAGTGGATATTTTAATTTGCAGGAAGAAAATTATCAATTCACAGAAAGCCATAACACCAAATCACAGACCAGAAACATGCTCAGGTGCTCAGCACTATTGTTCTTGGGTTTGAAATGTATTATCTAACAGAAGAACGGGTGCAAATCCAAAATTATCTGGGGTCATAGGGTTCTCTTCTCTGAAACAGAGTAATCATCATTAGTTTTTCAGTCAGGCATGAGTATCTGTGACACCAGCACAGTTTAAACTTTTCAGTCTGGCCTCACATCACAGTACTGGAATTGGAACAAAGCTTTGAGTATTTTTTTTCTCTAAGAAATTTTAAAGGAAGAAGGGCTGATCAATAGGAGAAGCAAAATAATCAGTGCCAGGCTGACTTATGTGCTGCTAATACAGTAAAGAAGGGTGGTGAAGAGTTACTTATATTCCATCAGACTTGATTCTCCTGTGACTTACTGCACTTTTACTCTAAAATAACACAGCTGGACTCTTTGTGAAGTTTCTCTTTTTAGACTGCAATTGATAGTGTAATCCAAGTATGGATTTAAATGCTTTTTCTGTGGATTCAAACCATTAAAATAGAAATCGATATATTACACTAGGAGTTCTCTTTCCAGTGTATGAAAGGCAGAATATGTTTTCTTCCATAATTTTGAAAGCAAGTGTTTATGTTTTCCCATTTACACAGTGCAGAAAGGCACAATGATATTCATTTCTGAATGGATGAAGATAAGCTAAACACAAAACAGCACCAAAGCCCTGATCCTCCTCCTTTGTCGATGGCAAAGCACCTTTTAGAAGCACGATCACACTCTAGAGAAAAAGATCTCTGATGTTTTTTCCCCAAAAGCCACCAGCAGACATCTGGGTACAAGCAACTGTTTAACAGCAGAAATATGTGAAGAGCTCAAAAATATAAGCACTACTTAGAATCAGAATGCGCCACTTTTCGCGGCTCTAAGACCATACCACATTCTTATTTTCTTCCTGTGGGAGGTCAGTGTTTATACAGAGGATGTGTCTGCCAGGAAGAATATTTTTGCACTTGCTCCTCTTCCAGTTGCAAATCTGCACGTTCATTTGCCTCTGCTTGAAGAATGGCCCATCTGAGCATTTCCAGCATTGCTGGCAGTAGACCCAAACATTTTCACAGAATCACAGCACTTTGCAGGCTCAGGATGGAAATTTTATCTTCTCCTGATATGCCTTTCACACAGTACCAGGAGGTGGATGCCTTCTGTCCTGTCCTGGCTGCTAGGTTGGTTTTTGGAAGAGGGGTCTGAAATTGCAGGAACCTGACAGTGCACTGCTCTGACCAAGAGGCTGAGTACCAGTTTTCCTGACTGCTGCCTTGCTTCCTCACCTCTAGTAAATTCCCTGGGACTCCTCACAATTCCAAATTTGGCTGTGCTGGCAGCAAATAAAAGCTCCCTCCTGCAGCATCACATTGGTGTTTCTACAAATGCTCATAAAGCCTGTTGTTATCCCTGGCATTAAGCTGGAGAAGAAACACAGCATACAATGCCTCATCACTTATTTGGTAGCTGTTAGGCTTGCCACAGTCTTTGCCTAGTATCACGAAAACAGCAAGGTAACTAAACAGTGGAGTTCACTTTTAGGGATATTTCCTGGAGTATTCAATAACATTATTCCATGCAATGCATTTTATCCCAAACTTAACTGCAGTGTAGAAAGAAATGAAAGGTCAAGGTGGCTTCTCCTCTAGATTTGCAGGAAGCTTGAAGCAAGGACAAAAATGTCAGACCTCAGTGAGGGATTTATCCCCCCAAACTCAGGTTTTAGCTTGTCTTAGTGGAGCTAACTAGTGCTGGATGAAAAACAGACCCAAACCAGCATATCTAGCTCTTACAGTCATGCCTTCCTCATTAGAAAGCAAACAAACAAACAAAAAAAAAGGAATAAGAAAGAGGTGCATTAACTTCTGTCCCTGATTTCTGAGCATTTCTCACTAGCAGCATCTGCTGCTGACTCGGTGGCCACGCTGGAGTCAGCACTCTGCCTCTCCCAGGCTCCAGCTGCACAGCCAGGAGCTCGATGGCACACACTGGCTTTTCTGAAGGATCCACTGAGCTGCTCTCAAAATATCTGAGACTGAAACCCATGGCTTTTGCCCCTGCCTGGTGAGTGAAAACGAGAACCTGCACAGCACCGTGTCGTGCTGCTGCTCTGCCTAACCCTGCGGTTTGCGGGGAGACCTTAATGGAGTGTTTCCTGGTTTTCTAATGTTTGTTTGGGGTTTTATTCTCACACATCCCAGGAGGTACGAGTTGAAGGAGGCATTGTGAGAGGCTGCAGCCAAAACTCCATCTTGATAACATTTTTATGGGCATGAAACTACAAAGAGCAACTCAACAGCTGCCAGCCGGGCTGTGTTAGCGTGAAAGAATCGCCAGAAGCAGGCGAGTAACATTCATGCTGAAAATATGATTGATCACTTCTTCTTTTCCCTGCAACTCTGCCCTGGTGCAAATCCAGTCTCGGTGAGAAGTGACTTCAACTAGGGCTGAGTTCAGTCTTCAGAGGCAGCTGCACTTATTTCTGCTAAACCACTGGTTCACACACCAAGCCCAGGGCAAAGCTGGAGGCTTGGGGATGGCAGGTTGCCCTGGTCTTTGGTTTGCATAAAAGTGGCAAAAGCAGACGTTGGTCATTTTTTGAATTCCATCCAAAAGACAAGTAAATTCATTCCTGGGTGTGCCAGCAAGCTGAGGTATTTAACTGTTCTCTTAGAAAATGGAGCATGCTGCTAATAAAGGTCACTTTACCTTTGTTTCAAGAGGAGCTGAGGGATTTTCCAGACAGGTAAAGGGCTGGATCACCTCTGATCAACATCCACACAAAGAAAAAGCACTGCTAAAGTTAAGGGCACGGAAATGATGTGCAGCCACAACTGCCCTTCGTTCAGCATGCTGACTTGTCCCCATCACAGGTACCCTACAGAACCTGCATAACTACATTTACGTAATTTGCTTAATTTAACATCTTGTTTGCGTATTCAAATATCTACCAAAGAATTTGCCACAGAGTAGGGTTTTTTAGAAAAAAAATAGTATAGAATCTGGAAAATATATTAAGACCTTTTTCTTAATTCTTTAAGTTCTCTTGCTGCTTACAGGAATTAAGTATGGAAACAACATCTGTGTAATATTGTGAAGGATTTCAAAAGGGCTCCTCAAAAAGGGCTGACACAATCTTACTCCTTTTAGAAGAGGATATGAAATGAATTGCTTACTTTGGCTATTACATGCACTCCCTTCCCCCCAGAAGCAGAGCCAAGAACTAGTGGCACGTCTGAGAATTTAAATTTTTTTTATGGGGAGTCCTTCAAATATTTTTGACTATTTGCAATACGACCTAAGAGAGGTCCCCTCCTATAAACATAACAAAGGAAATTGCTACACTATAGCCCCACTTAAGTGAATGAATAATAGATTAATAGAAACTTATGATTAATTATTTATGTCATGTTTTGGCATAAGACCCTGACAGATGAAAAGGGTAAATGAGCAAAATATATATAGAAACTTTTAAAAAAATCATAGAAAGTTGTTAAAACTTAGTTATTCAAAGCTAATATTATCCAATCTAGTAGATATTAGACATACGCTGGTAACTATCAGCAAGAAATGTCATTTGACAGTAGGCAACACCTCCATCAATGAAAATATAAATAGATGCCTTCCTGTGAAAATATTAGCCAGAGTCTTGTAACACTGCCCTTGAAAAGGCAGATACCTCCACTCTGGCATATAAGCCCAGGTATGTTTCCAAAGTAATTAATTAAAGCCTTAATGGCAGTAAGGGGCTTGATTTGAGTTTAGTTTAGCTTAAAAGCACCTTAATAATACTTTCAGAACTTGCCTGGGCCTAATTATGTTTACTTTGTTTCAGTTCTGAGGTTAGTCATGTGTGAACACACAAAAATAACATCTCTCTTCTACTTTCCAGAAATATTCTAATTGTTTTCAAGTGAGGAGCTTGCCTAAAAAGAGGAGATGTCATTTTGAATAGGGAGGCCACAGGATGATTTGGGACAAAGCTGCATGTTACATAAAGACTCTTCCTACCTTAGGGAAGGTAACCATGAACTTACCACTGACTTGTAATTAGACTGACAGGGCACACTGCTCTCTTTTAAGAGAAAGTATTTGCAAATGCTGTGTATCTGAGGCAGGTGATGACTGTCTCTCCTCTCCCCCATGCAGGATTTGCTACTCCCACAGCTTCTTTTATCACAGAAGAGCCTTGCTGCACCCAAACCTTATTGAACGGCCATGTCCTAGAAAGAGTAAATACAGGTATTTCAGGACAGAGACTCACAGAGAGGACACCAGCACCCTGTGGACATAAGAGCAGCTTCTGCAATAGATTGTATCATGTTTTCAGGCAGCCACTTGTAAACACATCTGAAATTGGACATGATGACAACTCCACCTGGACGCAGTTGCATTAACAGTGGGACCAAACTGTCCAATGTAGTTCTTTAATTAGAAGGCTGTTCTTCTGCACATGGGAAAAATTAACCAGAGTTGTGCTGTAAAGATGCAAATTCAAAAATTTTAGGTGTTTTGACCAACTGCCCTTGAAATATCATAAATGTGAAACAGGATGCAAAACCAAATAAAACACAGACTTACATCCTAGATGAGGACAGCTTCAGAGTCCATTGTGCAGAGAATCTTTTTCGTCCCTGAGGACAGGGGAGGGCAGACCTGGAGCAGGATAAAGAAAGGTGTCTTTTCCAGGAGCATTCCATCAGCTGCAGCATGGCTCTGCACCTCTGCTCCTCTCATCCCCTACCTAATACTAAGCACTGCTTAATTCCTGGAAAACCCATGGAGAAGCTCCTTGGGCTTTGTAAGACAAGGTTGCATGATTTTCCATGCCTTCCTTTGGTACCAGCACTGCTGTTTGGCTCATCCTTAACTTGCCTGTTTGGCAGGAACAGAGGAGTTCACTGAAAAGATTATTTGTAGCAAGAATATTTCAGTCACCAAACCAGAATCCAACCATTCTCTTTCAAAATAATGTTGTCTAGTAAAATCAACCAGCTGAAAGGCATTTTGCACAGTATCAAAAATGTAAATAGAAGGGACAGTTGGCCCATTATTATGCATTTGTATATACATAGTCTCTGGGAAAATCCAAAACACACATGTAGTTTGGAAAATAAAACAGATGAATGTAAAAATGGACTGTTTTATAATAATTTGCCTGTACAATTATGGTGCTGTTGTTCCTGTGTAACAGGATAAGGAAAGAGAAGGTGGTTGTAATCTTCCAATGGTGTTTTAAAACTCTGTGCTTGCTCTCATGAATTTGTTATTTATAGAAAGAACCCCCACTGAATGCAGCAAGACTAAGTCTTCCAGGATCAAGCCCTTAATTTGTGCTTTAACAGAGTTTGTAACCCTCCAGTTTATTTAATCTCCCATATCTAAAAACGTCCCAGTAGTATTACAAATACTTTATGAAAAAGAAATATTTAGACAAGTGTAGAACCTATTTAACATTGATTTTTTTTCTTCTCATTACAACTCATCTAGTGTCATAGGCTGACTAGATCAGCCCGTATCCACATTAACAAAGCTTGCAATCAACTAATTTATCCTTGAGGTTCTAACTTCAAAAACTGCAACGTTTGGGAATTAAATGTAAATAAAATGCTTTAGATCTTCCAGTCAGCATTTAAAACCCCCTCAGTTTCAAAAGATAGGATGGATGGATGGATGGATGGATGGATGGATGGATGGATGGATGGATGGAAGGATGGATGGATGGATGGATGGTTGGATGGATGAATGGAAGGATGAATGGAAGGATGGTTGGAAGGATGGATGTATGTGTGCTGACCAAATCCCTGGGACCAGAGCTGCCACATCATCCAGGATGCTCCGTGGCTTTCCTGCTGGCAGTTCTGCCATCCAACAGTCCTAGGGATGGCTCCAGGCTGGAGGTGACTCACAGACAGCTTGTGCCAGGTGGGATGAGGCTCTGAATTGGCATTGCTCCCCCAAAATCACAGCACTGTTTATTGCAAAGAAGATCAAGCAAAGGGTCCTGCAATGTGGAAAAAAACTCCTCCAAGGCCCTGAGGTGAATTGGAGTCAGAAGCTCAGATAAAAAAGCCAAAAGAGCCTCTGAGCCCAGAAAAGGATTAAATGTGTTTACTGGGTCCAAAGAAAAGCCAGGAAGAAACAAGGGAAAAAAGTATACTGTCTTGGTCTCTTCAGCTCACTGCTATTCAAGAGAGAAGAAATATGAGTTACAATGAATTGGGAAGGGATTTTTTTCAATGTGTGAAAGGAAAAAAGAAATTATTGTTCATGCTTATTTTGTGTTGTCAAACCTTCCAGTCTGGGAAAGAAATACCCATACAGATTTCTGTATATTAAAAGAAAAGGAAATTGGAGCAGTGGGGAGAATGCTTCAGCCACCCATTACAGGCTGGCACTGGATAAACAGTTCTTTCAAGTTACTTGGTCATTTTCTGACATGCAGTGTTTGGGTAAAGGCTGACTGGGTATTATGGCCATGTAATTCAGGAACCACCAAACTGCCAAAATCCTGATTTCAGCTGCAGTGGCGCATGTGCTAATGGATGCAATTTAAGCAGCTTCTCTCTTTCTCTTATAACGTCTGTGTTTCTTGAGTATCAATAAAATGCCCATGATCCCCACTTCTAAGAAAATTCACTTTTGAAATGAGTGCTTGTATGCAGGCATTCTCTTTATTTATGTATGTATTTAACTTCCACATTTTTAATACTCTAAATCTGCTAATCTGTAGGACACACTTGAATAATCTGATGTGAATAATAGTGATACCTAAAGATGGAGGGAAATTCATGATGCCTATTTTGTTATTCAAAAGTAGGTGCTGAGATTGTGGATTTCTGCTAGTGTAATCATCTATTTGTGGGCAAAGCAGTATAATATAGAGCTCCATTTTTGTTTAAATTTCAGCTGAAGATAGCAAAAGATTAATAAAGAACAGACTTGCCACTAATTTACCTGAAAGTATCATAAACAGAGCTTTGCAAAGTAGCAGAAGTTGCTCTGTGGCTCTCAGTACCAGATCTCCAGTAAAATTTTCTTTCAGACCCGGGAAGTATTTTTTTAATTATTTTTGGTTTTCCTTCCAGAACATATATGGCCCCATCATTTCTGCCGGGCTTCTACATTGGTATAAATATTTTGGTGGTGTAAAAAAATCTGTTTGTGTGTCTCTGAAGATCTCTTTCTTGCCTGCTTTGGGCTGTTCCTCTTTTACGGCATGGACAGAAACTTGCTATGGAAGAAATGCATGTCTGCACATCTTTGTATATTCAAGGCCATGTTTGTTTGCAGCAATTTGCTGACACGCTGCACGGTCACGTGCCTGTTTCCTCATTTTCAACTTTATGTAATCCATTTCTATAAGAATGAATATCTGGACCATGAACTCCCCTTTATCAAAGCATATATTTGTAGGCTGTGCTATCTCTGAGTACACAGATACCTGATTAGGTAACGTGTTTGCATTCGGGCTATTTGTGCAGCTATTGAGCAGCAAGAGCCTCTGAAGCACCAGCACTGAGTGCCAAATTTGCTGAGCTCTGAGAACCCTTTATGGCCTCAGACAGCAACGCTTTGGTTCCCACTTGTGTGCAGAGCAGATAAATAAGTTATTGTGGTGTTCCCCATCACCAGTCACACAGAAATCATTCTGCCATTACACGGCTTTAGCAGTAGGGAATGTGCACGGGGATTGCCTTACTGACCTAAATGAGAACAATAAATGTGGGTAGCACTCGAGTCGGATCGTCCTCTCTCTTTTCCTCTAGTCCATGAACTCAGACCTACAAAAAGTGGATATAAAAGGGCTCACACCCACTCTTCAAAGGCACATGTGTGCAGCACAGAAAACATGTTACTCTGCAAGCATGTCTGCCTTCACCTGTGTGATTGATTCATACAAAATGCTGTCTTTGAAGAGTTTCAATAATTAATTTTTTTGCTTCATATATTTTCTTCAGCCCCAAAACAGCTAAAAATTGCAAATAACTTCGATTTTGTGGGGGGTTTTTTGGGGTTTTTTTTGGTTTTTGTTTGTTTTTACGAGGGACCATCAACAACTTAAGAAAAAAAATTCAGCAAAGGTATTTTCTACTGTGCCATGTTCCTTACAGACTTCCCCCATTCCTTTTCACTCCACCTCAAAGGAATAATTAGCCTCTAAAAAAATGTTTTTCATTTTGGCTGGGAGAAGACAGAGCATGTTCTTAATTAAGGAAGTGTTATTAAAATAAACTTTTCTAGGAAAATGTACATGGGGTAATATATAACATAATTAGAAAAATTCTTTTATTTCTTCTGCGTTGTTTTTTTTAATGGCTGACTGAAAAGTTTTCAGCCAACTCAAGTATCAGTTCTATCTTCCCTTTCTGTTCCCATCCTTTTGATTGTACTCACTTCTTTGGCTCATTCTTTTTCTCGAAAAGCACTTTGCTACTTCACCTTCTATCTTAATTGTCTCTAATTTACATCTAGTAAAAGTATGGATATTTTTCTTTTCATCAGTGTATGTCTCCAAGCCTGGAGTCCTGCCTCCAGCACTTGCTGGTCACATAACTTTTATGCCTCATTCTTCTCTCTGATTTTACTGCATCTGTTACAGCTGCATCCACATGCACAGAAGGAAATTCCAGGATTTCAGTTAAATGTAAGTCCTGCCTCATGTGTTTATATCCACCATCTTTTCAGTCCAGGATCTCTAAGCTACCCTGCACTACTTTAAACACGCTGGCAATGCTGTCATCTTTCTTAATGGGCTCACCTTTGTGCTGGTTTCTTTTCTGAAGTCTGAGCTCCTCATCAGTAACTAGGAGTTGAAGTTTATACAAACGTTATAATTTGTACAAATCATGTATTAGCTGGGCCCTAGGGAGCCTTCAAACCACCCAGCAAACAGTGTGTTTCCTCCTGTAAAATGCAATTGAACTGTAACTCTTCTCTCCTGCGCTGTCTCATTAACTTCAAAATATTGCTTCATCCTCAGTGTCTGTGTTGGCCAGGCCTCTCTATAAAGTGTTATCAGAAGGCATCAGTTTTTCCAATATTCTCTGACATGCTGTCAGCATAACTGAGCGAGTTGCATTATTCAAACCAGACGGTGCACACTGCTCAGGTGGAAGCACCAAAACAAAATGTGAGTGCTGGGGCTCCCCCCACTCTGAGGAAAAAGGGCACAGGTCGTGACTTCTGCAGCCAGTGTACCTGGCAAAGTTTTGTTTCTGAAGCAGCCCTGTGCTGATTCTGTGTCTAATATCTAGACACAATGTGCTAGATAAGCACACTGATAAACCCACTTACAGTAAGTTCTAGCAGTAGTCAGTTTTAAATAACCTGTGGTGCACAGAAGTAAAAACACATTTTTGGCTGAAGGGATGGAGGAGATTGGTGTTGTAACATAACGTTGATGTCAGGTTCTTTGCCATCTGCCACAATCCCAAGTGCCTAAGAGACCATGGTGACAAAAAGAAATTCGAGCCCCCTCTGGAAGGAAGCAGGCGACCTGCTTAGGACATGGAGAAGGCTGATGTACTGCACAGTGTTCCTGCCTCGGTCTTTACCTGCAAGTGCTCCAGCCACACTGCCTGAGCTTCAGATGGCACAGCCACCGTCCATCATGGCTGAGAAGGTGTGGCAGTACAGGGAACTCCCCACTGACTGAAAAAGAGGAAATGTAATCCCTCCATTTTTAAAAAGGGGGAAAAGAAAAGCCTGGGGGACTACAGGCTAGCCAGGCTCACCTTCGTGAAACATATGGAAAATAAGGAGATGACTGGTGACAGCAAACACGGCTTCATCAAAGGCAAATCAGGCAAATCATGCCTGACAAATTTGGTGGCCTTCTATGATGGGGCTACAGCATTGTTGGAGGAGTGAAGAGTGATTATTGCTATCTACCCGGACTTGTGCAAAGCATTTGACACAGCAGCCTTGTCTCTAAAGGAAAGATGTGAATTTGCATGAGGAGATGCTGATGCGTTGGCACAGCACACCACTGGAGGCAACAAAGCTTTGTGTGAGTGCTGAGATGGAGATTTGTGCACCTGATTGCCAGGTCAAGGTCAAAGGCAGGTAAATTTATGTAAATGTGCGAGACAAACTAAGGTTTATGTGAATTCTGGTGTTTGTTTGAACATAAACTGAGAAAGAAGCAATAAAATGAATGGAATGGCATGCTTAAAGGAGTATTAATACAGCAACTAAGTAGGGTAATAGGAAGCTTATACAATTGGCATATGTTCCTATTTGGTTTTTATTTTATAGCTAAGCAAGGCAAGGCCTATTCATGTAAAGTGTGGTTAAAAGGGACTGTAAAAATGGCATTATACTGCTTAAACTTAATATTTCATTTACTTCCAGGTATAATACTCTCTACTGTTGTTTATAAATAAAAATATTCTCTTTCTGAACTGTCGGCTCAGCAAGCACAAGCTGGCCTCTGAGATCTGGGCATCTCCATGTCTGATCTGTTCAATAATGAAAGTTATGTGGTAGATCTTCAACCCCTGCTATGCTACAACTTGCATGCCACCTTTGGATAAAGGTGTGCATTTAATGAGGGACTTGAATATGCAAATTTAGTTTTGTGCAAACAAAGGAGATGTCAGCTGTACAAATAAACATGCATGTAAATCCTCCTCACGCAGCAAAACGCCTTTATATTTGTCAGCAGTTTGCAGAACAGGACAGCAGAGACAATCCTGCCTGTTGCTTGCAGTCAGTGTCTCAGGAAGGCTTCTCTCCTTTATTACCAGAGCAAGGCTCAGCCTGCCCCCGGCCATATAAAGCCCCATTCAGAGAAAACTTACAGGGAGGAGTTTCCAGGAATTAGTTTATTCCCTTTGTTGCCTGATATTCTGCCAGATGATGCACGTGGGAAGAGATTCACAAAAACCTGAAGAGTAAGGCTAATCTCCTCCACGCCCTTGCAGTCCCTGGAGTGGTAGATGGCACAAGCAGGCAGCAGCACTTTCCCACGAGGGACCCCGCAGAATTCAGAGATGATTCCTGCAGGTTCTGGCAGCAATCCTGCCCCTGGATGCCCCACAGGGTAGCTGAGTCAGCTGGCTGGGAGCTCAGGAGCCTGGGAGCTCACTGGACACCACCAGAGACATTCCTCGTGCTCCCTCCCACTTCCACCATCCCCATCCACAAGAGAAGAAGGGGCCCCAGGTAACAGCACCTGGTCGGTTTGCAGTGGTCCAGGGGATAGATTTTACAAACTTTAACACTCGAGATGGGTTTGCCTTTGAAAATGTATCCCTTGCACTTGAAGAAAATTGGTTCTCAAAGTTGCTTGAAAGAGTCAAGAGTCATTAAAATATGTAAATGGTAAAATTGTACACGGATAATAGTCTGATTACCATTTCAGTGACAGATGTTCTCACACAGAACCAAATTTTCAAAGGAGATCCGGGTTAAATTTTCAAGTATTCAGTCCCACATCTGGAGCTGAATTTTCAGATGAGCCCACCTCTTGCTGAGGCACTAAGTGGGCAATTCTCTGTAAAGCCCTCAACGTGTAGTTCCCACTATGGTCCTAGTCAGACTCTTCTTTTTTCTTTTTTTCCTTTTTAGTTGCAAAAGAAAATTTGCAAGCAACAGAACTTGTTTGAATATCTGGCCCTGGCTCTCAGTGCTGAGAACTTCTGAAAATCCAGCTTTTCACGTGTACCTGAGCCCCACAAGCACAGCATCACTGAATCCTAGCATTCTTTGGGTAGGAAGGGACCTTAAAGATCGCCTAATTCTGACCCCTCTGGGGTCTGTGCATCCGATGGACCACATCCAATCTGACCTCAAAGATTTCCTGGGATGAGGCATTCAGAGTTTCTCTGGACAACCTGTTCCATGGAACACTGCTATGGAAGGCTGTCCCACACACCTTCTCCTGAGGGGTTTGTCAGGGATCTTGGCCCAGCAGAGTAGACTTGCTTGGCCTTTAGGGCCATTGGCAAAGATCTGCTATACTTCATGCTGTGCACCAGTCTCTCTAGGGCATCAGGGAAAGGCCAGGAAGTGAGTGAAACAGTGAAAGCCACACTGGAATCAAAGGCAAGCTTCCAAACACTGGTGCAGTGCACATCAGGTGCCAGGATCTCATTGCAGTAGTTCAGTATTGGAACTACTACCAAAATCATGGGAATCTAAGTGTGACTTTTCTGTGTGCGTGTACACCATGTCCAAAATGTGACAGAACCTCCCAGGCAACCTCCATCTGTCTCCTTAGAAAGTTTCAGGTTAAAAAAAGGAGCCTGCCATGACAGCTGACTCCAGGAAGGGCATCACCATTTGACTTGGGCACTGTGCAGCATTCCCACGTAAGGCACTTCCGTTCTGCCAAAGGCACCACAGGGAGAAGCCAGGATTGCTTAGCTGAGCCGCTGCTGAGCACCTCTGCAAAGAGACCTGTGCCACAGCATGCAGCTGTGACAGCCCAAATGTGTCCAAGAGCAAACAGCATCCCCATGCTGCTGCAGCAGGGAGATGCTGCAAGGGAAGGTGTGGAAGAGTCAGGGAGAAGCTCCCAGAGGCCACATCCACCCTGGGACAGTGCAGGACTGCCACCTGCACCATCAGCTCACACAGAGGAATTGCCACCTATTTAAAAAAAAAAAAAAAAAAAAGTATGAAAAGTATCTGGGTTTCTGCTATTAAAAATAGGATTTTTTTCTCAATGTATGCAAATTGCTGTAAGAGGGGGAAAGATGTTCAAGCACGAATGACTCATCTTTGCATTCATATCTAAGAGTATACGACTAATACTGAAAGTACAGAGTCGTTCTTGCACATTTGGTTTATTATGTGTTCAGTTTCTAGGGTGTACGAAACACTTTCATAATCACTTACTGTCTGATTTGGGCTTCCTCATTACTGGGAGGCACATTTCGCCCACTGCACTCACCCAGTGCCCCGTCTTGCACCCATGACCTTCACAGCTCACTCATACAATAATGCTAAATTAGTATTCTGGGGGCAGGCAATTCTGCTGAGACCTTGTTTTTCTTTTTCTTTTCATTGTAATTTAAGCAAATCCCAGCAACTAATCTCCAAAACCTGTGACTTTTTTAGACTAACATTTATTTCAAAGTGACGCATCAATGATTAGAAAATAAAAAGTTTTTGGCAGGCATTCCTGCAAACTCTCTGACCCTCAGCCATTGCTGGCTGTCTCATTTTAAAAGTGAAGCATGCGTGTTTCCTACAAGAAAATCAACAAGCTTTATAACTGCAGGATTATGACCATCCTTGCTCACCATTTGTGCAAGGTTTGAAAATCTCAAATTTCATTAATTTTTTCACCCTGAAAAAATCGTTGTCTGACAACAAGTCTCCTGTTGGAAGGATTTAATTTTGAAAGTCTACACTCATAATCATTTATTATGCTGGCAGAGGAAATGTTCTCTATAAATGTGCCCTAGAACTGGTGGCAGGACACTTGGTGGTGTGGAGGGCTGGCTGGTACCTGATGGCTAACATCTGCATAATGCTGATGGGTGCAGCAAAATGTGACATTAATGCAAGCCTTTATGACAAGCTGCTAGAGGAAGCAGGCTGAAATTTTGTTATCCTCACTTAAGCTGCTTCTTACATTTGGGAGTCAATGACAGGGAAGTAGGAGCTAATTAAGATGTGGGATGGGGAGAGATTAGAAAATTGTTCTAAAATCCTATAAAGGTAGGTAATTAGTGACATGGTGTCTAATTGCCAGAATTATATGCAAGTATCAATGAGAATCTCTTCCTTTCTCCCTAGCTAAATGCAAACATTTCTTGTGTTGGTAATAATTACTAGCTGTCTTTTGTCATTCTTATTTGTGCCTATGAACAACTTTTTCTATTAAAAGCTAAATCCAGAAAGAAGATGTTTATTAATTCTAAGTATGGTGAGTTTAACAATCACTGGTACCTGCTGTGAGGTGAGTTTCATGGTCTGCATCTTGATGCTGAGAAAGCTCCATCCCCAGTGTTCACAGATCTATTTTGGTTGAAAGTTTTGCCTTGGCAGTGTATTTCCCAGTGTTGTGAAAAGCTATGATGGAAGCAGGTAAATAGAAAATAAATACCTCTAGCTAGAGACACTCCTAAAGGAGATGCTGCATTGATTTCAGACTTTAGCCTTAGTAATCACTAGTGTTTTGGTGACTGAAGACAGATTTTTCATCTTAACTAGCAGCAGTTTTTTCCCTATACTCTTTCCTATGAATTTAGATTCACAGAATTTATCCCACTTTATTTATCAGCAAGTCCAGACAAATGTTGCTGTTACAATTTATAATTGCTTCTGAGGATCAAACATGCAAAATACCTATAATATATATTGTTTCTTAAGTAGAAATCTTCATACTTCACCTAAAATTGCTCCACTGGGAGCCTGACAAAC
The DNA here is from genome assembly GCA_009812075.1 of Sialia sialis. Classification (NCBI taxonomy): domain Eukaryota; kingdom Metazoa; phylum Chordata; class Aves; order Passeriformes; family Turdidae; genus Sialia; species Sialia sialis. The sequence continues at coordinate 1,691,464 of VRYO01001865.1, forward strand.
ATCTGGTCACCTGTGCATCTGCTCAGCAAGGAATTCTCATGGTTAACAAATCCCTATAAAATGAGCTGTTGGTCGCTGAGGCTGCTGTCAAATCCCACAACGCTTTTCCACCTTGCCCAAGCGGTTTGGGAGAAATTTGATTGCTCTCTGTCAGGCAGCATCAGGCTCTTTCAGAGAAAGCTCACTCTGATTGACAGTAATCTGAGGAGGCACTGCTTGATCAGAGATACTCGCTTCAGAATGTGTGTTTAGGTGGGGAGAGTTTCCCAGATGTCACAGGGTAATCGGTCACCTCCCGTGGAGGGGGAACATGAGACAGCACCAGCTCTGGCAGAGAGAGCCCGTGGCTGCTTCTCTACAGCTGGGGCTTCTCCTTCTGGAATTGCTCAGCACTGCTGGGCAGGAGGTGATCCCACAGGAAATCATGTCTTTTCCTACCCATGAGAAGACCACAAAGCCACCACGATTCTCAGCTATCAGCGTCTGCTTGGCCTTTCCTCAGATGCTGATTTCAAACTTCACAGAGCTCTGGAGCTGAGATTAGTCTGCTGGGAGCATCAGAATGGAGGAAAAAGCTATGGTCCTGCTGAGACACATTCCAGCCAGCTTTTGCAGCACCAGCAGTGTGAATTTCTGTACATGGCACCACCAGGACATGGGGGAACCATGGTATTAGAAACAAGTCCTGGGATGAAGGCAGGATGATGTCCCTGGTTCAGAGAGGAAGAGAGAGTGCCTGGCACCTACAGGACCATGCCCAAATGTCACTGACATGAGGCCATTTTTTCTTATTTTTTTCTTTTATTATCTGAGGGCCACAACCAAGAGGCAAAGGGCAGAGGGCAGTCCCATGCTGGCAGGACATTCCAGAGATGGTGAGCACTGAGCTGGGTGGGTCTGGAGACCTCCTCTTTCCTGGTCCCAAGGTGTTGAGCTGCATTACTCTCTTCCTCTTATGCTTATTTTCACCAGCCATAAAATACTGATAGGGCATATTTAGCTCTTAATCATGTTGTGAGCATTATTTTACAAGAGTGTTACAGTGCTTTGAAAACTCAGTATCCCCTGAATTGCTGCTTTAATGCTGTGCTAGAGATCAACGACACCAATAAACCAGGGTTACCTGCTCGTTAAGGCATAGGTTGGACCAGCACACACCAGGGAGAACTGGGAGCTCCCCTCTCCATCATGCCTTCATCTGAGCAAGAGGCTTATCTGTGTTTGCTGAATCATCTGCTGGAGCTGCATAATCAATGTATTTGCTCTGGATACTATTTCCTGTGAAAATAACTGCCCATGAGGCCACACCTCACACTTCTGGTGAGATAAGTGGTTAACCATTGTCTCCAGGAAAGATTGACAGTGAGCTGATAAAGCTACTAAGCTAACTGAGCAGTAACTTCATTAACTCCCTACATGCCATCAACCAGGGAGTTTTACAAGCTGATGAGAAATTAAGGCCCCCTGACATGCTGGGCAGGCCTTTCCAGCTGTTCCCAAGTGTTTATTGAGTAAATGTCCCACTGTCAGTGCACACACTGTGTCAGCTAAAGCCTGACATTCATCTGTTTCAATTAGCTCTGTAGGCATCTGCAGCCAGCCCTCACCACAGCTGTTTTATCCCTTTGGGCATCTTGAACAACCACTCCACAGTCCATGAGAATGCATTTCCTTATCTGTCTTCTTGTCTCCTCTTTTCTCCTACACAGCAAGAACAGCACAGCTCAACCACAAAGGTGGATGGAGCACCGTATTATTTTCACTCAGAGGAGTTATGCAAGTTTTCAAGACATTTCTAAATGTGCCCAAAACAAAAATGTGGCACTGCTGCCCTTTGTCTCCTCTAGATGTTGCATGCAGCTGTTTCACCGATGGCATGGAGACGCTGCTTCCTAAAGAGCCTGAAAGAACCCTACTGAAACCCATTTCCTCTCAAGCAAATCCCACTAAACCTTTAGGATTGGGTGGGTTGGGAGTTTGTGGTCTTATGGTTGGCTCAGATATAATTGCCAGGCTTGTTTGCTATCTTTTCAGAAAACCATGGGTGGACACACTTCTCTGACACTCTCTCTGTGTTTTCAGGTAGGATAACATAAAAACACCCAACAAAACAGTATCACAGTGCTTTGAAAGTACAATTGAATCCCAAGATTGAAGTGTCCCTCCTGCAAAACCTCCAGTCTTTGCTATAAATCTGTTGAATCTTGGATGGTGATGAAAAACAAGATTCAGTTTCTCCAACTGCTCATCCAGAGTTCCACATAGGGCCTCAAATCTGCAAAATACAACTTTTATGCTTAAAATATGGCACTTCCCCCACCACTCCCCACTCCCAGCAGACTTAGGAACCCAAGAGTCTATCTATCTTGTATGTATTGCAACAGTCTTGCTTGTATGAAGTCATCAGGTGCAGAGAAAAAATATTTGATAGCTCCATCCTAACCATCAACAATTTGTCCTTGGACTACATCATAACATCTACAGTGTACCTGTGCAAAACATACTCTGCAAAGGGATTCCTGACTCCTTGCACTTGTTATTCATGCATTGTTTTCATCTTTCCTGGGGGGGAAATCTTACTGACTCTTTCACACCCCAGGAGACAGGGTAGGACTTTTTTTGAGCTGAGTTGCAAAGTAAGGAGTTCTGTACCAGAGCAATTATGGTTTATTTTTTCAGTTGGTAAATGTTTAAAAAAGCAGCCGTCTCTTAAGACCATACCATAAAATGTGACTTGCACACAAACTGTAAATAAATAGAAATAATTGCTTGTGCTACAAGATCCATCTGGGGCTGGATCCTTGTATAGTTGCAAACTTTCTGTGCATCTCTGAGCAAACCAATTAATCTTCTCTATATCTCATTTCCCTTTAAATGCAGTGAGCAAAGTTATCTCCACTGTCCAGAGGAAGAGTTCTACAGCCTGGCAGAGCCCCAGCACACCTATCCCCTTACCCCCTGCCCTAAGGAGGACTTTAGCAGTATCAAAGTAAATGGCTTGCAGTGATTTCACAAATTCCCAGCCCCGTGGGCTTAACTTGATTTTTAGAAAGGGAATTATTTTCTAGCCAACCTGTGGTTTAGTTGTTACCCATTTATATATACCAAAGATCCCAGAAAGGGTTGAAGCTAAGGTGTGACTTGATTAGCAGCATTTCTTCTCCCAGCCAGGTACACCACCCTCTTTTAACACTGTCACTACCCAGAGGAGCAAAGGAGAACCTCAGGAGTCAGGATTAACATGAGGGCCACAGCTGCTTCCATTGCTCTGATTTATGCTCTGGTGACTCCCTACCCTTGCTCTCTCAGTTTGTACAGGCAATCATGAGGCACTGGAAGTTAGAACCAGTGCTTGTTTGCCACCTGTTATCACATCTAACCATTCTCCCATAAAATCCATGGGCTCCTTCACCCATTTCCCCCCAACTTCTAGGATACATCTGAAAAATCCTTGTGTCTCCACGGGGAGACACAGTACAGCCTCATGCTTGTATTTTTCTGCAGAGTTTTTCCTGCTGAGCTGGTGATCTTGTCATGTGTACAGAAAAAAATAAAATAAAGACTCATTTTCAAGGAGAATGAAAAATGGATCTCTGCAATTACAAGGGACTCACCTCTCTGTGCTTCACGGTACCTTCACTATCATGACAGTGGCTACCTAGCAACCATGCCTTTCAACTCAAGCCACCTTTATTTTGATATATTTGTATTTCTACTGGCATGGGGAAATTGTGGCTGTAAAAATATTCATTTATTTGGACATGGTAAGTATCTTCTTTAGAGACATCCTTCTTTAGAGAATTTAAAGCACTATTTCAGCAGCAGCTTGAAGAAGAACCAGCAGTTCTTTTGCTGGTGTGGCTGTACCTGTTTAACCTCACTATTGAGACATGCTTCTTGTCAGGTTAGAATGTGCAAAAAGTACTTACTGTAAAAAGTAAAGACCAAACCAAAACTAAAACCACTCCCCACCCCAAATCCCTGAAAAACAAGACCTTAAGGTTTTCCAGGAGCAAATCCTCTTGCTAATAATGCACAGGAGCAATTAACCAGTGGGTGATTTCTAGGCCTACCTTAACTTAAGCTTTAAATGTATGTACTTAATACAGTTACTTATTGCCTAGAAGACAGGGTGGAGTTAAATGTGCTTAAGATTTGTAGACAGAGGCAATCTAAGGCAATAAAGCTCTTTTGCCTCCCTTCTGTCTGAAGGCAGAGCTAGGTTAACCTTATAAAGCTGTGTAATTGTGCTGGTTGTTTTGTATTTTAGATCACTGTTCTCCATTCCACCCCTCCCTCCTCCCTCCCCACCATCTATGAAAAACAAAATTAAGCAGAAGCAGTAAATTACTTTGTGGATCTTCCCTACCTCATTCTCCTTGCAGTGACAAGAAGGAAAACCTTGCTGATTCTCACATGGCAATACTTTTGTCATTCATGGGACTAGATACTCTTCCAAAAATATTTCAGTATGGTTCTGTATTCCTCCCAGCTGCCCTTCTGCTCCATGCTGTAGCCTTGTCACAATACTCTTCTTTCTGGATTTGTTTCAGCCTTCAGACTGGTGTATTTAAAGCCTTTAATCATTTCAGCATTACTTTTTTAGTATTATCCCATTAACTTCGAGTTTTTCCCAGTATTTATTAATTATCCTTCCCAAAACTTCTGTGGAGTAGCAAACTGTTCCTTGTCCAATTTCACAAGCAAGGAACCAGGGTTTGTATTTAGCATTACTGGGAATATTTCCTGATTCCACTGGAACTGAGTACTGAATAAAAGGATTTTGTACAAGCAGGCAGTATCTGGCCAACAGGTGGAAAGATTGAACCCAAACAGCCAGGAGGCAAATCAAAGGAAGGAGGAGAAATGTGTTGCTGTAAAAGTAGACATAGTAATAAAGAGAAACTAAGAAAAAAGGAGTAATTCTATAGAGAGTAAGATGCACAGATGGTATTCTGTTGCAGAGTGAGATGGACAGATTATTTTTGAGCACCAGGCTACTCATCTCAGGTTAGGGGTGTGAATTCAACTTCAGGCTCCTAAGGGAAGAGGCTCCTCTATAAGAGGTTCACATTAACAAATAAATACCAAAAAAAAAAGAAAGGTCTAAGCAAAATACAGCCCCAGGTGATGCACTTGGACCCTTGAGAAGCTCTGATCCTAAACAGGTGTCACTTTGGGGAGGGACAGGAAAGAAACTGAGATGAGAGAGGACAGCCACTGTCTGCCAAGGTCTCAGTCACCTCAGGTGAGGCTTTAGGAGTCTCTTCTTTTTGCCTGAAACCCACAGAACAACAAACTCTGGTACTTGTTAAGAACTTTTTTCTTTGTTTTACATTTTTTGAAGGACAATGCACAACTCTAAAATCATGGATTAGACCCCAGGAATTCACCACTAGCGCCTTAGTCATGTAGTGTCAGTTCCTGTCTGCCTTTATGCTATCCAGCTGGATTACCCTGGAAATCCTTGTTTTACAAGAAAGGATGTGCCAGTGAGTCACCCAGCATCTCCTGTGGTCTCGACTCCTGGAGAGACAGTGAAGCTTTTCTGTTGAAAGATGCCGAACCCACAGGTCTCATCAGCTGGGGACTCTTTAGAGAGGATAGAGAGGGCAGCCGCAGCAATTTACAACACAGCAGCTGCAGCTGTTTTCTTTGTGAGGCACACATCCCTTCAACAATTGAGACACATCCAGAGAAAATGTTGAATTCCAGGTGAAAATTGGGAAAAAAGTTTGGGGCTTTTTTGACACAAGGATTCAAAATCCATTTGAATTCTCCTGTAGGCACCAAGTTCTTGATCAAGATGTATCTTTGACAAGCCCTTGAATCTGCATCACAAACTATGGCCCCATTTCTTTAACAAGTCATGTAAAGGAGTGCAATGCCCTGCCTTCACCACTGTTCCTGCTTTCATTAAATCTGATATCAAATCTGTCGATGGAAAAAGGGGAAGAGGCTCTGAAGCAAAGAGCAGGTTCAAGCTTAGCATGGGCTGTATTCAAGGCCTGTCAAAGGGGGGGTGATATCACCTGCCAAACTCACAGGAAAGCTAAAGTTAGCAGAGAGCTCTGCAGATATCAGAAGAATCATAACAATAATTAATTAGAACATGATCATTCAACTTAGGCTTTGATTCTGGGCACGCTTTATCCTCTACCCTTTCTATTACAACTACAGAATTGAAATTTCATTTATCTTCATTTGTTTGCAGTTTTGAAGTGATGGGCAAAGTTCACAGTGAAGGCTTTGAGACGTCTTCCTGTTATCAAGGGCTCCTATTAACTACACTGAATTGATTTAAGCCTGTTAGTTTATCAAGAGCATAATCCCATTCTTTAGCTTTCAAGGGAAAGCAGCAACTATCTCAGTTAATTACTGTTTCCTTGCTGGTACCCAGAGCAAGCAAATGTTCTGTGGCCCAAAGTAATTGGTAATGATTGGGAAGGAATGGGTACGTATGGTCCTACTAACCCTAACTTGTAAGGTTAATCGGAAAAACTGGGAGACGCATGGGGTGTAAAATAAGTGAATTTTCTTCACAAAAGATGACATTTCCAGCAATAAAAAGGACATGCTTTACTTGGTGTTGATATAAAGAACAGGTAATGAAAGATCAGAAATCAGAAATGCCTCAAAAGCCATCAAAACCACTTTTGCCAAGGAGTCGGCCACTTTCAGTGCACAGCTGTGGGGAAAGCTCTGGGAGCAGCCCTGCACAGGGACCACAGAGGTTCAGCTGCCTGCAGACCCTGCTTGCTCCACTTTAGGCAGCTTTAGGGTCCCTCTCCTGAAGCTCCTCTGCTTCATCCCATGCCCTGCATCCCACGATGACATCCCAAGGCAGTAGTGGAGAGCATGAGTTTGTCTTGGCCGTGCTGCTGCAGTCATAATTACCTGCAGGGGATAGAGGAGCTGGTATTTTTTTCTGGATGTGAGGGGTGCAGGACCTGCATCCCAAGATGGGAGAGATGAACAGCACTGAAGGAATGGGAACGTGTGGACCAAGCTGTGTGCAGGGAGAGGCGTGACGGGGAATCATGTTTTGCCTCACAGGGCTTTGAATCCAAGACACAGAGCACAGCAAAGCAGGAATCTTTCTGAATAATATTGCAGCAAATTTTCCCAGATTCTTGGGAGGTTTCTAATAAAATAGTCCTGTCAACTTCAGTGAATCTTTGATTGATACTGACTGGGGATTTATCCTTCTGCTGGGGCATTTCTAAACTACCTATAATTTTGTTACACTAGCAAGTCAGAGTTATTCTGATGTATGTATTATTGGTTAATATGGACTGTCATCAACCCTTCAGTCAGCTGGCCATGATTCATGAAAGAAAATCACTTCTAATTAAACATTCATCTAATTATTCTTGCCAGAAACAAATGAAATATGCAACCAATATGTTCCCTAACAGCTTCAGAAGGGTACCACTAGGATTTGTGAAGCCAGATGATTGAATGCACGGGGAAGCTTTTCAGCACATGTTGCATGAGAAAATGATCCATTCCTACCTTTTAACTGTCTTCTGAACATTTCAAGCAGTATTTAATGTCAGACTAGATTTTGGAACAAGGCACATTAATGACTACAGTAATTGCTCTTTGGGAGAACAGATTTGAGTGACAACACTTTCTCTAACCTCCAGGGTCTTACTTTCCTATGAACAGCTTAACATTTAAACAAACTGATTTCTCAATATTTTACCAAAAAAAAAGGGAAAAAGATCCCTGCAGAGGTTCACATAACTATTTTTCTGTATTTAATTAAAAAGAAAAGCTCTAACATAACATTTTTCTTTGATGTGTCAGTGTATTGCCAGTCTGCTTCATACATATATCTAATAACAGGACGTTGACCTCCTAGAATGACTTCAAAATTCATATAGCTTATCATTCCTCTTTGTGTCTGAGACTATAAATCTATTTACCAAGTGCCTGGAATAGTTTTGTGACTCCTGCAAATTTCTTTCTTGCCCTAACATATCTTGGCTTACAACATCTTGAATATGCAGTAGCTGAAGATTTTTAACCCTGATGTGTAGACATACATGTTGCAAATTGCTCATATATGTTAGATTGCAATCAGTTGAACTTCCTTAATACTAAAATCTAGTCGAACTGAAGAGAGAAACAGAAACAAGATTTGGCAATATTTCCCTCATCAAAATGGCAAACGTATAAGGTTACCTTTTAATTTTATTTTTTTTATGGCATAATCCAAATAACCATTAACAGATGAGTTGCGAAAAGAGATGTTATGCCTTCATGAACACTACAGTAACAAGAATAAATTCTCAAGATTTGTTCACAATTACACGCAAGTAATTTCTGTTAAGAAACCTTCTCCTTCTCAGCCTGAGAAAAATTAATTACAGAGAAATAGGTATCAAACTGGGGAGGATATGCTGTTCAAATATGTGGAAAAGCCTGGAGATTTAGCAGGTTGCTTCTGATACTGTCACATCTGCAGGTTATCAGGTTCTGGCATGCTACTTCTCTGTAATTATTTATGAAAAGACCTAAAATGAATGTTTCAAAAGGATTTTGCAGAGCAGTTGGAGTTCGGGTTCATTTCTCAGTCCTGCCACGGCTTTTATGTGCAGGGAATTTAGAACCACAGTGGCTGAAGCAGGTAGGTGATGAAATCAAGACTTACAGATGTTTCTTATGAAATCAGTGGGAAGTAAATATCTAAGAAACTTCAAAAATCTAGTTTCAATGCTCTCTAGAATAATCTCTGGTTGGAAGCAAGCAGTGCAATGCCTGTTATGGCTTGGGAGTTCAGTGTAAATTGATCATATCTTGGGGATTTCTTGAGATCAGTTGAGCTTTTCAGAAATATCTTACTGTTCCAAGGTCTGCTTTCAGTAAACATGAAATATTCCAGTTTTTCACTAGAAGAGTGATATTCTAACCTATAGAACTGACTGATGATAATTTGATTCCAAACACAATTTGCTCCATATCTGTTAGAAACAAGTAATTCAGCAAGGCAAGCAGCTGTAGTTGAGAGCAATTACTGGAGTCAAGATGCTGAATGGAGCTGGATGCCATTGTTGTTTTATATTTGCTAAATACCTGTTCCCTGTGGTTCATGGCAATTGTGTCAGGATCTGGATTCTGCACTCCCCTCTCCCAGAGCCACAAGTGCATTACCTGAAGCTGGCAACTGCAGTACAGAGTACTGGCTGTAAAGCATTTTATTAATATACTTTTATATCATAGGGATATTTTGTGACTCTTGAATGCCATCATCAATGATTCCTCTTTCTCATTCTGAAAATACAGGCAATCTAGCTTTGTTTTTCAGTTTTCATAACGAGAGATTACCACTGACCTTACTGCACAAATCATGTGTCCCTGCATTGACCAGATTACTCATCAAATAGTCAGATCTGTAGTCATCTTTCTCTCTTAGTTTCCTTATTATCATTTTATTAGCTGCAAAATTCTGCAAAACCACATGGGCTTCCTTTCCAAATGTGACTACCACAGCTCCCATAATCTGGAGGAGTATTTCAGCAAGCTGTGACCACAGAAGAAGGGCAATTAAGAAATTGCCACCATGGCTGCATCCTTCTGGGATTTCCACCATAGCACCTGAAGCAGTGAGAAGCTGAGGAAGCCCCAAAGGCAACAAAACTGCAGCAGAGGGATGTAATGAGAGTCTGGATGTGCAGGATCCCTGGGAAGACTGCCCCACACCCCTGCTCACACATCCAAAGCACCAATTTTCTTCTCCTGCTGCCTCCTGCAGCTCCCAGAGGCACAAAATGCACTTTTCCCATGGGAGATTTCTGCGCTCACTTGTGCTGCATCATGAACTTGTGAGTCACTCCCCACACAGCAAGAGCACCCCTCTCCTCTCCTCTCCTCTCCTCTCCTCTCCTCTCCTCTCCTCTCCTCTCCTCTCCTCTCCTCTCCTCTCCTCTCCTCTCCTCTCCTCTCCTCTCCTCTCCTCTCCTCTGTTCAAAGGGTCCAAGCACTCAACTTTAGATTTTTGCTTCTGTTCCAGGGACCAGTTGGCTAAATATTCAATTTGCAGCATCTAAACATATGGGCATCTACGTTCTTTATCACATGTAGCTGAGAGTCCACTGAGCAGTGAGACTTATTTATGCTAACTGTTCATTTTACATTGTTTTTAATACGGCAAAATAAGGATTTCAATTTGTTTGCAGACAGAAAGCAAATTATTTTTATGTTGTGCTGCCAGAGTAAAATTTTGCTGCATGCAGCTTTCCTCCTCTTTTCTCAGAAGCTATCTAAAAATAAATGTCGCACACCTGCCTTGTCTCTGTATACCATCCAGCAACTAAAGCTAGACATGCATATAGCACTCTGTAAAAGCCTCAGTGAAGCCTGGAGGGGGAACTTCACATGAACTGCCTTTGCCAACTGTCCCACTTGCTTCCCGTTTCAGAGAGCGTAGATCCAACTTTGCTCAAGAAATACCTTTAATGTAACATGGACAGCCCCGAAGTGATCAGGCAGATGGGTTTGGTGGTCATTGCAAGCCTCCACAAACTAAAATATTTTATTTTACTGTACTTAAACCAAAAATCCATTTCCTTGCTCTTTCCCCCATGGAGTTCTGCCCAGTTTTCCCATTCAGTTTATTTCGGGCTGGATTGTCACCTTGGCGCGCTGGCAGGCGCGGCAGTGCAGGTCGATGGTGATGTGAGCCAGGGCCAGGAGCACATTCCAGCGCTGGGAAGATCCCGAATCTCACAGCACAGCTCCCGCTGGCAGGAGGGAATCACAAGCCAGAACACTGCTGGCGCGCCAGCGTCTATGACAGATTCATTTTCCTGGGGCGTATGAATTGGCAAATTACGGTTTCTGAATCAGATTGGGCCTCAACAAGTCTTCTGCTGTCAGATACACCTCAGTTTCTGGGATTTTACGTCATCCAGGTTTCTGTTTCGCACCAGTAATTTCTGTCTTCTAAAAGAAATACTCCTTTTTTCCTATTCCAGAAAACACTGTGACTGTTGTTGTGCTGCCACAGCAATACGCCATTGGCTAAGAGCTATTTTGGAAATTCACGTCAGGTCTGTCGAACATTTTCTTCTTTTCTTCTCCATTAAATCAGACTAGCATCCTGGCCCACAGTCAGAGAAATCACAGCCATTGATTTCTGACTTGTGCTAGTTAATGCAATTCCCCCCAAAACTTTCACAGTAACCTCATCTTCTCCAGGGCTGTATGGCTGACCTGCTCATCAGCCAAGCTGGGAGCAGCTCCTGTTGGGTTTCAGAGGGACAGGTTCCCATTGTGAGCACACCCAGCCTCTGGGAGAACATCTCTAAAGCATCATCCAAGGAATACTGACACCAGATGGCCAAATCAGAGCCTAAACTGGGGATCAACCAGCCTGATCTGACCCAGATGTGTCCCGCTGCCTTTGAAAGTGTAGGGATAAAAGGCAAGAAATACATAAATCTGAGGAAGTTTTTCCCGCATTGGATAACCAAGCAAAGCTCACTACTGGCATAAAAAGCATTTTCAGGAAAAGGTTGTACTGTGGCATGGATTAAACGTTTTTCACTTCTACCTGCTACATTGAAATGACAAGTGTCAATCCCTGAACTTTAAAGTATAAAATAAAGTCAGAAAAAGATTCCACAAGGATGAAAGCTTTGCGAAGTTTTTTTCAAAAAAAAAAGGCACTGCAGAGTAATTTTACCTTCTGATGGAATACCTATGAATATCAGTGGAGACAAGTGATTGGACTAGTCACTGGTGTGTGACATTAAGATTCCTACAGAGGGAATCACTGTAAAATTACTGAGCAACATGAGAGGTTCACGCTGTCTTCACCTATGAAAATAAAATTCTTGTGGGTATGTTATGGTTTAAAACATGTAATTGCTATCAAATGAGCAAAAAAAAAAGTTTATCTTTTATGATTATTAGCTTTTTTTAGATTACATGTTTTGAGACAAGGAAATTATTTTTGTCTTTAGTTGTTCAAATATTTTGCTTCCTAGGTCTAGATCTCAGGAGGCACCAATAATATACTGTCTAAGGATTTCTCTCTTTCCCCCAAATTGTGTCAGCAAAACAATTCTATAAAACCCACAAACCCAAATGACTGCAATAATTTGTTAAAATAAAGGATGGATGTGGTGGATCCTGAGATGCAGTAAGTCACTGGAACAGTGGGGTAAGAATGCAGCAGAATGCCCCACAAGCTGGACAAATAGTCACCAGTCACTCAGCACAGCTGTGAGCTTCCAGGGCAGTCAGAGAGTTGTGCCCACAAGGAAAATAAATCAGCAATGCAGTAAATGTTTCGGAAGGGATTTGGGCTGGATTCCACAGTGCCCTAACATGCAACAATTGAATTAGCCTTCATTCTGCTCTGGAGACCTCAGAGCCCTATCCTGCAGTTGGGCAAAGTGCCTGTGAAAGCCAAGAGGAAAGTGTGGAGCTCTTTAGAATGAGGAGGGACACATAGTTTGTACCTTTTTCCTAATAAATCTGCAACTATCTCAGCCAAGATTTAAATAATGCAGGCAGGCTCTTTCCTTCTTCCTGCAAATTTGCCTTTAAATGGAAACACACACTTCCTAATTTGACACAGTCACTTCTAATGGAAATATGGGGTTACATCCAAGTGATAAATTTCTGACTCAAGAGTTAAAGAAGCAGAGGAATTCTGCTTCAGAGCAAATGCTGCAACTTTAAATTCCTTCCTTGCTGATGCTGTTGTATAGTGAGGGTATCATTAAGCTTTTTCAAGCCACCATCACAGATGCATCTACACAGTGTGACTTTGGAAACTGTGGAAGTTTATCCCAGGTGAGGATGCACCCAGTTTGTGCCTGTGTGTGGGCACCAGCACGTGCTGGGGAGGAAAACACCACAGATACCTGCTCCTCTCCAATTGTTTGTATTTAGCAGCTTCTCAGTTCAGCCACCGTTTAAAGTGTAAACTCTCACAAAGCTCTCTTTAAAGTCCTACATTTTTTGAGAGACATTTGAGAACATGTCTCTCAAAAAGTGAGAAAATAACCTTTAAGGTGTCCACACCTCATAAAAGAGATTAACCACCTCTCAGTTAACACATAGTCAGTCATCTAGTAAGATTTAATCCAACTATGAGACCAGCTAAGAAAATGTTCTGGAGGCACCTCTTATAAATCAGGAATGTACTTGGATAAATAGTAATAGTGGTGATTTAGTAGGAGCAGTAAATATTTTTTGACCCATTTCTACTTTAGCAAGGCCTCTGTCAACTCAATGTAAGCCCCACTCTTACAGTTAAAAACTGGATTAGAAAATAAAACATAACAAAACATCTTTTCGATTACATAGGAAATGAGAGCAACATTTCTTCTACCATTGTTCAACACCTACAAGTGCTATTAACTTTAAAGTTAAGGAAAAATAAAACAGTCGTACTGAATAACTTCTACGTTTAAAATGAACGAGTAACTGCAGATTTCTTGAGCTGATTAATCTCCCTTCCTTTCTCATGGAAAAATTATTCCATGTGAAAATAAAATTTCATGTTTCTTACAACATGAAGCATATAACTGAATAGAGGAGCCTTCCACTTAAATGTATTTATCCTTTGGCAGAACGTAAGTAGACATTGTTATGAAGGTCAGCTTGTTTTCTAATCTGAGTGAAATACATGTACCATATTTAGCAGGCACATGTACAAGTAAGCCCATACAAGAAGAGAGAGTGAGAAAAAGCAACTATAATTGCTATTCTCCAAATACGTAATGAATTCTCAACCTTCCATTTTATTCTTTTATATTCCAAGAACAAACCTTTGCAGGTCTTAGGGAGTGGAGTAAGAAATTTGAGCTTCTGATAGGACTCTTGGCTTGGTTAAATGTTAAAACAAAATTAAAACTACTTTGGTGAGCTGAAAACTTTTGTGATCTTTCAATAAGTATATTAATCCAAAGAGCAAGTTTTATTCTAGGCAAAATTGGATAGCAAAATTCTGCTCTCAGTGCAACACTTTGGATGCCCACGAATTGCGTGAATCTGTCACTGAAAGTTGAACTTAATGCCAAATATCTGTATTTTCAGCATCTATTGACAGGCCTACAAATAAGATTTCTAATTAGTCTGCTACAGAGAGAATATTCTGATATTTGTACTTAAGGGAGCTTTTGCATTTTAAACAGCCTTGAGGAAGACACCTTGACAGAAGGGTATTAGTCGTTTATACATCCATAAAAGAAACACCATTGATTCACTCTTTGATCACTATTCAGATTAAAAAAACATAATCCTCAGGGTTTTTAGGCTTAATACCTGTTTCATAGAAAAGCTTTGTCATGTTCACCATCATTGTGGCAATGTACAGGTGTTTTTAGGACACGGGGTAAAGACAAGAAGATTTTTACATATCTTGAAAGGGTGAAAATACAAGAAATTCCATGAGTGTACCAGAGTGCCACAACTGTCAAGGTCTTATCTCTCTTCCCCTTCTTAATTCTATTGTAGCACAGGAAGAGTAAAAAAATTCAACAGAAAATAATTAAAGAAAAATCATTACATTTCTTACAGCAAATCATGAACAGTTGTGTGGTGTCACTGAAGAGCATGAAGTGCAGTCAATTCCAAAGGCTGCAAGTGCCCTATTATTCATTTTTACTGAAAATCCAAGAGGGCTTCTTTTAAACTTGAAATTTGTCGTGTGGCCCTTGAAGTAGGTCGTTCAAGATTCCAAAGAGTTGCTTCAGAACTGTGAATGATTTCTGTATTTATGGGGTTCACAGCATTCCTAGATGGCTAAAATGATGTGTTAAGAAGCAAAAATACAAAGTGAAAACTGCATCTTTTCCTCTACCAACATAGAACTACAACCCATATTCAAAATATAAACATATGGAGATTGAGAAAATATTGCTTTTCCTCTTCCATTTAAAGAGCTTTGGTGGTTTTGTGTTTTCACCTCCCTTTAGCCTTTGCAAGGATTACACTCGTGAACCAAAAAAGTCTCAATCTAATTACTGAAAGACATTTCTTCCAAATCTGGGATACCCACAACACTTGGGTTGGTTCCTGACCTCAGACAGACCAAGCAATCTGGCTTGGCTGCTTATTGCTTGTAGTGATGGTGATGGACCTCAAGCTTCAGCTTGTGGCTATGCCAAATTCTGACTTTTTTTTTCTTTTTAATTTAACTTCTTCTCCATTCTGTAATAGACAATTAAGAGCTGAAATTGCACCAAGCACATGACAAAATGCCTGTGGAGATCTCTGCTTCCTAGGAAGGGAACTTAGGCACCAAGCAGCAGCAGCAGCCTGCACCCATCCTGTATTCCACAGTCTGTAATTTCAGCTACATATCTATTTATTCCAATGCTGCAGTATTCCATTTCTGAATGAGTTCCCACATCATGGTGACACATGCCTAGCATTATTGCATTTTAGACAGCCATCTGTACTGATATATTCAGCCAATAATTTGCCACCAGGAAATTGGTTCCTGGGAATATATTTTTTATGCGGAGTGCATGCATGCCTGTCTCTAATTTCTAAAATCCATATATCCTTGATGTGTCTTGTAGGAAGATGAAATCCTATTTCATCCTGAACCGCCCGTAAAATGTAATTCTTGGTATTAATTAACGGTCAAGAAAATTTATGCCACAGTTCATCAGCAGAACCTTTGCAGTAGCATAATCCTCCCCAAAAGGATAAGTAGCAACATGGTGATGCCAGTTAGCTAAATGTGGCACATGGCAGGCAAGAATGAAATGGGTCTAAAGGGACACAGATCCTCTCACTGATGAAAGACATGGGCTAAAAATACACTTCAGTATGGATAAATATAGAATAATGATTGTTAAGGAAAATAATCCAGCAGCAGCATTTAGTGGAGCGATCTTACAGGATACTGAAAAAAAAATAAAATTAGAGCTGGGGAGGTATTAAGGAATTATCCTCCAGTATATTATCAGACTGCCTTATAATACCCTTAGGTGGTGAGAAATGGCCACCTAACTCCAGATCATGAAGTCCATCTCCTGTGACACCAGAACATGGCCCACCAGATGGGAGACACATGAAATATTAAAAAGATACTAAACATGTACTTTGACTTTGGGCAGAAAGCCAAGGGTAGCAGGAGCACGGGCAGGCAGCCCACAAGGGGTCTGGGGAGGCAAGAGTTCCTCAGATGAAAACTGGTTCAAATTATATGCAATACAATTTTCATATCTGCTTAAGATAGGGCTTCATTTTCTTTTTTTTTTTAATTTTTTTTTTTTTGTGAGGGGGGATTCCTTTTTTTGTCTAGGGAGGGGTGGAAAAGGGTTAGAGGATTAAAAAGGGAAAGCTTTAAAGGATAGTTCAAAATGTTAAAAGATAAAGAAAAATTCTATTACTTTAAGCTAAGAGAGACAGAGTTGTGGAAATTAAGTGGTTTTGGTTTTTCTTTTTAATTATCAGAGATTTTCCTGTCCTCACGCAGACACCAGGCTGCTAATCAGGGGCATTCACAGCAGTTAATTCCACTTTGAGAAGGATTAGCTCTAATATTTAAATAAATAATCTCCACAGCTTTGCAGTTTTTGGGTAACAGGAGTTTGGGGAGGAGGAAGCTGGTAATGAAAGGGAAAAAATGAAGTGTCTGTCTTCTGGCAGATCTGGAAGCTAAGCAGCAAAACTGGGGGAACATCTCATAGGGCTCCACAGCCGGGAGGAAATTTCAGAGGAAGTGGTCATCCAGTTGAAATAAATATAAGTTCTGTTTACTTTTGGAGGAGAGAAGACGTTCACAAGTATCTCCATGTCTATTAAGTATTTCCAGAGAGACTTTTTGAATTTTTGAAACTGCGCGTGAGTATTGTTTTGACTTGCACTAAACTATCTTTGGTGTGGACTGATTTTCCCTCTTTATTTTGGCAAATTTTCACAGCACTGCAAAAATGCCATGTTTTGCAATAGATGTCAGTTGGGCTTCTTATTTCAACTAATTGTTTACTGTCAATTTAAATATTTTCACAAGAAAAAAATCACTTACACATTATTTGGGGTTTGTTCTGTTTCTGTATAGAATAACTTTTCACTTTTGTATGTTTTGAATTTCTAAGAGACCATCACAGCAATGTTCTAAGTACGTCATGGTCACAAGTATTGCTGCACTATTGCCTTTTATAGTAGACTGATATTTTATGTAATATCCTTTTCCAAACACATGAGAAAGATGTTTAAACCGGTTTGGAATTAGAAAGGATGACCCATTTCCTTGACTAATTGTAGATTGCACAAAACAACAGGCTTTGAGAAGGAAATCAATTTTAGTAGCAATTTAAATGGAATGCAAGATTTTGCAGTAGGAATCACATCTCCAGGATATTTTATTTTTTTTAGAGCAATCCTGTTAAATGAAAATACAGATAAACTCTTGCAAGAAGGGAACAAGAGAAGTCAGGTCAAGAGAAGTGTCCAAGGCATGCACTTACTCAGGGTTCATCCGTCCTAAACTGGCACCAGCAGAAACTTTGGCACAGCCTTGGATTGTCTCCAGGGGGGAGTTATTGGAGATTAACCCCCCTCCCAGCCCCACATCAGTGGGAACAGGGAACAGGGCACCTCCAGGAGGGTCCTGCAGCTCCCACCAGCTCTTGTCTGCTTTGCAGAGCTGAGACCTAAGGCACAGCTCTTGGGACAAAAGGCAATGTTTTCATCTGTCTGCCTCAAACAAAACTGAGAAAATAGTGAGTCCTCCAGAATTCCTAGCTCTCTAGGGCCACAGATCCTAGGATAATCATCCTAGAGGGAAAATTCTCATTTTTCCTGGTCTCCCCCCACCACATTATGCTGTTCTGGGTGAGGAACCACAGAGCTGATGTCAGCTACTTTTAGATTGGTTCTAAAGCCTTTGGCATTATGAGAGAAAGAAAAAAAGAGACAGAGGAAAAAAAAAACCCAGACACTCATGAGCTGACTTCTAGATTGAAATTTGTTGCATATGTTCAAAATACAAGTGACATTTGCTCCCATGTATTGCAGGCAGTAGTAACAGAAATTTGACATGTCAAATAGAGTACATGCCACTTAATCTATCCAGCTTGAGATCTGGAACACAGGGTGTTACAAAGACCTGAGGGGAAAAAAAAAAAAAGGAACACTAAATATATGTGAAATGCTGTGGAAAAAAAGTGCAAATTCTGTTTTTCAGCCCCCAGCTTCACAATTCTTCCTTTCTGATGTAAATA
Source organism: Sialia sialis (assembly GCA_009812075.1). Taxonomy (NCBI): domain Eukaryota; kingdom Metazoa; phylum Chordata; class Aves; order Passeriformes; family Turdidae; genus Sialia; species Sialia sialis. The sequence continues at coordinate 1,709,667 of VRYO01001865.1, forward strand.
GCTTCCAGCAGAAAGATTTGGGAGTGCAAATCTGTATGAAATGTTGGCAATTCAAATAAAAAAAATGTTGAGAGAAATGACACAGTTTGTTTCCTTCAAAATTTCTAAAGTTCCTGTTTTTTTATGAAGTATCAGGAGAGGTTTCATAACAGATCAGAATTAAACCTCCATCAAAAGTATGTGTTAGCTTTCTCTTCAGCCCCTCAAGAGGACGATGCGTGGCAAAATGTCTAAAAACACTCTATATCATCAAAAAATTGAAACTAATTCAAAGAGTTAACAACCACTGCAAATAGATTTACTGCACTTCATTATAAAGTTAAAGTAAATGGAGCATTTAAAAAGAAATAACAGATGCCATCATCCTGGATGGGTAATTAACAGCAGACTCTTTAACACTTATATTTAAATGGGACTGAAACATTTCAAAAAGACTTTTTTTTTCTGTTGCAAAACATTCCGATGTAAAAAAAAGACCATTCTCCTCCAACAACCTCCCTAGGGAAACGAACTTCTCAATAAAACTGAGAGAACACTTCAGGACTACAGGTTTCCATTTTTCATGAGAGGAGTGTGAGCTGCCTGTTGAGTTCCTGGGTGTAGAAGAACAGCAAAGGTGATACCATCCAGCTACCTAACCCACCTCCATCCCTCCTGGGCAGGGTTTACCCTCCTCAGCCTTGCAGACCTCGGCTTTCCAAGCTGAGCCCTCTGTCACCTTCTGCACCATCAGCTCAGGTAGAGCTGAGTGGGGACAGCATTCTTTAGCAGCTGCTCAGTAATAAAATTAATACTTCATTTCCATGTGCATTTTTCCTGCACCTTCACTTAAACAACTCTGCCCTTTTCCCATCTCCCAGGTTCTGGGGAGATGCACAAAGCCAAGGTTTGCCCAGACCTATTCATTACAAAACTACACCTACTCTGCCGTCACTTGGCACCTTCTTTTGGCTGCAACAGTAGAAAAACTGGCTCACTCTGACAGAAAGGCTGGAACCCTCCTCTGTTTTCTAGAGGTGATCTCTCAAGGTAAGGATTAACACATTGTTCAGACAGTCTGAGGGAACAAAGGTGCTTTTGCTGTTCTCTGTGCCATTTCGAGGCATTGGATAACACCTTTCACTTTAATTTTGAGGAACACAAAAACCTTTTAAAACACAGCAAAACCATCAGCTGCCAGGTTATAAAACTTGCTCTAAGCTGCCTCCTGTGAATGTTGAAGTTGATGTGCAATGCATGGCTGTCCAGAGGGTGGGTATTTACCAGCCAAGGGTGGACGGGCATCCAGCACCATCAGGATATCATTTTCCCCATCCTGGGTGCCTTCAGCACATGGCAGAGTTCAACCAGCTGCCTCAATATATCATTTCAGGTTCTGAGTGTATGCTGCTTATAAAACACAGCCTTTCAGATAAACACACGTTTCTCACTTTTTTTTTTTCTTTTGTGATTTACTAGGCTGTATGTGTTACAGATTATCTTCTGAGTCAAGACACACAGATGCTCTCCTTATTAATGTGAGAAAATAATAGTGCCAAGGGGCATTAAAGATATGTTCATTCAGGTGGGGGTGTGGGGGAGGGCGATGGGGAATTACACAATATGATAAAGTCAGAAAAATACCAGGAAACTTAGGACTGCCCCTCCCTTCAACTATTTACTTGTCAAATTGATTTTAAGTTTGAATATGTGGTCTCTATATGTAGTCTCCCTATTAGCAGGTGCAGATTAATAATTGCGACTTTTGGCAATCCTAGCACCTAGAAAATGAATGTACACGTAGCAAAGTGTTGCTGGCTTGGTAAGAAACTGAAAGTCTGAAGAGGAGAACAAAACAGGCTCCATCTCACAGCCAGCAACAACTGGGTCTGCCCGTGCCTGCATAGAAAGCAAATCTCCAGCTCGAGGGAGGCGTGCAGAGGGTAGCTCATGAATATGAACATCCAAGAGCGACGATGACAGGAAGTTTACATAATGGTAACGGGATCTGTCATACTTTGCGATTCTCCCACATGTGATAGCTGATGTCTGACAGTGACTCACGGGCCACGGCTCTCATGTGGCTGCTCAGTTAGGTATGAGTGACAAACAAACCCTGAGCCATGTCAGAGGCATGCATGCATGCCCCCACGCTGACAGCTCGGTGGGCGTGCATTGGGGCTGGTGTCAGACACCTGGATGCAGCACCAACACTGAGGGGAAGGCACATGGGCACGGAAATGCATCTTCTACACACCCGTGATTTTGAGATGTCTGCGAGGAGAAGTGATACTCGGAGTCACAGTCTCCCCCTCCCGTCTTGATAAGTCGATAAGTTAGCATTTTTGTCTCATTTCCATTTTCCCAAACTTCTACGTGTATGAAATTGCTATAGGCAACTGCCCAATGCCTTTGCATCTGCTAGAGCTGTTAAGTAGCTGATGAGGTCTTTTTCACAAGATCTGGCTTTTATTTAATTAATTATTTAGATTTTCCTTTTTTCCTTTTTTTTTTTGTAAATTTCTGAAGATATAGAATCTGTTGCAGCAATATGGCGAGTGCAAATGCTCCTATTGGAGACTTGCTGATATCCAAGAAGATGTCTCAGTCCTGTTCTTAAAATTATCTATTCAGCATAAAGGTGTAAATAAGTACATGTAGATGTATGAGTAGAAAAGGGATATTAAGATACATAAATATCCAGTAGCAGAGATTTTTCCATGGCTCCCATGACACAGATTCATTTTAATGGAAATTGCTAAAGGACAGCCAGCTTCTTCATGAGATGGGTATTGTATATCAACATCTTCAGTGATAAATAGGGAAGGCAGTGGGCCATATTCAGTCTTTAGTACATGGTGGATCTGCCACTGAAACTGGAAACTGTTGACTACATAAAATTATGATTATTTATTTCAGTTAACTAGAAAGACCAGGGGGAAAAAATCCCCATTATTTTCCTTACTTAGCTGGATTGTTTTAATACCATTCACAGCACTTTCATGCCTCAATGGCTTCCCAAGAATCCTATGAATTGCTATAGTTAATTTTTCAAAGATATTTTCTTACACAGGTTTAAGTTCCCTGAAATGCACTCTCACTTCACAGGTTCCTTCCTTGTAAACTTATTTGTGAAGGGAGGGTCTCTGCAGTTTGAGGGCTGTCTGCTAGGGCTGAAAGTGAGGGAAAGCACTGTAAAACAAATTAAAAAAAGGGAGGAGTAAGATCAAAGTACCTCATTAAGAGCAGTACATTACAGCCTTGTCCAACCTCTGCCTGCTGAGATTGTATATATCTGTCACCAGTTAGCCTGGAACTGCACCAGATAAGAGAGGCTGGAAGCAGGAACATGTGGATGCTAGAATTACCTGTGCTTCCCTACATAAGCTGCATTCTGAGCCATCCTGGCAGCACAGGGGCCAGCACCCTTGCTTGGTTTTTGAGCAAGTTGTGGGGCTGTTTGGGATGTTGTCGAGCAGATGAGTTGCATCTCTACCTGAGTGCCCCTGGATATTTGTCCGAACAGAGGTTCCTAATTTTATTTGGTAGTGTAGTCACACGTGCTTACACCTCTTCTGACAACTGCATGTCAAGGAAAAGATCTGGGAGGAGAGATCAGAGATCTCTACATTTACATCCTTTCCCAGCCAAGTCAGTGCCTGGCAGGCATGGCTGAGCTGTGCCCTTGCCCTCAGGCCTTGGCCATCCCTTGCTGATGCCAGCCTGCTCCCAGCAGGGATGTCCAGCCACCTGGAGAACTTTCCATGTTGAGGGCCTGCATGAAGGAATGCCCTGCCTTTCCTGCTCTGCTCTGCACTCCAGAGCCAGGAGGACTTCGGACCCATCCTTCCCGCCCTGTTTTAATCTCTTTACAGGAGCCAGAAACTCTTCCAAGCTGACAATTCCTCCAGGGCCAGTTTCACAGCCACTCCTCATGGTAGGGTTTCCTCCCGGCTGTCACGTTCCCTGCGGAGCCATGAGGAAGGAGGAGGCACCCCTAGGATCTGAACTGGCTTTCCAGCAGTGTGGCAGGACTGGCCCAAGGAGTTTGGGTGGCAGAGGCACGTTGGGATTTGCTCCTCTCTTGGAAAGAGGGAATCAGGAGCAAAAGCAATTGGTTTTCCATGCTGCTGTGTGAGTTGACTTCTGTGCTGCCTCCTCCATACCCACTGCATACCCTGAAGCTCCAGCTGAAACCCAGTCAAGCACCTGAGCATTTGCTCGGGTGTCTCAGCCCTGGCATAAATTGGCTCTTGGGGCCAGGTAGACACCAGCCAACCTCAGCTCCTCTCTGGAACACAAAATTCATGTGGTCTCACCAAGAGGGAGGGGAAAGACAATGGCACAGCCACCACCACTGCAGCAGCTCACTGCCATATCCCAGAGGGACACCCCCAGAGCCCCATCCCAGAGCTGCCCAGCTGGGATCAGCTCAAGCCTTGCCTGGGGAGTTGTGAATGCATTGCTAGCAAGGAATCTGGAGGCTCAGAAACAGGAGGTGGATTGCCTTAGGACTTGGCTGCTGGAGCAGTGATTAAGCAGCCTTGGCTGTTTGACACAAGTGGGAGAAAGGCATTTGGGGTTTCTCTGCATGTTTGAATGTTGGGGTGCTGCTCTGCTTCAGATGTAATTTGATATTTATTTAGACATCTAGCCTTGGGCCCATGGTGACTATGGAAGTGAGAGAAATCACGAAGGTAAACTCCTGCCAAACAGATGGATGACTAAGTAGCTTCAGATTCCTACATTGATAAGATTATTCATATTCCTTGATGCTTCCTAGACATACTGGTTGCACCTACCCATGGCTCCTCAGCAGAGGTTCAGCAGGTCCTACATCCCTTCAGAGGTGTGGCCAGCATCCATGATTTCAATTTACACCCTACCCAAAACACTGGTGACCAAATCATCAGTGGTGCCTCGCAGACTGTATTATGTAACTGTATAATGTTATAGATTTGTATAAATAACTACTTACAACAGGTCAAATATTTGTCAAGCTGTAAAAGTCTCCTCACCACACCCATGGGAGCACGCGGTGATTCCATGGGAGTGAGATCTCACTTGTGAGCAATCACACCCTCAGCAGGTTTGCTCTGCCATGGCAGCTGCTCCAGTGGATACTTCTGCAGCATGGGTTGGAGGAAGTTCATGTGTGGTCTTTTTTGGGTTGCCTTTTTTTTTTTTTTAATTGCTTTTTAATTACCTACTACTAGCCTGGGGAAAAAAAGCTTCATTGTTCCTTCTCCAGTTGGACAGGTCAGTTTGTAATGTAATTTAGGAGAATTAGGCCTTCCGTCAAAACCAGGAAAAACAGCTCAGTTGTGATCTCTGCAGCAAAGAACTTACAAGGAGACTGAGCTCCACATTTCAGGGAATATGTCTTGAAGATGATTGTGGACATATTCTCTCTCTCTCCATCATTCTCTTTCTTTTTCCCCTCTCTTGGTCCCTTGCCAATCCAACTCCTCCAAGAAAATAGGAATCACTTGGTTCACATCCATCTTCTCATCCTGGTGGTGGCTGCAGCACAAGGTGGCACTGGAGTGTTTTTGCATCTTTTAGGTGACTGCTGGTTTCCTTTAAATAAACCAGCATTTTTCCCATAGGGAATACAAACAAATTAGTGTACCATATAAATAATTACCTTTATGTAAATCCATGTGATAAGATAAATGGAATTTGAAATGATTAACTAACCTTCCATTTAACAACATTTCTGACATTTGATTAGAGGAATGAAGTCCAACCAGCTTTCCTATGCCTCTTACTGTGGAATACCAAGGATGTGTAGTTGGCATTAAAGTGACTCAGCCATGCCTAGTTCTTCTTTGTCACATAGGCTGAAAATATGAACCATGAGGGGAAAAAAATTTAGGAAGCACACACGTCAGCCAAGTTTTGATGTCCAACCAGAGTCAGCTGCCGCTAGGGCAAAAGCAACCTTCTCATCAGAGTTTGTTTCATTAGTTTTTTATGACCTGTGCTGCAGGTTAGGCTCAGGTTGATTTGAACCCTTGAATCCCTGCCCCATCCAACCAGCTGGGAAGCTGGTGATCCAGCAGCATTTTCCCAGGGCTGGTGCTGAGCTTACTGAAGCTTGCTGTCAGTGGCTCCATGCAAGCGTGGCTGTTTTGGTTCAAGGTCTGAAGCTAGATCATTCAGTGTTCATCTGGGGATTTCTGCACCACACCTTCCTGCCCAGTGTAGACATGTCCCAGGTCTATCATCATTTTCATCTGCCAAGCATTCAGACAAAATAATTAACTTAGATTTGCTGGCACACATTCTTCACTCTAAATTATTTGTATCAAAGAGCGTTATTTCAACAAAATCGCTGTGTTTAAATCATGAAAAATAAATGAGGAGACTCAAACAGTAACAATGCTGATTAAAAATACAGAAAAACTTGACTGTGTTTTCTGGCACACACAGATAATTAAGAGGATTTTTAAGAGTTTTCTCTGTACCAGGTAGAGATTTAGTGGTATTTTGTGCTAATCACCTCTAGGCTGCAGAGACAGTACCACAGCATAACACAAAATAAATGACCAGAAGGCTTAATGTTTTTTGTGATTTTTATTTAAAGTGATTTCATATTGCGAGCTTATGCCAAAAGGTTCATTTCTTTCTGAGTTTCTGGCTCTGAGGACTGTTATCCACGCTGTGAATTTACCACTGTGTTTGTCCACACAGTTATTGCCATGCACATAAATAGTTTTCAGGTGCCATTCAAGCTTTTCTCTCTTTTGGTCCAAAACACCACTTTTGACAGCTACCAATCAGAGCATTTTAACTACCTGCAATGCTCTATCTGCTGTGAAGATTACTGTGATTCGTGAAAAAAGTCTTTTAGCAGGCTAGGAACATCTTCTGCATAAGAGCATACCTGCTGTAGGAGTGTTATACAACACTTCCTGCAAATAGGTGGTGAAGTCTCACCAGTCACTTCCCTACGGTGTCAGTTAAGTCCTGTTCATGAAAATTATTTTATATACAAGAGATTTTGTTTTGAGGGATCATTGGTTTTATGTTACCCAACTGGAGTTTCAGCCACTTTTTGACTTCTGGACATCATTCTCTCACACCTGGACTCTTCTTGATGCTTTTTTCCATACTCCCCTTCTGTTGCAGAGCTCCTGAAGGGCAGTCAGAGACACCTTCAGGTAAGACACAGGGCTACAGCCATACTCAATGAATTCAGGTGTTGTTTGAGGCTCTTCCAGCTGCAAACTCAGCAACCATACTCAAAGTGCTTCCTGTGTGTTTGAGGACCCCAAGAATCTGGAGAGCTGAGTCTGTCATCCACTAACTTATCCCCTCTCTTCTCTGAAAGGCAGCACAAAACTGTGGCTTTTTCTGCTGCTTTCAAGAGCAGTAGGAAGAGGGGCACCAAAAGTTTTGGGGTTTCTGTTACAGATAATTATTTTGGGCCCTGCTGCTTGACGCCCTGCTTGTTGTACCAGCTTTCCATAAACAAACTTTGGGAATCCTTGTTCTAATAGTATCTTTCCATCTTCTTAATGGCTATGTTTTTTCACTCCATATGGCCACTTCATCTGCATTAAGCCTCCGCACTTATAACAAAAAATCCTTCTGTCGTTTCTGTGTTTAGCCAGGTCTGTTGCTCAGATGGTGCAACCACTGAATGCTTAAGCTGAGTCTGTGTAAAATGTTGTTTCTCTAGCTATAGGCAAGGTCAGAAATAAATATCTTTGGTACCATATCTATTTAACTGAAAATCTAACTAGACCTCCAAATCTGTGCGCCTGGCCGCATATGTTAGAAACAGATCCTCTAGGAACTGATTTGTAATAGCCATTCCTACCACCACCTCCTCCTCCTCCCCAGAAGCCTGACTGCTGTTGATTATATCCTGACTGTGTCCAAGGAAAGTTGTCTGGACTGATTGAGGCTGAGAGGGGAATTTAATGTTGTTTCAATACCTTTGCATCTTGGCCGTAGTGGACCAAAGGTCCTGTGTTTCCAACACTAGCTGGCAAGGAATGTAAGAAAAACAGAGAAAAGCAGCAGAGCAGAGAGAACATTTGATAGTTATGTGCTATTTCCTCTGTTCCAGGTATCTCTGCCCATCCTGATGTCCTTTCACCTGTAGGTCTTCCATGAATTTGTCCAGTCACTTCTTTGGCATAATGAAAACTTGAGCATCAGCAGCATTCTACGACCAGCACACGTCAGCATGGCAAAATCCTTCTTCCTGTTTGTTTCAAACTTGCTGGATGATAATCTTATCTCAACAACCCTAATCTTATCACATGCAGAACAATGACCAGTTGTTCCTAATTCACTTTCTCCATTGCCACAATTAACTCCACAGATCTCTACTGTATTTTTCTTTAGGTCTTATTCTATTGAGTTATTTCTTACAGGATCTATCCCATGCTTTTTTTTGTTTTGTTTTTTTAAAATCACTGTTGTTCTCTGTTTCTCTTCACCTTCTGCTTTATTTTTTATGAGAAAAAGATCAGAAATGGATGTGGTAGCAAGAGCAGAAACTTAGAGTGACTCAAAAACATTTCTCTTCTCTTCTCTTCTCTTCTCTTCTCTTCTCTTCTCTTCTCTTCTCTTCTCTTCTCTTCTCTTCTCTTCTCTTCTCTTCTCTTCTCTTCTCTTCTCTTCTCTTCTCTTCTCTTCTCTTCTCTTTTTTTTTTCCACTTTCCCTTCACTCCTCTGCCCTTTCTTATTAACTCTAAGGTAACTGTGCTCATTAAAGTCCTTAATCCAAATTAGCTTTTGCTCATAAAGAAGGTTTCCATTACCTTGGAAATGAGCCAGGTGTTGGCTTTCCTACTGTCTAAAGGTGGAAAAACAGAAGTGGGAAAACACATTATTGCAGTGATTCAACTGAACGAGTGTAGTATCACACCAGATAAAGCCCAATCCATAAATGTAATAGACAGCCAAACCTGAATCTTACAATGTTAACAAAATCCATGCCATTGACCTCAGTGTGGTCAGTCACTCTCTCTCTCCAGGACTTTATTTTCCTCAAAGAGCCAGTAGCAGAGTCAGGTACCTATGACAGCACCCTGGTTTCCTCAGTCCCTAGGTGACTGGGCATTTTCCCCATCCCTGTAAATAAGCCCAGGATGTTTTAAATTCACTGACAGATTAGCTGCAAACGGACTGGTCCTTCTGTCATGGCACTCAGGATGAGAGTATTTTTTTCTTTGAGGTTACCATGACAGATTTTCTCTATAGTCATCTTCTTGGTCTTTTAAAATGTTGTCTTAGATCTTTATTTTCAGCTAGCCCTCTTTTGCCTGAAGTCTTGCTTACTCTTAACACTTAGACTGCCCAATGGGACATTTACAAGCAAAGGAAGCTGATTTAATTGCTTCATGCTCAGAATTCTTCTCTCAGCTTCTGGTGATGCACTATTTCTGAATTTCTCATCGCATGCTTTCTCTTAGCAATCCCATTTCCAGCCTTAATTTGCACCTTTATTACCTCAGAGCTGTAAATATGTCTCCAGCAGCCCAAGGGACGATGCCTTTTCCCCTAAATCACCAGGTGTGTCTTGAAACTTTGCCTGCACTTTCTACCCCAGCCTTCCCCCCTGTCAGGAAAGCAGATTTTTCAGTCAGGGTATCTGTGCAGCAGGTTCAAAGGCAGGCTAATTCTTCAGCAGCACTATAAATAAGTCTCTCTCTCTCTGCTCCTCCAGCTCAGCAGCTCAGCCCTCCTGGTGCCATAAAAGTCACCGTCACTGGAACCTTTGCTCCGTGCCTGCACATTTTTGGGCAATAGGGCATGTAACACACTTTTGAGTCTTCATATGCCAAGATGCAGAAAATCAATTTTAATGTCCCTGCAAAGAAGAGCTAGTGGAGCGAGAAGCTATCAATACTGCCAGACCCTCTCGTGCGCTGGAGGTATGAGGAGAAACGCTTCAAAAATAAAAAGAGGTTCAGTGCTTTCTTTAGCCCCTTACTGCTGTGACAGGAATCAGCAGCATAACACAGTGAGGAGGAATAGAAATGGAAAAGGAGTGTTGTCTTCATCATGTCCATAAGAAATATTTGTCTCAATAAAATGGAAAATTGAATTATTATGCATTCTTTGCCTGTTATCATACAATCATAAAATGGTTGGGTTAAAAGGGACCTTAAAGATCATCCATTTCCAGCCTCCCTGCCATGGGGAGGGCTCTGTTAGAAATTTTACTCTGCTCATGTCAGCACTAGATCAGCAATCAAATGAGAAAATCAAAAAGTTACATCTAGAAACCTACAATGCCAGAAGTGTTGAGAGAAATTTCCAAAGACAAAAGTAATTTAGTAGTAAAGTAATGGTACTATAAGGATCTCCTTGTAGTTTTAATTACAATCCCTAGTCCATAACAGTCAGTAATAATTGGCTTTACCATAACTTGCTGTATATGAGGCACCAAACTATCCATATCTTGATTTTTTAAGCCCTCATGCTAGCTCCAAAATTCATAATGGTTGAACTCCACAGATGAGAAAATAGAAAGTGAAAAGGAGAGAGAGAGAGCACAAATCAAAGCAATCAATTCAAACGAAACTGTTTCTTACAAGCTGAACAGTAAATGTCTTCAGAATGTTTCGCTTCAGGGTTTTGACAGAGGCGAATTCTAAAATCTTGGAATACAGGGTAGAAAACAAGTCAACAGTTTTGTCAGCAAGTAACACATAAATGGGAATTATTTCAATCATATGAGAAGCTTAACCTTTGCAACTGTGCCTTTCGAGGGATATTTCGAGCGGAGCGTGAACTGACACCCTGTGGAATGCTCACACAAGGCATGTTCTTGTTCTTCCAGTTTTCTGCAGAGCGTCTGCTCCTCTAACCTCCTCCTTGCCAGCTGCATCCTGGAACTATTTCTCAGTGCAGCCCAAGCACTTGGCTATCTGCTGGGTTTATTTAGCACTGGGGAAGGGTCTTTTCTTTAATGTGCAAATGCTGATACCCACAAAACACCAGCGCAGCACTGGGCATGGTGAAATCCTTCCAGACTGGCTTTGTAACAAATACAGATGTATGATCAACAGGTGGGTTTAGCTGGTGCTCTCCCCAGTAACAGCTTAATTAAAGCGGCCTCAGAAAGGAATGATGCTGAGTGCAAATGGAGAAATATAATAAAGCTGTGAGAAGCACGTTCACACAGTGCATTTAAATGTGCACTGAATTATAAATGAGGTGATTCCATAGAAACATCTACAATAAAAAAAAAAAGTTTGGTGTGAATAGATTTTTTATTTTATGAACCTGTTTGCTGAATTATGCAGCTATCCCTGTCCAACCTATTAATAAAACCAAACAATATAGCTTGAGAAAAATTTAAAAAAGAACAAGTCTGAGGGATTATATTAGGAAAAAGAAAATACTCAATCACAAAAGAAAATTCAAGGTAATCACACAAAACAGGGATTTACATGCACTTAAAAACACCACAATATTCTATAGAGTAACAAATGTATAGACATGGTATCAGGAAAAGAATTTTGAGGGCTGCATATCCGCATATCCTCAAAATACATAAAGCTGAAAATAGATATTCAATATGCAATGCAAAACAATTCTAAATTATTAAATCTGTGCTGTTTTTCCGTGAGCACTGCTTGCTTATAGCAGCTACTCCAACGAAGCCTTCTAAACCCACTGAAACCGTCACAGCTTTTGCTACATTATTTCATGGAAGAATCGTAGCTTAGTGCTCCGCTTTGGCTCGGGAAATAATTTTAATATTTGCACCGCTGAAAAGACATGGTCAGTGTTCTGCTATTACAAATGGTTATGTTTTGTTAGAAATCCACTGGAGATGGGATGATTGGTGGCTGTGAATGCATGTGTAAAAAATGAACTCGGGGTGCAGAGAGCTGTCATTTTCCAGAAATAAATAAATCCAATACCGAGTTATTTTACTAAGTTATAGTGTGTACATCACTTTGATATATAAAGTAATGTTATATTTTTATCTGGGATAGAGAAGAATTTCACAATAATTATTTTTAATGCATATTGTAACTTACACATATAGCTGTAAAACAGTCTGAGAAATTCGGGATAGTTTGGCAAAGATGCTTTTCCCAACAGCAGGAAAAATCCATATCCTGTAGATGAAGCTTTTGAAAGAAGCTCACAGAGGGAAGAGGGGGGTGGTTTCCAGCAAGGGTTTAAGCTCCCTGCTTCCCATCCCATCCCTGTTTGGACAAATATGCCTTATTTCCATTGGAAAACTGTTTGCTTGCAAAATTCCCTGCCGGCTGCAATCAGGAGTTACGGCCATTTCCAGAGTTTGCTTTCTACAATAAAGCAGTCCAGGTTGGAACACTTGTGACAAATACCTCTTTAACATCAATGGCATACCAGGCAACTGCTTTTCCCCTGTGTGTGCCAAGCTGTGCAGGATCAGGGGCTCCTTCCTCTTCTGCCATGTTCTAAAAGCAAGTGTTTGAGATATTACTGCACAGCTCACCTCTGTCAGTACAGGAACACTAAAAATGTCATCATTTTAAAAGCAGCAACCTGCATTTCACACAGAATATTCTACCATCATGAGGCTTTGCTCACTGGGGGAGACAAACTGGTTTCTGATATAAATCCAGAGAATCCAAGTCTTTGTTTTGTTTGTGGAGGGTTTTTTCACATTAGGAAACAATTAATTTCATGGTGTTTATGAACTGTTAAAAATAACCATACCCATTTTTTCTCTCTTCCACAGTCAATTCTCTGCAGAGGCTACCACATGAAAATTCAGTGACATAAATCTCTATGAACCTGCAGACACGTTTATTCATGATGCATTTTAAGATCTTAAAGCAGAAATGCAATGCAGCTCATTAACTTTCTTTTCAGCAATCCCGAGGCATATACCAACAGCTTATTACACTGATGTACTATACAGTTTGCTTGTTGCCAGTTCTCAACAAAAAAAGAAACAACAAACAAGCCTATACAATCAACATTTAAATGATAACTTTTTGGTTCACTTTACTTTGTCTTTCTACACACAACATGTATATACTGCATCACATTTGCTCTGTTCACTTGGTATTTATCAGCACTGTAAACAGCCCCCCACCCCTCCCAATTTGTATATTAATTTGGGTGATTGGCAGAAGCTGTATCTACCATGTTTTCAGGTGTTGAGTCTGAAATTCATCCTGTAGAAATGCCCACCAGCACTAATCTCTCAGGGCATGTACACATGACTATAGGTGTAGGCAGGATTAAGGTTAGCTATTTTTTGACTCAGTGGCATCTGGCAGAGCATTCCTTGCTCTGCCCGTATACACCTGCTGGAGTAGTTAACATGGTGCAAGAGCTGGTATAAGTGTGAGATTTTGGTTAGCCTCCAACTTAACATCTGTTAAATGTTTCCAGAAGCTTTACCTGACTTAAACTGACTATGTACATTTAGAACAACAACAACAAAAGAAACAAAACAAAACAAAATAAAACAACCAAAACAAAACAAAGTGGTGTGTTCTTTCTTTTGTGTTTTCTTCTCTCTGGTAGATCAAATCTTATAAAACCATCGGTGAGAAATGGTGCCTGTAACGTTGACCCTAAAGATAACGGAATGGATTGGAAGAAGAGAGAAGGAAGAAATTTAGAGAATGCAGAAGACACCTGAGTGCAGCCTCTGCCTCTGTGTATGAAGAAAAGAATGGCTCTAAAATGGTTTCAATCCTAGCTCCCTTTCCTTTTACTGGCTTTCTTTTCAGTTTAAGAAACAAGAAAGGGGTCACAGTGCTTTATTCGAAGCTCTTCAAGCCATCAGCTGGCTGTTTATCCATCAGGAGCCTCAGTGCTCTGACAGAGATGATCAGTGAAATCAGTCACCATCCCCCTTTCTCCCTCTCAACCTGGGTTTGAGAGCATTCCTGATCAGAGGGGTAAAAACCCTTTCTAAGTATTCTGAGTCACAACCCCTCATTGAAAAGGCTCCCTTCAAAGGTGCAGCATCTCTTTATATAGCAAGAGACTTTTTTTGATTTGGAAGGAGCTGCTTTGGCTCCAGAAAGCAGCATGGAACACTTGTCCTACATTGCCTCCTGAAAGGGAGCATTTCAGCTGCCACGGAGTCTGCAGGAGCAGGGATGCTGCAGGAAATGCCAGGGGACAGCAAACATCAGCTCAGGGCAGGACAACTGCAGCACCTCTGCCATCCAACACGGATACCTGGGCATCCTGTCCCGTGGCTTGGAATATTAGGAAAACAAGAAATCTCTCCAGCTAATCTGTTATTCAGAGAGAGTCTTCCTCCCTGGGTCTCTCTCCACCTCACTGCCTCATCCCTTTTTCAGCCACTCCTCCTCCCTGCTCAGACACATTCCTTCCCAACACCTCAAGCCAAGGGCTGGAGAGCCTCCACAGGAGCCTTGGGTTCCTTACATGAGTGAATGGCTATAAATGTTCTCAAATGTGGTGGCTCCATACACTGAGAAGAGTTTTCTTTATCCTGAGGGAAAGATAATTATTCAGACAAGCCTTCCCTAATGTCTTTATTCCTCTGTTTCCCACCTTACAAACAGCAAATTGAATTAGACTCCCATACAACTGTTGATATGGGAGAGGAAGAGCAAACACTGACATGTACATACACACTTCTTAAGGATCTGCCTGTTAGTTTGACAAAAACAACCTTCTGTTAAGCAGCCCCAGTATGCCTGGATGATTTAAACAAAAGCTTTTGAGCACTGCTGCTCATTCCCTAAGGGGGACTGAGGAGAGCAGCAGTTTTCCATGAAGCTCTAAACTCACAGTTAAGGTTTGGTTTCATCTGAGACGATGAATGGAAAAAAGCCTAAAAACTTATTTCTAGAACACAGACTTTTCTAGACATTTCCCACAAGAAATGAGAGACCTAGCTCAGCTCCAGAGGATGACTGCAAAGCAGCTCTCAGAGGAACCAGGGGCCATGAGGACACACCAGCTTGCAGCACAGCAAACCCACTCACTGCCACTGCAGAGGCTTGGGTTGTCCCAGACATCCCCACACCACCACCACAGATGGGAAGGTGTGGGATGGCTGGAAGCATTTCCCTGGGACACCCTTCGCAAGCAGGGCAGCCTCCCAGGCAGCACCACACTGGGCATCTCCTCTTCCCTTGCTCCAGAGGGCTGTCCACGGGTGTTGGTTTCTGCTTCTGTAGTTTAAACATTTCCTGAAATGTCAAAACTTGTCATCAGTAACTAGGTCAGAGTGGCTGGAGCCCTGTGTAGGCTCCTTCTGGAACCTCACCAATGTGTCTCACCCAATGTCCTTTCACTCCTAGACTTTTTTGCCACATCCAAACCCAAGCCATACCAACAAATGAAAGTTAACCCTGAAACTCACTCTAACTTTTGTCCTAATGTGGCTTCGAGCCAAAGGCACAGAGTTAGTGCTTTAATCCACTTCACCATCTATCCCTCTGGGGGTTCATAACTCAGCCATGAATGTTTGTTTTGAGCTGAAACTTGCAGTGCAGGTTCTCCTCCAAAGAGCTGTGGCAGGGCAAAGGCAGCGGCTCTCCAGAGAGTGCCCGGCACCCGCGAGGAGGGCAGGGGGAAAGCACTGAGGGAGAGGAAGAGCACAGCCCCTCTGCAGGGAGAGAGCTGGGAAACGAGGCAGGGTGCAGTCTGGAAGGGAAGGAAAGAGAGAAACACTACAACACTACACTATGTTTGCAATAGCACCTTCATCTTTGACTTGCTTATGGTTTGTCCGGATTGACTTTTTACACTTCACACAGAGACTGGGACTTGCTCTCTCCTCATCCTGGTCAGGTGGTGCTGGTGACAGCATAGTGCTCTAAATCATCATAATCCCAGTGATAATAATATCAGTGTGACTGCTTCTTACTCCTAAAATTGACCACGTTTGAATTTGTGGGAATACATTTTTATATCCTTGCAAGTTTTATATAGATTTTTTGAAGATTCAAGCAGTGTACTTTATCTGACGTCCTACCATTGGGATATCTGCATGTCTCAGGCTTTAGGGGGTTTGGGCAGTTTTTAGGGGTTTTTTTTGTTGTTTTTTGGTTGGTTTGGGTTTTTTGGGGTTTTTTTTGTTTTGGGTTTGTTGTTTTTTTTTGGTTGTGTTGTTTTGTTTTGTTTTGTTTTGTTTTGTTTTGTTTTTTTATAATGCCCTTAAGAAGAGTGCGAACGCTACCTCTGTTTTACAGAAGAGAAACAGGGGTCTAGAGCAGCTAAATGCCTTCCCTGAGGCCAGGTAGGATGTCTCAAGCAAAGCAAAGAATGAAAATATTTAATGGAATCCAGACTGTAGAAGTGCTGTGGTGGATTTCCAAACTCAGGGACACTGAGATGTGAACTATGACCTCTACTGACTAAAAAAATAACATTAGGCACTCTCTTATCAGAACACAAAGTACTTATATATGCCACGTTTACCAACTGTTTTCTTCAGTCCTGATTTCTAGATTAACGTCTTTAATTGCTTTAGTGCAAAGCTTGGTGGAATTATAACATTAATGGACCTAATGCAAGATTTTCCATTTCTAAAATCCTTTTTCTGACATGAACCTTCTAAACACATCTTACTGAGCAGCTCTCTTATTTCTCTTATGTAGCAACTCCTTGTTTTAAAAGTCTTGCCATGGGTAGTAGTAGTTAGTTAATCTGAATTTTGAAACCTCACCGGGAAAAAAATCTTTATAACCTAATGTCCTCTTTATATGGGCACACCAACCCCCATGCCTGATGACAGGTACACCATCAAAGATTGCTGTGGATGTGAGCATGTTAAATTATGTTTTAACATGCTTAACATTTATTTAACAGGGGCACAGCCACCAAAGCTGTAAATTTCCTGACAACTTTTTGATTGATCCAAGCTGTTTGATTTGCAGCAGGGACCAAGTTGCTGTAAGACAGCTCATGGAAAATCCGTGTTTTTTAATAGCCTCTGACGAGCCAGTGTGAGGATATCCATGCTTAAGCAAGAAGCTGGAAAGCTGAAGGATGACCAGCTCTGATGAGAAAAGCACATCCCAGTTTCCCATGGCACCTCCGTGTCATGTGCTGTACAGAAAGGAATGACTGGCACACCCTACGTAGTTCTGTGCCTTGTACAGGAAAATGGCCAGAAAAAGGTGCCACATGAGCACAGCAGCCATAATCCACCACCTGCAGGGGCTCTTGCAGCAGAATGTGACCAGCAGGTTCGCAGCCCTCCTCTGGGGAGCCCCATCAGTGTGCAAATCACAAGGCTGCAGATGTGGTCATGCTGATGAGGCACTCGGGGCCATCCAGCTGCACCTCTGACCTCCTGCCATCAGCAAGCCCGCTTCGGCCAAGTGCCTTGCACAAGAGTGGCTTCTGACTGATGCCATTGAGCAGATCAGGACCACAACAAGTGGTCACTCCCACTCCTTGAGTAGCTGAGTCATTAAGAGGAAAAATAGGCAATGATTCACCCTACCTGCATGGGATGGGTGCACTGCAGTGGCTGTGCTGTGCCTCATTACCACAAAGAGAAATCTTTTCATGATTCCCAAACACTATTTCCCTACATGCTAATGACAGAAAAAGCCAGAAATCTTGCTGGGATTCCACTAGGGATGGCTACAGAAGACCAAAGGGTCTGAGACTCATGGATGCTCATCTGTAGGTGCTTTGCACTACAGGCACGTACACATTGATAAATGCGGATGAGCACAGAAGAGGCGTGGGAGTGCCATCCTAGGAATATTAACTTAAACTTCCTGAAAGATATGCTCACATTTCAGGCACATCTGATACTTGGAAATATAGGACTGATTCCTCTTCTACATTTTACTCTGTCCCACTCGTGGCATTACAAAAAGTGGCTCAGCTAATGTATTCAATCTGTACTTCACAACCAGCAGCCCAAGTGAGAAACTGAGCCTGCAGGCAGGCAGGATAAGCCATTACTGAAGATTCCCTTTGAGATGGAAAAATGAACAACCATCAAACCCCAGTATTAATGTGGGATATCAAAAGATGCCTCAGCAGAGGTCATGCATCTTACCTGCCTTCTCATTTCCAAAGCCAAATTAGCAGATTCTTTGAAGTACCACTGTTTACCCAGGAGCCATTAAATCATCTCTGGGTACAGGCAAAGATCTAATGACTAAGCAAAATCGTTTCACACCTCATTTCAGCTGTGCGTGCTGCTCTGAACTGGCGCTCCACTCACAGTGTGGGCTCTGATCCCCTGGCACTCCACTGGGGAAAAGGGTGTGGAGCCCACCAAGAGAAAGCTGGTTCTGGGAAAGCCTTCAGACCACAGGATCACACACTGGAAGTCACCATCCACCTGCCAGCACAGGTCACCTCCCTGCTCTCTCACCTGTGTTTATCTGATGGCTGGTCTGCTTTTCTTTTCATTGCATAGCACAAGACCAATAAAATTTGATCTCCTTGCATCCAGTCTCTGGTTCTCTGCCTAGTCCTTCTCCACAGCCATATTCTCATAAAAGAAGTAGGAATAGCAAACAAAAATTATTGAGAGAAAGAGAAAGGGACAACTACTGGCTCCCAGGAACTAGCCCTTGCTCTTCCCAGTGTCCCTCTCTGAATGTAGCAGCACTGGCTGGCATACAGTGGGACTTTGTGCTCTGCCTTTTCGGTGTTTTTCTCTTCCCTTTGGGGGATTATTAAGTGTTCACTTCTCCAATATTTGTCTCTTCGTTCTAGAAATAGCACAGGAATAATATTTCAGCTGAGTGAGAAAACGCTGACTTCTGATGTTTTCCACAATAGATGGGTTGATGTGAATATGAAAGATGATGTACTTGATTTGCTTCGCTTTCACCATCCTCTGGAGAGTTTAATCTATCCAGAAAAGAAGTGTCTGCTTTTCTCTTCATATGTGACTGGCAGTTCATCATCTTGTAAGAAGGAGTTATTCTAAACACAAAAAAGGAGAATTCATAAGGCAGCTTGATGAGTTTGACTCACCCTGTTTGCAGCCAACTTCCTCTACAAGGTTATGAAGGGATATGTTTAATTGCCAGGTACCATCAGAAAGGTGGCACATGAATTCAGAGCCTGGACTTTGAAAGAAAGGGGGTTTCTGTCTGCTTATCAATACTTACTGAATTGAAACTGTCAGATTCAGCTTTTAAAACTGGCCCAAAACAACATGTTTACGTTGTGTTTGCTTACAAATGTAGGCTTATTTTGCATACTTCCTAAAAGTTGTTTCCAATCATTTTATTTCCCAAAGGAAAGAAGAAAATTTTTCAAACATCATAAAACAAAAGAAATATTTCTCATGCCATGTTTTCTTATTTTCATACAGCCTTTTTAAAAAATTTTCACAGTATGAAGGTTATACACTGAATATTATTAACAAGGATGGTCCTGATTCACTTATCTTTGAGATTAAGTCTGGCCAGCACAGAAAAAAGCTGTGAGATGGTGCAAAACAAGGGCTCTCTTGCTTGATGGCCACCAGCAGAGAGACTCCAGAGAGCCATGGCACCTCCTTACACCTACAGCCTCTCCTTTACCTGAGGGAGCACCACTTGCAGCCCTTCTGTCAACCAAAAAAAAAGGTAGGTCACTTATTCTTCAATTTAGTTCCTGGTACCTCTAGCTCAAATTCTGGTAAATACAGCCTTTCCCTGCTTTAATCAGACACACAAAGCCTCAAGTGGCACAAAAAATATGTAAGGGCATAAAACAAATGGATGTTGAGCAAGAGCTTCTGCTTTTCTTCCCTTGCCATACGAGGATAAGGTGACATTCAATTACATTAAAAATTGGCAGGTTTGACTAAAGGAGGTCCTCTTTCACATAATTAATGGATGGAAGTCCTGGCCCCAGGATGTCATTGAAAAGAAGTGCTACTCCTTGACTCGGATGAATCTGCAGGGATCTGCACATGCTCCCCGCCCATCCTTGGGAATGCAGTTGTCTGTCTGCAACTTCCCAGGATTTACAGTCTGCAAGGTCCAGGGATGCCTTCTTGAAGGATTTTGCAGGAAAAGAACCAGAAGAAAAGCCTCATTTGATATGTCACTAAATGTTTCTTGCATACAACATCTGTACAGGAATTGTGAAGATTTGATTCACCAGCAGCAAGAAGTGATGTGCTGCTTTTCACAAGCAGCAGAGCACTGACAGCTCTGCTAGGGCTCAGGGCTCCATTGCTAATGATTAAAGAATTTAAGATGATTAATGCTTTTGGAAAACGTTTATCTGCTGCAAAATCTTAAGAAGTTCTACATTTTCATTTCCATCAGGGCCTGCATTTTTCCCGTTGACATTGGTGTTTATTTTGATGACCGAAAATCAGATCAGACACCTGCTTCAAGCAGCACAATGGCAAAACTAACAATAAAATAAGCAAATGTCTCCTGGCTGGTGGATAGGTTTTGAAGAAAAACTGAGTATACCCTGTGACTAGGAACAATAGCTTAATAGTCCTGGTTCCATAGTTACCAGCATACAAACTTTTTTGCCATGCTTTAACAATTTTTTTTTCAACAAACATTTCCTGACACATCTATTTGCTTGATAAAAGCAACATCTTCATCAGGCTGGAAGCCACCCATGAAGCCATCCAACTTGGGTCCCCAAGACCTGGACTGGCATGAATTGAGTGTCTTCTACAGTTTCACAATAGTCTTTCATTTCAAGTTTTATTTATAACAGAAGGAGGTGCCTCCAAGGGTGTTGGCATCTAGATAACTAATGGGGGAAATGAAACAACAGGTGGAGCCAGTATCTGCCCAAATTGCAGCACAAGTGCACCAGAGTTGTTGACAGGGTGCTCTTTTCAGAGTATCTGAAATCCCAGACTGGAATTTAATTTTGTAGTTCAAATGACATGAAAGTATTGTGTGGCACAGTTTGGCCAAGAAGGGGAACAGATGATGTTGGATATTTGTGCTGGGCACTGCACCTATAAAAACTGGGGCATACAAGCATTTTTAGCAGGTGAGCCCAAGTCTGTGTTTCACCCAATGTCCTGCCACCATCAGCAATTCTAGGAATGCCACAGAAGAGTAAGGTTGAGCAACAGCTCCAAAAAGAGCAGTTCCTGAATTTCTGTAAGTATTGAGGCAGAAAGTTTAGGGATCCTCTTTTCCTCAGGAACATTCATGAGAAATACACGAGACAGATTTTCAGTGTTGTACCCCAAGTAATTTAAAGTGCGTGCAGCTGTAGAGGTTGAAAGAGACACTTTATTTAAAAAAAAACAAAACCACATTAGCTTCACCAAACCATTTGTCATGTTTTCTTCACTTCCAGGGCATAAGATAATGACAGTCTGATGAGGCAGTTGCTCCTGTCTCCTTGAAAGAATGACCCTCCAGGCTCTTTTGGACAGAAAACTGCAGAGAGGTGCAAGGTGCTGCCACCCCTGGTGCCAGCAGCAGGCACAGATGCACAAACCCACTGAAGAGCCAAAAACTGGACAGTTCTTGGGAGTGTTGGTGGTTTGGACAAACTTTTCCCAATAGTGAGCACATTCCAAACACCAGCTTCTGCAAGAGCCCTCAGCCCTTAGGAAAACCTTATGCATATTAGAAGGGATGGATGATTTAGGCAGAGCTGCTAAATATTATTTTAATCAATATTTGCCCTTTGTAGCAGTCCAGTCCAGTGCCTGAAGTGCTAAAACACCAAGCCAAAATGCACTTGGCAGGCCAAATACAGCTGGTCAAGATAAGCACCTGAAAGCTAGGATTTCCACTTGAATTAAAGCACTTTCTCTTCTGAGGCTGGCAGCTCATTATTTATAGCACAGCTAGGTGGGTCCTGGTCCTAAGCACATGAATAGTCCCATTCACTGCTAAGCAGAGTGACAGCACCTTTCCCTGTCCCTCTCCACCCCAGCAGTGCCAGTGCTGAGGCTGCTGAGCAGACCTGGGGTAGCCCACCAGCAGCTGTGAGCTTGGTGGCATCAGCATCAGATCATCTGCTTACAGCCTCATACGTTTCCAAAACATTCTCTGATGGGGATGAAAATTTCCGTGATTGATCTCTGGCCAAAGGCAACTCTTCTTCTTTTGTTGTTTTTGTTTGGTTGTTTTTTTGTTTTTTTTAATTTTAAGTGTAAGCAAACCCTTCATTTTCAAGAGAGAAGATGTTGGAAAGAGGGCAGAGCAACCCTGTGAGGAGCAATTCTGGAACCCACAGCCTTTTTGTTTGAGCCTTTGGATCCTCATAATGCAAAATGTGATTTATTGCCATAGGATAGCTAAAGGCTAAAAAAGGCAGGAAAAAGTAAAATTGGACAAAAACACTAGTTTTATCATGTTACTGATTCAAAACCAACTCCTACATACATTTTTCCTGTAATTGTATGTGTTGTGTAACAGTGGAAATCAGAAAGTCATTGCTATTAGCTGTAAACAGAATGGGAGCTAATAAACCTGACTATAAAGCAAATAAATCTTTCTCTCTGTGGTTCCAAGAGTGTAAAAGCACCCTCAGCTTTGCAGAGCCTGTGCAGGGGTCTAACCCACATCAAGGAGAAAGAGCAAACTCAAAGCTAGCCATCAGAACAGACCCGAAGAGAAGGCCAGCTCATTTGCAAGTGAACAGTTCACACAAACACCAAGAAGTGCAGACCCTTTAAAAAAAGTGGTATTACAATTGAAAATATTGAAAAACGGCAGAACTATGAATGCATCTTCTAGCATTTGCTGCTGACTTTTGGACAAACTATCTCTTTGCTAACTCGGAGCAGAAGATGGAGAGCCTGCGTTAGTTTCCCCAGGTTTTTGTTTCCAGCTCAGTGGTTTCTGCCTGACTGCAGCCCAGATTCCCTGCGAGGTCAGCAGCCATTCAAAATCACTCCTGCTCCCAAGGACCAGCCAAGCCTCATTATATTTCTGTGCAAACATCCTCCTGAAATCGCAGCTCCACTGACAAACAGTTTTGTGCAGCAGAAAACAACAGGGTAAATCACACCGCGCTGCAAGTCGCCACTTTAGAGTTCCCAGTGATTCTGAAAAAAGCATGTGACAACACAGGACAAAATCCTTAAACATGGCAAAAGCAGGCAGTGCCTGTGTGCTGGCCTAAGGAGGTGTTGAGGAGCCCCATGAGGGTTGATTTGGTAAGACAGTCACATATTTAGTGGGTTCCAAACACTCACAGAGAGGACCCAGACCTGGCTCAAGCTCAGTATGAGTCACTCAAAAAAGTTGGTCTGGAGTGGGAGTTTAACATGGAGAAGGGAAAAAAAATCACCTCATTCCCCAATGACAATCCATAGAGCTGCTTAAAGGGGAGGTCTCATTTCACAGAACTGGGAGTAGGCACTGATCCCACCCTACGCTTCCCCTGCTCCATCAATCTCTGCTGGCACCCGTGGTACCCAGAAGGTTGCACCTCCTTGGAAAGAGGAAGGATGGATTTTTTATTTTTATCATTCAGTGAGTGCATATCCAGAGGTAGAAATCACATTGCATTCAGGGCAAACACAAGAGGTGTATAGCAGACACCATGACACAATATTATAATCTGGGAGGTACCAGTGAAGCAAACCCCAATACCTATCTCACAGACTGCCTGGGAATTCTCATGCAAATCCCACACCTGCCTCACAGGACCAAGGAGCAGGACTGTCCCAGATGGCTGCATCTCCAAATCCCTGCCTCACTGTCCTTTAAGCACTATTTCTGGCCATCCCAGACTGTTGCTGTAGTGCTGATGTCTTACTCTTAAACGTCACACAAGCTCGGCTCCTCTGACAACCCAATTAGATACATTTCACATTTTAGCAGTTCTCTGAAAAGAGAGATCCAGTGAAATGAGGATTTCCTTCCCACCCAGGGATGCCATAAACAGCAGAGTGCCATCCTCACTGACATTGAACATCTTTGTCTCTGCACTTCATTGCTTCAGCAAAGGCCATGGGGAATAAAACCTCCCCAGAGGCTATAGACTCAGATTGATACAAGGTTAGGGTTGGAAGGAACCTTAAAGATCATTTACTATCAACACCCCTGCCATGGGCAGGGACACTTTCCACTAGAACATGTTGCTCAAAGCCTCATCCAACCTGGTCTTGAACACTTCCAGGGATGTGGCATCCAAAATTTCTTTGGGCAACGGTTGGCAGTGTCTCACCATCCTCACAGTAAAGATTTTTTTCCAAATATCTAACCTAAATATAATTTCTTCCAGTTTAAAGCCATTCCCCTTCATTCTATCACTACATGCTCCTGTAAAAAATCCAAGGCTGGAGATTCCAGCCCCATAAAGCATAGGATGCTCATGGGAGGCCAAACCTTCCTCATTAAGGAAGAAGGGCACCCAAAACTGCTGTTTCTTCCCCACCCAAGAGGGAAGAGCTGACCTACAGGTGAAGAGCAGGAGTTGGGACTTCTGTCTACATGGAGCTGGGTGACAAAGGCTGTCAGGGGGCAGGAGGTGGCTGCTTGGCCACCATGGCTAGTGGCAGAGGTGCGCTGGAAGACAAGCAGGGCTGGCTGCTGCCTGCAGTGCCTGATGGGCACAGCCAGTGTGGGTGGGGAAAGCAGTGGCTGCTGTGTTTGGGGTTCTGGGAACATGGGGTGCTGCTCCTGTGGGTGGGCTGCTGCTGGAGCCCCAAAATCATGCTCAGACCCTGCTGCAGCAGCGATGCTAGGCAGCATCACTGACATACAAATCTTTGCTGCTGACTTGTACAAGTAATATCAAGAGAGAGCTTTGGTTTGTGACTCTGGATTTCATCAAGAATCCTTCCTCAAGCCCAGATTTAAACTTCTGCCTTCTGTCGGCAAGCTGGGGAGAGCTGCCTGCTCTGCCGCAGGGACCGCACACTCAGGGCACAGAGGCACAAAAATAGTGTGGCAATGAGTGACCACAGAAGCACCATAGTTAGACATGGTTTGTTTAGTGCCAGAAGTATGCAAGTCGTTTTGCCAGTTAAGACTCTTCCTCCCAAAGAGGCTCCCAAAGAGCCTATCATCAGTTTTTTAAAGTGTTTGCAGTTTGCTGGCTGAAGCTTTCCACTGGAGTTGGTCTTGCCTAGGGGCTGTAAACTTGCAGAGTTGAAAAACATAGTGTTGACGCACTCTTGCCAAATCCAGCTTGTTCCTTGGATTGTTTCCTTTCTCTAATCACTGTTTATCTTTACATGGGCCAGATTGGCCCATTTCTTCCACTCTTTCACTAGTCTCTGCAATAGATACATGATCCCTGAAATTCTTGGCTGACCACGGTTCATTCATTGGGGAATAAATTTATCCCTTCGCTGGGAAATTAGTTACCACTCAGTGAATTTCCAAAGGCATTTCTAATACCTCAGCCACCTTGGGTTTCCAGGTGTCACAGGAGCACTACCCTGTGTGGTTTCTCCTTTAAGCAAAACATCTGCCACCAACAGTCCACAAAATCTCTGTACCTCTAGCTCTTGGACAGGAGTCAGCTCTTCCCCACTGCCCCCACTTTTACAGGCAAGGAAAAGGAAAGTGCTACCCAAAATCTGCCCTCAGCTGTGGATCTAAGTAGGAATTTTCACTGCAGTTTTCCAAATTGCATTTGGAATTTCTACTCTCTTTCTCAAGATGTTTGGTTTGATTCTTTCTACTCACCTTGGTAATGTCTAAATTCCGAAGCCCATTTGCTTAATTTTCTGTTGTTATTGCTTACATTTCAGTATATATTCTACTCTGAACAGGTAAAATAGATGGACAAAATATTATCATCCCTTTTGGCAGATGGACAAGAGAGATAGTGGGAAAATTAGGTTATTGCCTCACAGATTGCAGCACTGTCACAAGCAGAGCCTCAGTCCCTTGAGTTTGGTACCCTGATCCCTGATCCTGATTTTGATCCTGTAATTTTCCACCTGAACCCATTCCAGATTTTACTGATTCCAAAGGGCTGGGTGAATGTGCTTTAGCAATCCCTCTATCTGCCTGGGACAGCAACACTTTCACACTGCAGAGAGGGGAAGTAGCCGGACACTAAAACAACGGGAGGCAGACTCAGCCCTTACATAAGTGAAAGCAACTCTCTTCTGCCAAGCCTGAGTTTGCCTCTGTATCCATAGCATCGCGTTTTTACAGATCCCCGGCCAGCATGAAGGGGGTTTTGGTGACCCCAAGGAGCCACAAAGGCCAGCCCTGAGCTGGCTCCAGCACAGCCGCTGCCATCCCGGACAGCTGGAGAGCGTCGCGCTGCGGACGCGGTGCCAGCACGCGGATCCATCACCCATCACCCCCCGTGGGGAGGCGAGGAGCATGGCCAGACTATTCCCATCTTGCAGCCAGAAGCAGGAGGCTGGAGCAGCTCTGCTGCTGCCTCATGCTGTGCTTCTCCCGGCCTGTCTCCGCCGAGAGCTGCTCTCCGCTGGCGGGAGCGGAAGCCCCGCTGCGGGAACTTTCACACATTAGCCTCTGCACAACTCCCACTTAGAAACAAAAAAATCACAACTTTGGGGCAAAATGTATTCGCCAAGACCCCCTAATTGGATGGGTTTCTATTCAGTTTCCCAGCAGTATATTTAGATACAATTCCTAGCTTCTTTCTTCTCGAGCCCACATGGATCCGTATGGCAGAACAGCACTGTGACTTTATAAAAGTCCTGTAAATATTGCCTGTGAAAGAGAGCACACAGGGGAGTTATGGCCAGGCAGCTGGCATTAAGGGGTGCATTCCTGTCATTTCCAGAGTCCTGTCTGCCAGCAGTGAGTTATACTTCATTCAAAATGCAGGTAGTCAAACCAACAACATTTGCTTGGGATTGCCTTGGAAGTGTTCAAGCTGGATGGGGCTTTGAAGAACCTGGGCTAGTGGAAAGTATGCCCACCTATTGCAGGGGCATTGGAACTAGATGGTCTTAAACATCCTTTCCAACCCCGTCCTTCATGATTCTATGACATCTGAGCATGCTGTCTTGAAATCTTTGTGATACATGGTGTTACCCTGACCTGTGCTCCTCTCCATGCAAATAAAATGACTAAATCTACTTTATATATATATATATATATATACACACATATATGACATTCTTGCCCATTCAAAAATAAATAAATAATTAAAAAGAAAGAGCGGAGTCTATTTTAAGACCCTTCATATAGCCTCCTTTCCATTTCCCACAGAGAGGCACAAATGCAGCATATACAAATATGACAGCATTCAGAAAATACAAAGCTCCAGCAAGCACAAGACAGTGATCCAGAATAACTGACTCTCCAGAGAAAATGGGAGAAATAAAAGAGAAGGATGCTGAGCCCTCTGATTCTGAGGCTGACCCTGAGTGAGAAGCAACAAAGCCTGACCTTGGTCAAAAGTCCTTCCTGTCCTCTGCTCTACACCAACCTCAGCCAAATTCAAAGATACCACAGATGACAACATGACCCTTGTCCACAGCTCATGGCCAAAAGCCTACACCCTTTTGTGGCCATGGTTCCATTGGTATCTCAGCTGAGGCTCTACAGACCACATGAAGATTGCAGAAGATGACTGATGCACGTAGGAGGAAGGCTGCCTTGCCCCATTTCCTCCCTAAGACACCCGTGCCAGAGAGAACTCTATAAAAGGCCACAGTTTTATTAAAAAGAAAAAAAAAAAAACACTTTCAAGAAAGGGTCTAATCACATTCAATTCCTTCAGTGCTTGCTGGAATAATCATGATGAACTCTGTCAGTGTTAATGGGGGTGTTATAAGTATCTGTGTAGGACTGCCTCTGTAATTCAGCATTAATTAGCTGAATCATTATTTTAGAGTGTTACTGAATTATCTTATAATTACTACCTAACTTGGTGCTTGTAAATGAGGCAACAGAAGGAAATGGCAATTCTTTTAAATGTACTTAAAATTAAGAAGGCATAATAAACACTCCATTCTGTCCTTTTGAGGAGCTTTTTTATCTTCTGTGAGATGTAAGGCTAGTACAACTGCTTTCATCTGTGCCTTGTAGATTTATTACAATCATTATAACAAATGGAAATGAATATTATTCAGGTTTATTACCCCATAGTATATCTTTATGAGCACACAGGAAACCATGTTGCTTCTTTATCCACTGCCTATGAAGAGACAGAAAAAAAACCTGCCTAGGAAAACAGACTATTGTGATTAAAAAAAGATCATTTTATTCTCCTGGTATAACTGTTTTGCTAATAACTTATCTGCTCTGATTCCCAACACAATCAGACCTATTTGTTGCTCACTGAGAAGCCTCATTAAAGCTTGACTGGGAAGGTAGTTAGGAAATACCATGTACATTTTTGTGTCGCTGATTCTGCTCTGGAGGTGCCAGTTCTGTGCTACAAAGTCCATGGCACCATATCCCCCCATCCCAAGGGTGCAGAAGGAAAGGGGAAGAAAGGGAATGGGTTTGTGTCCAGGCAAATCAGAAAGGCTGCTTTGGGGTTCAGGTTCTTGGGATCATCTTTGAATGCTGGGGACAAGCCCCTTTGCTCAGACCATCCCACATTCCTGAAAGTATAGTCTGCATAATTTCTGGGAGGATTTTTTGATGGCACAGACACTCATTTGTAAAATTATGAAGAAGCACGCTAAGACAATCTCTCCCTATTCTCAGGCTTTTACTGAAAATGTCCTTTCTGTAACTTCTCCTCTCAGACTAAAAGAGATTGTCCAGGTCAAAAGCTCTGCTAGACCAAAGGGGAGTCAACGTTGTGCAACCAGTTGTACAAGCAACCAGACATTTCTGGCATGCTTTAGTTTTTCAGGGTGTATTCAGAGATTTGCAGCAGGCCCTCACAGTCTGCATTCTCTCACTTTTTCCACATACTTTGTATGCAGGACTCACAACATACCTGTAACCTCCATTTTCTTCGTGTTTTGCCATCAGAGCTGAGGGCAAGTTGGTGCTTGACTTCTTTAGAACCTAAGTGGTTCTAAATTTGAAACAACAACAACAACAAATATATATATATATATATACACACACAAAAGGAATACTCTTGAAAAAATCTTAGTTGTGAACAGATTTTCAGCCTGACTGTTCCCAAATACATTGCTTCCCCAACACTAAATATTATACACAGTTTGAAATAGTGTAACAGTTTATCGTGGATGATTGCTGGGAGTATGGTACTGATACAATGAAGGTGTGAAACATTAAATCACACTTAACTTTTATATCTGTGAAGAAAAGAGATGATTTTCATACCATGGCATGTTTATTGCATTGAGACCTAGCCTGTTATTTATTAGGGTTTACTCTGTAGTTTGTAGAAATGGCAGAATATTGCTATTGTGATTGCTCTTATTGCTAGAATCATGATGATATTCAAACCCCATACAAAGCACTTTAAATCATGGGAAGAATGCACAGCACGGTTAAACAATTTTGTGGCAGAGATAGCCCACAAATAATCCCATCTTTCAATGTCGTACACTTTAAGAAACTTTAAATTTCTCAACTCTCTTATCCAAGATCAACCAATTAAAAATGTGTGACATAGCTGGTCCTTGAAAGCAACATTCCCAATAGAGAGCAGTGGTCCATTACCAGGAAATATAACCATCCTGAGGACTAGAATGTGAAACACTCAGAAGTTGAGATGATAAAAATATGATGGAAAAATTTTGGTTGGAAGGGATTTTGGGAACTGATCTCCATTTCAAGGCAGGACTTACCTTAAGGTTTTGTCAGGCACCTCAGGATCTCAAGTAAGCAAATTTTGCTAACTTCCACTGCTCTTCAAATCTCCCAGAGACAAATTGCATCTCCCTGTTCAGCTTATATCCAGAAGAACCCAGTTTGGGTGCATTTAGATATGTGACTGCTAATATCAGCACAGCAGTAGTTTTACATATTAAAAGGGCTGCCAACCTCTTTGAAGATCCCACTTCCAATTGTGTGTGACATTTCCAAACACTACGAAACATCTCCACAGTGAGTCAATTCTTCTCTTTGCTTTCACTTTAAAATACAAATTTCAGCTGAATTAGCTGAGCTGTTTCAAAGGAGCAGGCTCAGGAACAAGATTCCTGCTGAAAATCCCAGTCCTCTCCCATAACTTCAGGGCAAGGACGAGAAGCTCTGTGAAAGAACAACTTCTCTGAGCAGTTTCTGTGCAAGTCCACCCACATTTGGTCAAAGGATGAGCTTTATAAGAGTTGTGATGGAAATCACTCAGTGTGGACTTGCTATAGCCTTGAACAGATGCTGCCTGTGAGGATGGCAGCCTGGTGGAGCACATGTGAACCTCTCTGCTTTTTTGGACAGCAGAAGCCAGCTGTGTGTCAGGGCGGGTACAAGCAAGACAGGAGCTGACCTGCCACCAGTCCCTGCTACCAAGTACCTTGGTACCAAGCCTTGGACAGCCAAGTGGGCAGAGTGCAAGGGGCCAGCACTGAGAGGGGAAGCATGAAGACAGGAATGAGGTAGAAAAGACAAAGTACAGTAATTTC
>VRYO01001865.1:1742390-1753595 GCA_009812075.1 Sialia sialis
CCCTATTTACTCCCGGATTTCTTATTGAAAACCTCATTTCAGGAAATATTTCACATAAATTTCACAGTCTTTCAAGCACAAAACTGTTTGCCTGTAAGCTGGTGCCGTCAAAAAAATCCTTAATTTCTGATTTCTGATGATGATTTTATAGGGATTTACTCACAGCAGCCATAGCCCATCCCAGCACTTTGCTTCTGCAGAACAGGGGTGCTGCCAGCTCTTTGTAGCCCACTAGAAGCAAAACTCAGAGGATGGTTCCTCTAAAAAACTTTGTCTGACAGATCCTCATACGTCATTTCTTGGCATCTATCTGTCAAATTATTTGGCAGTTCTCTCCACATGAATTGTAGCAGTTTAGCTGCAACAATTTCCAGATCAAAGCTGTCAATCACTAGGCAATTCCCACAAGGACATGCAAAAGGACCTGACAGGAAAATTAGCTAAAGCTGCAATAATCTGGAAGACGTGAAAAAGATTTTTAAAATGGGAAAAAAAAAAAAAAAGAAGAAAAGGAAAAAAAAACCAAAAGAAAAGCAAGATTTCCTGAATTATATGGATTGAAGTTCAATTACTGTTTTCCTTTGAACAATTTAAGACAGTGAGCTATCATAGCTGCTAGATCTGCAGGAAAAAATCTAGAAAGTGAG
This sequence comes from Sialia sialis, assembly GCA_009812075.1. Lineage (NCBI taxonomy): Eukaryota > Metazoa > Chordata > Aves > Passeriformes > Turdidae > Sialia > Sialia sialis. The sequence continues at coordinate 1,743,038 of VRYO01001865.1, forward strand.
TTGCAATTCATCTGTTTCCTTGGCATTCCCCTCCTTTCCAATTAAATATGCTTTTCTTTTATTCGCCATTATTCTGCGGAGGCAGTAAACTTCAGTCTAAATGAGCATTTACATGAAAATCAGAGCTCTCCAAGGCATCCACTGAAACTCCTTTAATACAATATTTGCTTTAATTTGATTTTCTCTCTTGCCAGTGGGAGAGTTCCAATCGCATTTGGTATGATTTATAATTGCAGGTCCCCTCGTCCTGCAGAGGTCATTCCTTTCCTAAAACTGCATCACTTGACCAGAAAGAATTCCTTTTACAAGTAAACAGCTCAGCAATCAATACTGTCCACAGATGATAGTGAGCACAGTGCACTTTTTAATAGACTCTCTCAAATGTCAGAAACCTCACTTTAATCTCCAAGAAATATAATCTGTTTACATCACCTGCAGCCTCTTGGTTGTCTCCTCCAGGAAGAATGCTTTCTTGAATAGTCTCTTCTACTTTACTTTATGAAAAACCCTTCTTCATCACACACATTTCAAGCAACCTTTACCTTCCCGAATTCAAGTGAATAAAGGAATCATATTCTGTGATTCTCCTTCATTTATCTCTCCAATTCAAAATATGAAGCCACATACAAAGGGCTAGGATGCCAGCATCTTCTTGAAGATATTTAATCCTGCTTCCATGATATTGATCTCACTTTGTTTTATTAAAATAATCTGCTGCCTGCTATTGAAACTGCCTCTCAAAGAAACAAATACTTCTTCTAAAGAGAGAATCTTGACAAAATGTATTGTTCAAAGTATTAAAAATTAGTATTTATCATTGCATTTACACAGATATACTAAAATTTTACCGAATATAGAATGATGCAAAAAACAAAAAGGCTAAAATCAGCAACAGAAAAGCAAAATTCTAATCATTTACAAGACAACTATTTTTTTCTATTGCTAATCTATGCTATGACTTGCCATAGCACTGCTTGTTAGAATACTTATTAGAACCCAAAGGAAAAAAAATCTGTTTGTCTAAAACACATACTTTGGGTTGGATTTTCTATCCCCACATTTATACCCACATATTTTGTTGCATGTCTGCACATTATTACACAGATATGATAAATTCAATAAAGTAAGCACCTAGACACATCTGCATGTGTATCTTCTGCTCAGCTGTGTATGTGTGGTTGTTTTCTTACTGATCAGATGTATAACTGATGGAAAAATTGAGCCCATGTCTTTCTGTCCTTGAGTGTCCACAGGATCTTGGGGTTTGGATTTTGTGAGGTTTCTCTTTCTTCCAATCTGAAGCTCTTAACAAGTCATTGTGTATCACCTATTTCAGCTTCAGTACTTGGAGCTGTGGGAAAACCCCGGTGATTTCTGCGTAGTTCTGTTTTTCTGCTGGGGAACCTGGGCTTTATTTCAGAAACAGTGTGCCTTACCCAGCCTCAGGTCAGCTATTCCATCTGTGTTAATTGTTGGCTTAAAACCATTTCCCTGCCTATACTACAAATGACAGCAATCTTTCCAACTTTTTTTTTTTTCTCTTCCTGGTCCTAGCAGAATATCCTTGCAATAAAGACAGCAAATTTGCATATGCATGTTGCATGAGAAAGAGTAATGTAGAGACAAGTTTCCTCCAGAAACCAGAAGAGGGACCAAAGTGTGGTTCCTCAGGAGTTAACATAACCTGATATGCATTTCTGTAATGTATGTACTCTAACTTGTTTTACTTGCTTTTAGAGTGGCTACGGTCCAGATGTGCATAAAGTGTATATATATATATTTATATATTTATATTTATATACGTATTTGCACACGGCTGTTTCACTTGACCGTATTATTAAAGGCAAGGCAGAAAACCACAGAGAAAACCTGCCAAGCACTGAGCCAGGGTGAGATCTGCAGCCTCTCAGGCCTGAGATGTTCACATGAGGGGGCATTCCCAAAGCATCTGCAAACACATCATCAGGCAAACATTCTCCTAAGCAGAAATCCCCTGCACCGCTCAGGAAATCCTGCCAGGCTGTGACAAAGTTCCCAGAGCCAGTGGCAGCCTAAGAGCTGAGTGAAACCACTTCATGCCATGCCAGAGGAGCTCTTAACCCATGGTACCTGGGGAGGGTAAAACCACTGCAGCCCCTTTCCAAGGGCTCTGGCTTTTGGCTGGACCACTTCGGCAGACAGAAGTTAGCAGTCACAGCACGGAGGGTGAGAGTGAGACACTCTCAAGTACATCACCCCCAAATCAAAGCTGAGGATCCACAATACAACTGTGCAGAGGTTGCTTGGAAATGAATGCTGGCAGTGAATGCAAATGGATTTACACTGATACCAAGGGGGAAATCCAGAGAACATCGGTGTTTCCTAATCCTCTGGGTCACCCATTTGTCTGGTCACTGCCTGTCCCCTTAATGCACCCTGAAAACTATCCCACCAGAGCAGTGGGATTTACCTTACAACTTGCATTCTCACTGAAACACCATCAGACTTCTCATAATCCCAAAATGCCCCTTTGTTTTTTCACCATCCTAATAAGGTGCAGACTTTGCTTCCAGATGTGGCACTGCCCTGAAAGCAGAAAGCCCCTAATGGGATCAGTGCACAAACTTCCTTGCTCTGTGAGGATGTGCTGTTGCTTGTCAGAAGCTTCTGTGATGCATTTGATTGCCTCTATCAATGCCTTATCAATGCTTTTCCTGTGGTGAGCAGAATTTTGAACAGTGCTCATATGAGCATTAGCCGTGTAGAAAAAAAATATCCTGTTTTTTTCTTATGGAAAAACCCATTACAAAAAAAATTTATCCATTCACCTGAACCAGGGCTATGTCAGAATATTATTAACTTTAAGTCCAACAAGTAAAAACAGTGAAGGTGCACATCAATAGCTGGAATCTTATTTAATATTACATTCTACCAAGCCCTGATGTAACATCATTATATGGTTAACGCTGCAGTGAACGAGGAGTAAGCATTGAACACACTTGGAGGCAGAGGCTGTCATTTACAGATGTGCTTTGGATAAGATTTGTAACATGCAGGTCTGAGTCTCCCCCTTCCTTTCAGCTGTTACAGAGGTGCAGACAGCTGGGAAGCAAAGGCAAAGGAGGATGGACTGAATTACATGGACTCTCACATCTATCATTTCCAACAGAGGTTTCTTTGAACTGCCCTCTCTACTGATTCATAACAAGAGTGGAGTGTCATGTCTTATTTATTACCAAGGCTGCTGGGACGCAGCGCTGGAGAGCCTCAAATCGAATGTTGGCTGTGAAGGCACTTCACAAGAAACACCTTTCTCACTTCACGTGAGCCATATAAAGTTACCTCCCACCTGAGAACTGATCTGTCTTTGCCAATTCTGAACCACCTTCATGGAAATAAACTTTTGGGACAGGAGTTGCGAATGTTTGCCCTCTGTAACAACCCCTAAGGTGACAGGGAAAAACTGCTGCCAGTTTCTTTCCCTGAAGCCACAGACTCGGGCCGAGCTAGAAAGAAATTATCTAAGGGATGCTTCAAATCTTGGTACTTCCCCAAGTATTGCTACTCACCTCAGTATATACCACTACTAAATCCTCCACACAGAAATAAATGGACAGAGAAAATGACAGGCTTTTGTTAGTGTGCTTCAAATGTTTATTGCCTTCTTCATTCTGCTTTTGCAGCTTAAATTGTAGTCAGCTTGTAATCATTACCGGTATGAAAACCATCCTGACAAGTGTTTCACGTACTCTATAAAGGTCATAGATGCCCATTAATTTACACCACACTTCCTTTTTGTTCATAATTGCCCAAATACTTTATGCATTTTATATACATGCGTTCTGGACTTTCTGATATCAAATAATCCTTCACTGCCTGTCAAAAGGAAATGCATTCTTCATACTGCTGTAAGTATTAGAAATTCTCATATCAGGTCTGGATTACCTGCAACTCTTCCCTTTCACTCTTGAATTTACAGATCATCAAACCAGATGGGGAATTTTTAAGCTCGGTATCTATTTTCATGCATAAGGCAGGAGGTTGCATCATCTCTTTCATGAAGTATTCCAGTAATCTCTGGATTCATAAATTTCTTGCCCTTGACAATTTGTCTCTTTGATTAGTCTTCTTTTTTATTGTAATCAGAACTGGCATGGGGGAGTACCTTAGGCTGTTTTGACCAATTATACCTTCAATCCTTGAAATCATCTTTTTGGCATGTCTGATAAAAACGGATCAATTAAAAGGGACATTTTGCTGTTCCTTGACATGAACTCCACACTTTCGGTCCCATCTCATATTTTAGTTCCCAAGAGCTACAGCACCATTAGAAGATTTTTTTCCCTCCTGTAATCAAACTATGATAATTCTTTTTATAATGGTGCAATTATCTCCTCTCATCTGGTTTCACCTTAGCTAGCTCAGTGAGTCATAGACCTTTACATCTACTGCATCTACGCCCACTGGTGATCAACAAGGAGCGACAGTCCCTGGGATTCATTTGCTCTCTGCAATGGATTTACAAGGAAGCACTTGCTCAGACACCCGTCAGTACAAGCTCTGAAATAAAAATGTGCAGGCAGAGTGTGCTGTCTGCTTTATGTATTCATTTTTTTAATGATTCCCACTAAAAGAAGGTCTAATTATTTCTCTCCTGACAGTGTAAATCATGTTACGATCGCTATTGTTGTGGCTATATAAAAGTAGTATAAATAATGCAAATACAGCTCAGCACCTCTAGTTCCTTAACTGTCTTGTGCTTCCTCTTAGTAGTCTTTTTTCATTCTTTCTACAGAAAAGAGTAATGGTTAGGACTTGAAAGGTCCTGCAGGACTAGCACCACAGTGACAGGTGTCTTCTAGAGCAGGACTAAGTGACCAGATTAAAAGGATCAGTACCTGCTCTTACATTTGGAAGTAGTCATGTCTTCCATGCAGCTGTTGAACATAAAAGATTTCTGATAGGCTCATGTTTTCAATTTTAAGTCACGCATAGAGGACATAAATGAACCATGCCAGAAGAAATTCTTGTTTGCTAAAGCCTCTATGAGTCCTGTCCTGGAACAACTTTGACTCTTAAACAAGATTTCCTTTGAGTCCTGGCTGATCTTCCTTTAGAAATCTTGAGAGGGGTACATAATTTCTACTCAGTGAGTGTCTTGCCAGGGCTGAGAATGGAATGCAAAATGCATAAAGAAAAAACTTATGGAATTACTTTCATTTGGCCTCTTATGTGCTTGCTTTATATGTATATATGAAGCAATGATTTTTTTTGGTCAGAATATGAAAAGCAGAGTTCAAAGTAGTGAGTGCATGAACACCATGCACAGAAGCCAAAATGCAAATGTGCATGTACAAGATTTCATGCCAGAAATTCTTGCACATTCATGGAATGTGACTTTTTTGACCAGGTTTGAGCAGGCAGGGAAGGTAACACCAATCTTCAGTGGCTGCTGCTAATCCATATGGTAAAACCCCCAACAACATGGGGTTTCTAAAATTCATTCCAATAAAGAATCCATTCAAACAGAGCATGGCGCGTTTTCCTTCCAAGGAAGCAACCAAAGTGCTTCAGTTTTACGTCACTCATGCTCAGGCAGCACTCCTGGGAAGGCCATGACCGAAAAGGAACCCTGGTCCTGCAGTGGAAGGCAGTGATCTGTGATTTGGGAAGTAACGAGCTTCGTACTTTGTAACCTTCTTATTGGCCTGAGATAAACCCTGCAATCTCTTTGTTCCTCCACTCCCTGCCTATAAAATGCTGATAATCTTGCTCTTCTTTCTAGAACTCAGAAGAAATGGGTCTGTGTGGTACTTGGATGCCTGGTACAGGTGCCAGGATTGCACAAGCACTGACGGAGGGACACCCTTTGTGGAAAGGTTTGAGTTGGTTTAAACCAGAAGAGAATGAGCCACAGCCAGGCAACAGGGTTGGTGAGGATACTTCTTCTCACCTGTGAATAACTAGGGACAAACCAACCCAATGTGCCAACGTTTCTGTCACTCCTGCCTTGAGAGCCAAGTCCTGGTGAGTTCAGTGGGAAAATGCTGGAATGCATGACTTTTTATTACCAGATATTTAATCTAGGCCAGACAATCTCTGGTGTGACCTTGATCTCCAAAGCCAGGACACGTTCTCAGAACACTGACTTATGATTCCTTGGGACAAATATATTCCTTTTTTAAGCAAACCTGTGTAAATGGATGTGCATCTGACAAGGACCAACTCTCTATGCTGTGCAAGATCAGCTGGCCAGTGTTGGAGCAGGGCACATATTGAATGGGCTCCTTGAGCTGGATCATAGCCTACAAAGGAAGAGAGAGTTTAATACATGAACAAAGCCAACAAAGCACATCTGTTTAGGAAAGCAGCACAACTTCCACCAAAATCAATAGACTTTTTTTTTTTTCCTTTTCTATCTTGCACATGTTTCTTCCTCATCCTCTTAGCTTCAGAGCATTGTTCTTCTCAGTCTCTTCTCCACTTTGGGGAGGGTCCAGCCAAAATCTCCCTTCTCCAGGAAATACAAATTTTAAAAACTTTAGAAAACAAAGGTTTTTCAAGTCTCAATATGAATTTGATCATGCAGGTTAATATCAAACCATCTCTCATTGCATAATATCTGAGGGCAGGCAATTTCAGGATTAGAGAAGAATCTGGAAAATTACATAAGAATTCTCCTTTTGCTGTAGGAGCTTTAAAGCTGCACCTTCATTCAATCAGGAAGATAATTTCCTCTATGCAGCAAGTTTCAAATTCTGCTTATGACCTTGGTGTCATGACAATTTTGGTACTAACTTATTCCACACTTTAAGTATTGCTACTAGAACTGTGAATAATCATCAAAATTAACTAGCCTATAGACTGATTAAATAATTTCCTCCAATTTGCATTTGATATGTTTATTAAGTGCTGGAGGGTGCTATTTGCTCTTTTTTACTGCTGTTAAACACTGTGTCTGGGTTTTTGGCACAGGTGCAGTACTATTATGGTTACTACAAAATTTTTATCAGATTACTGCATGAGTTACCATTTGATACTGTAAAAATGCCAGTAGGTAGTAGATAAATATTAAGATGCAATTAGTTGCCACTACCTTTTATTGCTTGGGAATTCGTTAATGTTGAGATAAGGTTGCATTCTGTGGCAATGGCAATTTTTTTACAAATTGCATTTTCTCACAAGAAATAGTGCAAGAGCAGGAGAGAAGCCGACTATAAACAATGCAAACATATGTGGCAATATTAAAGCTACAGAAAATACAAAGTACTGCCCATGTGTTATTCTTTATGCTTGCTTTGTCCTGCCACTATCTACAAGACCTATTATTCACAGCAAGCAACCCCCAGTGGGATGTTTTTATTTTGAAGCAGATGAAACTATTGGTGCTAACAGTCAATAAAAACTGTGATTCCAAATGTATTGGAAATAGGTGTTTTTAAATGCATGTCTTGGCCCTTTGCACAAACAAGTGGTTCCTAATGCCAATGTGCATTAGAAATGCACTTGTGCTATACTTAGATGTGGTTCAACCACAGTTACAACAGGGCCATTAAAGAGCATTAAAAAAAAAGGAAAAAAAAAAAGGTAGAAAAGAAAGAATACAGGTTAAAAGGGAACATGCTCTGTTGCTCAGCTAAAGGATTTATCTATAATTAGAAAACAAAATTGTTCAAAATTAGACTAAATAGATAAAATATTGATATCTTGGAGAGAACATAAACATACCATACAGAAAACATGCTTACTTACATTAAGTCTTGCAAAGAATTAGGAAGACTTTCAGCTTGGCTTGGGAAATGAGCTTTAACACAATTAACTGGCAAGTCAGAGAAGACTCTGGGTTCCTCTCTTTGAAGACTCATGCCTGTTGGTCAGGGAAAGCAAACTCTCACCTGTCATCCCCAATATTTTTCCAGTGTCTTCCCAAAATGCAACTACTTCTGACCAGCTGCAAATCTCGACTAATCAAACCCATATGAGCCAAATGGCACAAAAATTAAATCTACAGTGAGTAATGCCGGGTAAAGGAATAATATGTGTGACCATGTGATTGCCTACATTCCTGGGCTGGAGCTGCAGAGAAGTGGGAAATGCCCAGCTGCCTTAGTTGGAACCGACTCAAAACTTCATCCGCTTTGGTTCAGTTCTCAAAATAGGGCACATGACCTCTAAGTAAGACAGTACAGTAGGCTGCTTTTACATTAAATTGCTGCCCCTGCAGCTCCTAATAGCAATTCACTCGCTTTCCCAAGCACAGGAGGAGGGAGGTACAATCTGACACTCACCGACTTCCAGTGTTATCTTGTTTTGTAATGCATTATCCACAGCAAATTTGCCCCTGTCTTTAGGAACAGAGATGACATCTGCTGCAAGAGTGCCTTAACTTGTCTGGCTGCTGCTCTCGGTGTCATGTACCTGACATAAGTTAACCTCACATAAAATCTAATATGAGGGGAGAGAATTGCTCTTCGGAGGTGTCCGTGCTGCTCCTCTTGACCTACTTGGAAAACTATGACTCGACTCTTTGCGGCTTCCCCCATCGCAACACAGCTGCAGAAGGCAGCAAAACAGGACCACTTTCAACCAAATCTGAAATGTGCTACACATACATGGGTATGCCTCTCAATAACATTATTGCCAAACCTTGCAAAGTCCTCCCGTTACTTTATCAAGCCCACCACGCATCCCCCCTTTTTTTCCCCCCCATGGAATTGGCATAATGAGAAAAGATAGCCTTTTCTCTTCACAGATAAAGATCCAAATTGCATTTTATAATCTGACAATTACGTAGTCTGATTTTTAAAATAAAACAGATAAACTCCCCTCCTCGTTCAAGATGGGATCGTATTTGTTAGTGACAGCTGTTAAAATGCTGCTAAAAATAGATATAGTGTCAACCACTAAAAAGCTAAGTGCTCCTGTGAACCACAGGCAGAAAACAAATGAGGTTGCTACTGAATTTGTGGAAAATCTGTGAGCATCTTGCATGTACTGTGAAAGGTGCTTTATTCTTCCAGCAGCCATCTCTGTCTGTATCACAGGGGATAGGGAGTGGAATCAAATGTTTGTACTAAGGTAACAGACTGGTATACTCTCTCAATTTCATTTTCTATCTCCTTTTTGTTCCTAAAACTATAATAAAAAGATGATGCAACACAAAGATTGAGACTATGTCCAAGCATTTCAAACGCTTTTTTCATTTACAACTTCGCCAAGAGAAAAAAAAAAAAGTCAAGAAAAGTAAAATAAAAAAGTGCAAGCAAAGAGCCAAATACACTGTAATTCTAAATTAATAAAAAAATAGTTGTTCTGGCTATGCCAGTTATTGGGAGAGCAGACAGTGTGCTTGGACGCTTTTTGCATGGCTGTGACTTGCCGGGTTCCTTGCAGAGTTGCGTGGAACTTTCCTCTGCCTTGGAATTGCAGCCTCCAGCCCATCCGTGGTAGTTCTTCCAATTAATAAATGAACTGTATTCCAAACCAGATGTATGACACAAAATGAGTAGAAAGAGAACAGAATTGTTCACATTCGATGTTATAATACATCTCAGTAGGTTCCTCCTTTTAGCTAGATTATGGCTAAAAATAGAGCACTAGTGTAGGCACAGTGAAATATGATTTGCTTCCAATAATACAGTAAACTAATTGTGAAATTAAGCTATTGAATGTGCCGTTATCTCAGAGTCTGGCCTCACCAGCACTTTCTGCTTCCCTGTTTAACATTTATCGAGTTACCCACAAACTTTGGCGGATGCAAACAACAGCTGATAAAATATCGCCTTTTCCAAGGCCCCGATCCCACAGACTTCGGCTCAGGTAAAATTCCCGGCGAGCAGCCCTTTCCCACGTTTAAAGACTTGCATCGAGGCTACGAAAATAGGGCCAAGTTTTTCCTTCCTCCAATGCCTAATTTTTTTCCTGAAGATGTTTAAATGAAGAGACACTTAATGCCCTGAGCTCAAATATAATCAGTTCTAAAAGACCTTAGCCACAAGTGAAACATTATTTTAAAACCAGCATCGCTGTTAGCACCGATTTTTCTGTCCATGCCTGGCATCGGGTTGGCCCCAGCGCAGCCCCGCGAGTGCGGCGCGGATGCTCCCGCTCCTCGCCCGCATCCCGGGACACAAGGGCACGCCGGGGGTCAGCTGGGAGCGGCTCCCCCAGCCTGGCAGCGCCGGGGACGGGGGGATGGAAGGCGCAGGCCCGGCGGAGGAGAAGCGGGGCACAGCCTCCTCCCGCAACCCCGTCCAGGGGCGCTCCGCTCCCCGCAGCCCGCCCGGGGGCCGAGCGGGGCGGTCGGAGCGGGGAGGCAGGCGGGGAGGGAGGGGTGTTCCGCCGCCGCCAGGGCCGGGAGAGACGCTCCGCCTGGGGAAGGGCACGGGGAGACACTCCTCCTCCCCCGCCGCCCGCCCTCCTTCCCTTCCTCCGGCGGCTCCGCGAACCAGGAACCGCGGCGGCGGCGGCGGGCTCCGTGCGTGAGAAGCCCCGCGGCGCCGGGAGCCGCCGGGGCGGGCGGCGCGGGAGGGGGCGGCGGGGGCGCCGCGGCCGCCGGGCGCTGCGAGGGGCCGGGCGG
>VRYO01001865.1:1754595-1765922 GCA_009812075.1 Sialia sialis
GCGGGTTTGGGCTGTCGGATCCCCCCTGCCTCCCCCGCGCACTCTCCCGGCAGGGAGGGAAGGGAAGGAGCGAGCTTCCGGGCACTGCTGGGCTCCCCCACGCGTGACAGCCCGGACTGCACCTGCGGGAGACGGGCGGCGGGGAGAAGCCGTGGCTGCTCCCTGGGAGCCGCGGTGATGCTCCCCGGAGCCTCGGGTAAATCGGGAAAGCGGCGCTGCCTGCGTGGGTGTGAACGCTGGGGACGGGGGCACCCGCGCCCGGCTCCGCTCGGCTCCGTGGGCGGCCGAGCCGGGTCAGCGCCGCTCCGGTACCCTGGAGAAAGGGGGAAAACCCAGCCCAGCCGTGAAACTCAGCTCGCTGGGCAGTCTTGTGTCAGCGAGGTGGCTGGCAGACAGTGAAACTTCAAGGAAATTCCATTTACAAGCACGTAGAATTAAGAAGTGGGTGGCCGCTTGAGCCACCAGTTTATTTATTTTATTTTCTTTGGGGGCTTACTTCAGATTTTCCCGTATCTAGGTGACCTTTTGGTTGCAGGGATACCAGGTACCATTTAATTTTTTATTTGGCTGTTGCTGCGAGACTGTTTTCATGCCTGATTGATCGGAGGTTGTGCTGCGGAGGGCTGTGTTTGTTGATATGTTTGGGGTGAAATACACAACTCGCGCTGTCTTGGGAGCTCTTCGGAGAAGGAGTCTGGATAAGCTGCTCACAATGTCCCTTGCTTTGTAAAGTGTCAGATGGAGATGAATTTGGTTCCTGTATGTGACACTGCTGAGCTTTAGTTGTGGCTGTCCGTGGATGTTTTAGCCCGCAGTCAGATTTGTTTGGTGAAAGTTCGTAAAAAGGCAAGTGTGTGCAGTAGGTGAAGTGTGGATTCCGTGGATAAATGTGCTAGTCAAGTTGTAATAAGTTCTGCCTAAAAGAACAAAACCAAACCTAATGCTACCAGTAACCCCTGAGATGATTAATTTGGTTCTGGTATCCACCGAGGCACTTGGAGGTCACAGAAACCAACACTCCCAAAAAATCCGTTCGCTGCTGCATTCTCCCTGATTTATATCTGTCATTTTAAACTGGACTTGTATCAGGCCACAAATAATCTCTGCAGCTTTTTGATCCTCTCGGCTATATTTACCAGCCTTTGCAAGTGCAGGATCAGGGCATTTTCTAATTTCTTTTCCTTTGTGTGACCCAGATTTTTATTCACTGAAGTTTTAGAGTATGCTCGCCTATTGATTATACACGAAGTTTGAATTTACTGCTGGAGGAGAAACCTCTACAAAGCTCAATCACTGGTGTAATGTTAGGCCTGTAACAGAGATTTCCTGCTATGTATTGGTTCTTCTGGTGTTTCTGAGAGTTAATTTTAACTTACATCCTAATTTTAAGCCTTAACTAAGTTTCCTGGTTTTCATAAATGCGGGTCACTCACAGCTGCAATTGATTTCTATAGGAATTAGGCTTGCTCAGCACTTAAATCAGGGATAGGTGATTATCTGGGAGTGACTTTATGTGGAATTAGGCACTTCTGTCTGAAAATTTGAGACTATAGGAATGTGATTTGATATACATGATAATGTGAGACACATAATTCTAGGTTCTAATAAAATTTGTGCTTGAGGGAAATGCAGGCATCGGGCTATAGTTCCAACTAAGTAAGGGCAAAGAAGTATTCAAGTAATTCAACGTAAGGGGTTTTGCCTTGTTTTTATAATTTATCTCAAAATAGCATAATTTAGTAGTGTTAAGTAAAGGGGTTGTACACTAAATTAAATATAGGAAAGTGAATATATTCTGAAAGGAAAAAATATTTGCATAATACTGATATTGTAACTGTTGGCACTTGAGTTTCTGCAGTTCTAATGATACTATGAGCCAAATCCTTGACAAATTAGAAGTTGTTGTTACTTATATGTGGTTTTCAGATTATTGGAGACTAGGTCATGCATTTTGTGCCTTACCTCGAGAAAGCAGCATGTGGGACGGCAGGGGTTCCATTTTAGAATAAGGTTTACTCTTCTTTATATATTCCTCTTGCTGGCTGCCATGGAGGTTTGCAGAATTGGCAGAGTTACGGATCTGTTTAATAGCCATACATTCCCACCTAGTCTGATCCCCTTCCTACGTGGCAGAAATGCTTCCTACTGATCTCCTGTCCTACTTCCCTCCCCACACCTTTGTGTCTCCTTGGGAGGTTGTATAAGAAGTTTGTATAGCTGGGAAGGGTCGAGTCAGTTCCCAGCCCCTCAGAACCACTGGTTCCTTCTAAAGCATCCTGTGTTACACTGGATGGTGAGGATGATGAAGAGAAACCCCCTTGAAACAGCAGACTCCCTTGCTTTGTTGTCCCTGCAACATGGCAGTGGAAGGTTCTTGGAGGAGCAGAGCTGTAATGAGCAATTTCCACCGGGTTTGCATCCTGCCTGCCACCAGCATGTCCTTTCTGGATCCAGGACCTCTCTGGATCTGTTCCTTTCTTACTCCCCCTTTCCATTTCTAGGTGAGGGACATCCCCTGGTAGAGCTGGCACTGACCATGGGGCAGAGGCCAGCGAGGGTGGACGGTTGTGCTGACTTTGCCCAGCTGTTCCTTTTGGGGCAGAGCTGGGAGCAATAATTTGGGTATTTCCTAACTGCTGAGCTGTTTTCTCCCTGAACCCATAGGGCTGTCATATCCATGAGACCTTTTCCCTCGGTTTGATTGAAATTGGACAAATGGTTGAGAGATGATGGATGGGGCAGGGAAATGGGACTGGCAGGCAGAGAGAGAAAGGAGGATAGACAGAGAAAGCGGATACGCCTTGTTTCCTTAGGAAATTAGGAAATTTCCTTAGGAAGTCGCACTGTCCTGTCATTAATTTTACTTTTTTATATATGTCTTTGCTAGTTATGGAGACAAAAGGATACAACAGCTACCCAGAAGGCTTAGATATGGAGAGACGGTGGGGTCAAGTTTCTCAGTCTGTGGAGTATTCTTCCATAGGTGCTGGAGAGCAGACTGATGACAGTAACTACATGGAGATTGTAAACGTAAGCTGCGCCGCCGGCACTTTCGCAAACAGCACCGCTCAAGGAAACAGCAAAGAAAAACCTGAGCTACTCTCCTGCCTGCAGCACGACAGCAGCCAGCCTGGTCTTCTGCCCTCTGACATCAAAACCGAAACGGAGTCCAAGGAGCTGTCGGCAACGGTGGCCGAATCCATGGGTTTGTATATGGATTCGATACGAGACGCCGATTACCACTACGATCAGCAGAACCAGGGGAGCCCAGGGAAGATCTACCAGAACGTGGAGCAGCTGGTGAAGCTCTACAAGGAGAACGGCCATTGCTCCTCTCCCCTGCACAGCACCAGCAGGCCCCTGAGGTCCTTGATGTCGGACTCCGGGAGCGCTGTGAACGGCGGTGCCATGCACGCGGTTGTCAAAAGCCCCATCATGTGTCAAGAGAAGAGCCCCTCCGGCTGCAGCCCTCAGAACATGGCCTCCTCAGTGTGCAGTCCTGCGGGAGTGAACTCCGTGTCCTCAACCACGGCTAGCTTTGGGAACTTCGCCATGCACAGCCCCATCGGGCAGGGCACCCCTCTGTCGCGCTCGCCCAACGTCGAGAGCCGGAGCTCCATGTTGCACAGCCCCGCGCACGTCAGCAACGTCGGCTCGCCGCTTTCCAGCCCTATCAGTAGCATGAAGTCGCCGATTTCCAGCCCTCCCAGCCACTGCAGCGTGAAATCTCCTGTCTCGAGTCCCAACAATATCACTATGCGGTCTTCTGTGTCCAGTCCTGCAAACCTGAACTCCAGGAGCTCCATTGCCAGCCCTTCCAATGCCAACAACAGGTCCACGCGCTCCAGCCCAGCGGTTAGCACTGTGGGATCGTCCATCTGTAGCCCCGTAAACAACTCCATAGGGTTCCCGCCTTCCGGCACGCCAGTGGGGCCCAGCAGAAGCCAAGATACCGTTCCTAGTCCAGAAACAAAAGACAAGGGTGCTCAAGAACTCCCGTTTCCTAAGATGGAGGAAATGGAGAACACCATCTCCAACAGCAGCCAGATGAATCTTGTTCAGTTCATAAAGCCCGAGCCAGACGGGTCCTTCGGCAGCGCCTGCATCGGCGACAGCAGCAGCAAAATCAACTCCGATTCCCCCTTTCCAGTACCAGTGAAGCAAGAGTCGGCCAAACATCCTTGTTCTGGTGCCTCCTTTAAAGGGAATCAAACAGTGAATCCTTTCCCATTTACAGATGGCTCATATTTTTCTTTTATGGATGACAAAGACTATTACTCTCTTTCTGGGATTTTAGGACCACCTGTTTCTTCATTTGATGGAAATTGCGAAGGTAGCGGTTTTCCAAATCCAGGCCTACGCGTGGGGATTAAGCAGGAGCCTGATGATGGCAGCTATTACCAAGAAAACAGTATCCCATCCTCTGCCATTGTGGGTGTAAATTCAGGTGGACAGTCATTTCACTACAGGATCGGTGCCCAGGGCACAATATCCTTGTCGCGGCCGGTTGCTCGAGAGCAGACATTTCAGCACTTGAGCTCCTTCCCTGCTGTCAGCACGCTCGTGGAGACCTGGAAGTCGCATTCAGAGTTGGCATCCAGAAGAGGTGATGGGTATCCAGTTCTAGAGTACATTCCAGAAAACGTGTCCAGGTGAGCTGGCAAATTACTAAATTACTACCTTTTTTTTTTTTTTTTCAGTCCCCTCATTTTTTTTCTTTCTTCCCCTCCGTTAAACAAACAAGGCGTGAATTAAAATGAGGAGCAGGGTGGTATTTCTCAGTCTGGTGCATAATTCTTTGTTTGAATTTCAGTTATTATTAGATTTGTTGCTGTCTTGCTGTATTTTACCCTGCCTTTAATAAAAACAAAGTGCTGGCTTTAATATTTAAGAAGAACATATTATATTCTGTTGTTATTAGGTTTGAAGGTATAGCTTTAGTATGTTTATGAGCTCTTACTACTACAAATGTTGTTTTTCCCATAATGAGAGCTTAGTAAAATTGCTCTCTTGTGTCCTATAATGGTTATTCTTTCTTCGCTAGTGCTTGAATGTGTGGTACCTCAGATGAAATGTTGAGATGAGGATAAGAAAATGATAGTGTCAGGAATCTCTTTTTGCGAAGAAGCATGGTTCTGTGTTTGCACTAGACTTTAACTGGTTAAGTTTAAAAAACTAAACGTTACAAGCCTGTGGCAACATATTATTTCTGTATTTTAACTGTAGGAACATTTGGTTTATATATATAGAAAAATGCCTCCAGAAGGAGGAGGGCTGTTAAAACTTGATGCATTTGAAAGGGAGAAATGGATAAACTGATCTCCTCACTTTTGGTGGAAGAGAAATGAGCAAGTGTCATCTGAATTTGGGTTTCTTGGCTGATCTGTGGCAGCATGTCCTTCTTCGAGCAGGTGTCCTTGTATCTCATGAGGGATGCCTGCTCTCCTAAACCATCTAGTTTCAGAATCAATAGTATGACTTCTGAAGTGCCTCTGACAGCATGAGTGAGTTCAAATGGTTGCCCAGCATACCACGTACCCAGCAGGCTCACCAGAGGGTTGTGCCAAAGCTCAAATAGCCAGCAGCAGATTGGCATTTACCTTTCTCAAGTGTTTTTTTTTTGCTCATCACGAGCTACGCAGCTGCCCTCGGTGAATGAAGCATCTGCCTTATTCTTGGAGTGGGGTGAGGAGGATGTGTGGTGTTTTCCATATTTGTATGATACTACAGATTTCTGAAAATAGCACTGCAGTGAAAAATATAATATCTAAAATAATGGTGCTTTTCAGGAGGGAAATCACCCTGTCTACCTATAAGGAGAACAAATAGACTTTATCTGTTTTCATTTTATTCTCAGTTCTGTCAGCACTGCTACAATCTCTCTGTCATTTTGTAGGCCATACTTCACTTTTTCTTTGGTCGTTTCCAATATGGTCTCGAAAAGAAATGCACTTCTTAATATACTCAACTTGAAAGGGCTGTAACCTTTTATCATGCTGAACTTTGCATGTAGCTGGATATTTGTTATCATACATTCTTGGCTTAAATGTACTTTCTTGGATTAAGGAAGATGGAGTCACTAGTTTTTAGTTTTTTTACCTGATGAAATTTTCATAAATTGCATTATTTATATAGCGAGAAAAGTTCACCAGGAGACTGATGGAGTGCCTGAATATAAAGACCCAATATTTTACTGCCTTTGTGGTTGAGCACTGTTGGTTGGACAGGTAGATCCTGCCAGCTGTGAGAGCTCTTGTGTGACTGGGTGCTTGCTCTGAGTCAAGGCTGTCATCAGTTGCAGGGGCAGGCACAATAAACAAGGAAATAATGCAGGAAGGAGCATGGTTGCCATCAGTAGTTGTGTTTTGAGTGACAGTTTCTCATAAGGCTTTTAAAGGAGTCTTCTGATCTGACATTAGTCCATAGTAGCTCTAGATCAGTAAATGTAATCAGATTTGATGATGACATAGGCTGGGTGCACTTTCCTCTCTTTGTTCTCTAAGCTGGTGTCTCTGTAGGATGTGCAGGTTGAGTGTAGCTGCCACTCTGCAGGATTGAAATCCTGGAATGTTCAGTGCTCAGAGCTGTTACGTGTGGAATTCTGTTCAGGTGATGGAGATCTGCAGGGTTGCAACACTCCAGGCATCCTGATCTGTACTCCAGATTAGGACGTGTCATCATTTCAAATCTCAGCTCAACCCCATTATTTATCTAAATGTTGCTCTTAATCTGGCTCTATGCCAATAGTGCAGCCAGGGACTTGTGCAAAGCCCTTAACATTTTCAAGGTGTAGAGAATTTTTGCGCTGCAGATTTGAGTGAAGAGATGCCTGCTGAGATATTTGTCTGCTGGTGAGACAAGTCATACAGACTCCACAAAAGATGTCACACATGTTAGAAGCTCAGCCTTGCTATTGAACCTCAGACTGATCTTTATTTTTCTCTTCGTTTCTGTGCTGTCTTGCAGCTAGAACAGAGGAAATCATGCTCAAATTAGTTGTTCCTCTGAGGTGTTGTAATATAACACACATAGCTTAAAACCATGCCAGACCCAACATCCCAAGGTTGGTTTCAGCTTTCTCATATCTGTGTTCTGTGGGGATTGCAAAATACTTCTTCCTTCAGAGGAGCAGCAGCATCACACCTCTGTCCTCTACATCTAAACCAGATCCTTGCTATTTCCAGCCAGGCTTTTTTTCCTGATGTGTCAGTCATATCAGGCATCACCCATTTTGTGGAATCTGCAGCATGGGATTAACCCTTCAAAGTTGCAATATTTTAAAAGTTTCTGATATTCCAAGTCTTGGTCTTTTTTTCAGGGGTACTTAACTTGCAATATAAATAGTTACAAGCAAAGAATAAGGTGAAGGGGGGAAAAAAAGCTGCATGGTTCTCTGAAGCCAGTAGATGACCAGCATGGAATATGTCTTGTTTTAGCAGCATTATTTTCTGAACCCTGATGTCATACCCTTTCTGAACTGCCTCAGACTTGCAGCGTACATGGTGAAAAGGAGTAGGCGGCCAAAACAAGATGACTTTGATTTTCCATACTGATAATGAATGTTTAGAATATTGCTGTAAATTTTTTTTTCCTATTAGTGTCCCCTTTTTTTGTTACATTTGGTGACAGTGCATAATAACCATTGTTGAGGCATTTCAAATGCCTTGCTACCTTGTTGACTGTGCCAGTCACCCACTGCCAACTAGAACATTTCTCTTTTTCTCCTTCAGTTACTTTTATTAGATGTGCACAGTTATGGTTCTTTTCAAGTCAGTTGGTAGTAACTTTTTTATAACATTGCATCTTGTGGTGTTTGGGGAATGAGAGCCTCTTAAGCAAAACCAAATTCCCTTATTCCCTTTTAAATATTTTTCTTCTGCTAATATGCATGCAGAACATGTCTTTGTTTTTGAAAGATTTTACATTTGTAATTTTTAATAAAGGGTGAATCATACTTGTCTGGCTGTGCGTATAGACTTCTCCCTCCACAAATGGCATTTCTAAGAAATTCTGGTTTTCTAAATGAAATAATAACTAAGTGGGCTTGAAAAAGAAGGTATGTGCAATTGTGTGATGTCATTGATGGAAACCTACACAAAGAATCCAGATTAGATTTCACTTTAAGGTGGTCAGTGCTGCTCTGAATTGGGGTGCTAGCCTAAGCCCCATGATCATGCCAATTGTGTGATTTTCAAAATGGCCCACGAAAAATGTCATGGTTGCTTAAAACAACAGTAAAAGTTGGGGAGGATGACCTTTCTGCTGCCTTAGCTCTTACCTGAAGAATCTTCTGCAAATGTGCCTTTCCCTTCTAATTTCCATATGAGCTCATGTATGTACAAACACATACTTGCTTTTCTCAGTGCTTGTGGTGGAAACAGAGGGCTGATACTCCTACTGTTGCTTCTTCCTGGCAATTCCACTTGTGGAATCCAGTGTGGGAAGAATTCACAAAGTTTCATGTGCTGCTATTCAGAAAATTTAGTGGGCTTTGATATGAATTGCATATGTTTATTTATAATTGTGTTTCAAGAAATTTTTGACCAGACATGGATAGTGTTTTAGGGATGACTTACACCTATCTGTTTCTGAGCCATTCACTTGCGTCCATGTTTATTTCTTAGACCCTGCTTGAAAAAGCCCCCAAAAAACCCATCCCACCCAACCCAAAAGAAGAAAGCAACCCAACAACGTGATCTTGGTTTACCTGTAGCCTTTACTGGCTTGAATTGATTCTGGTTAAAATCTGATTTCAGGCTATTGCAAGTATTTTTGTAAATAAACTTTTATGTTAAATATTATCTAGAATAGTCACTTATCAGAATTATACCTGCCAGGAAGATAAAGGTCTGGTAAATATTATTTTTAGAATTTATGAATGGCCTTGACCTCTGTTTGCTGACGGACTTTATGAGAAAAGGACTGTGCTGTTAAAATATTCTCCATGCTTGGCAGGAGTGTATTCCCCTTTATCTTCCCAAAAATCTACTGTGAAATCCTTTTCCAGAAATGTTTCTCTAATACCATAGCTTCAAATCTATATTTTTTCTTTATTTCAATTTGAGAAGGTATACTTGTTTTTGTAGGTTCTAGAATAATTTGGTGTCTTTTTTTTTAATGCACCTTTGGGTATAGTCTTGACACAACCGAGACCTCTGCATATTCTTTATTTCTCGCAAAGAAATTCAAAGTCTGTATTAATATGTCAGCCCAGGAGGTTGAAAGGTTCCCTTGGGCATACCAGCATGCATTGAACAGCCTTTTACTTTCTACAGCTTTCTTTGTTGTTATTTTGGTGAGGATGCTGGGTTTTTGTGTTGCTTTTTATTGAGAAGTACAAAGTCTGTGTAAGGTTTTTTCTCTTAGAATGTGAATGCAAATAATGCCTTATTTTCCCTTAAAATTATACGTATCCATTGCCTTCTGGGCTGTGGCACATAGAAGTCCACATTAATTGAAAATTGTGTTCTAGGGGTGGGTGGATCTTCCCCATCTGGGGAAGTAAGAGCTCTGCTGTCAAGCTGGGTCCTGGGATCTAGGGCTTGGGTTTTTTTTTGTTCTGGGGTAAATAAAGTTGTGTATTTCCAAAACATTTCAATTGCTCGTTGATACCACTAAACTCTGGAGTACTTGGCTGTCGAAAATCAGTTTGCCATGTTTAATTCTGATAGTAGCCCATAGTTGTTGCCTAGTTTTTGTATCACTTTTGGTGGTATGTAATCTCACTGTGATAATCTTGTTTTGATGGTTGTCTGAAAAACAGGAAGGTGGGGTCACCTTCAATGCACAGATTTTAACAAGCAGAAGAAATTGTCATTATGTGTTTTCCGACATTGTGGATCAGTCCCACTTTCATGAGGACTGGAAGACAGAAAAGGATGTACTGTACAAAAAATGTTCCTGTCCTGTGAGATGTGTGTTGCAGCAAGGCAGGCATGCTCAGGGGTTGCTGCAGCACATTCAGAGCTCGTGCAGTACTCGTGTTGTCTGCAGAGGGAGTAAATTGTTAAGTTGTGGTTCAATAACCTGGCCTTACTCAACCAGCACTTAACATTAATGGGGCTACAACCTGCTGTGAAGTGCTCTGCCTGGCTGAAGCAGATTGCCAGGTGCTTTATTGGTGCTTTCCTGATCCCAGGCTGGAGCAGTGGCTGCTGTTGGGTGTCGCTTGTAGCTGAACAATGTATTATTTGCAGTGGTGAAAATACTCTGTTGGGCCATGCCTTGTCGGCTCTGATTTTGGATATGCCCTTTGATTGGGCTCGTTGTATGTGGGAGCCAGGTTGGGTTCCTGATGCAGTTCACTCTGAAGCTCAAAAGAACCAACAGGACAGTGAAACTTGGTGAGCAGATTGATGTGATATGGACACGAGAACAAACTGAAGGGATGGAAAGAGAATGGAGCCTGTGAAAAATATCCCAAGTGCGCCTTTCTGCTGAAAGATAATAAGCCATAATCCCAACCCTAGTATTTTCAGGATATAGTTTTAAAAGGCGCTTTCTCTTTTCCAGTTGTATGTATGAGTCTTTGTACAGAGTTGTAGGAGATGGAGTTAATAATGGACTTGTTTTGACCAAAACTTCTTGGAGAACAATGGAGTGCTGTGATTTGAGATTTAACATCTCAGAGGTCAGAAAATACCACAGTTAAGGATGAATATGGAGCCGTAACTTGTTCTCTGGCAAATGTGTCTTAAAATATGGCTGTCTAAGTGTGATAAAAATGGTCCAATGAGGAAACTAAAAAGAGTGTGTGAAAAACAGGTATTAAATCCATCTAAGTTTAGTACTTTTATCAGTTTTCACATGCAGCTGGTTGCTACACAGTGCCTGGTGCTCAGCATATGAATTACTTTGGTTGCAGTCTCCTCTGAGAGAGATCTGTGGAGGGGAAGGAAAAAGTAGCAGTATTTCCACTGGGTGCAATGGACCAGGTCCACACAGCGTTATTGGGCACGTCTGAATGCACCCTAAATAGACCATGGCATGATTTGACTGCTGCTGCCCTACTTGTGTCACCCGCAGTGGAAGGTCACCGTCTGGTGGGCTCTGACAGCCCTGTCCTGCTGGAGCCACCATGGCTTTGCTGCTGCAGGAGTCAGGCTGACCTTGGAGGAAGGCACACTTCTTTGGCTTAGGCTGCAGGGAAAGGGCTCCCAGCTCAGCAAGTGCCTGTTTATCCGTGCCAGCAGTTCCCAGTGTAGCCTGCTTCGGTACCACTGCCAGCAAGAGGAGCAGCAGCATCTTCTCCCTGCCTTGGACTTGGAAACAGGATTGCTGTGCGCCCATGTCTTTCCCTTCAGGGACCCCGGGATTTTACAAAAACC
>VRYO01001865.1:1776372-2023586 GCA_009812075.1 Sialia sialis
TGCGGCTTATATTCGTGAAACTACTGTAGTTGTTTGGTGTTTTTTTAAATATGTTTAATGCCTTTTTTTCTTTATGTTTATAATAAATCATGAAACTTATAATAAAGCAATTTTAGCTCTGCATCAGTTGGTGCTTCAGTTTCTCTGCATTAGCTGGAATAAAATCTTGCACTAAATGACTTCCTGAGCTCTCTTACTAAGTCTTTTTTATTATTTAAATATTAATAGCAGTAGAACCATTTCAGACATTGTTGAGTGATATTAAATGGACACGTGCAGGTAAAATTTTCATTGGATGAACAGAAAAAGGCAAATGTGTTGTTGAGGAAGGGATGTCGATAGTTCCTTGGTTTTGATAGTTCTTGAAGAAGATTGGGTAAAAAAGTAAAGGACTATGTATTTTTATCTCATTGGTATGTGGGAAAACAGCTCATAAAAAAAACAAACAAAGAACTTCTTATCATTGGAATTAATAAAGAGGAAGATCTATCAGGAGGTTGAAATCTGCCCTTGTGAGAGTTGATGACCATTCCCACTCACTTTGTATAGGGCCAGTATTATACCAAATGATGGCTGTGGAAAGTAAAACTCCTAATTCATTGTGACCATGTATTTTGCCTTGAATAAATGCTGAGAACCAACTCATCTGTGGAGGGAGGAGGGGAAAAATCATCCTGTGTATGGCCAAGGTAGATTTAATTTGGAATAATGCACTAAATTAGAAAAAAACCTAGCAATACCAGCTATCTGTGTTGGACAGGCTCCAGGAATATTTCAGCTTACAATTCCATTTGTCAGAAACTGAGAAATTGGAAACAGAAGATAAACAACATATTAATATTTTATTTCTTTTTGGGATAAAGTTCTGTCATGTGTTTGGAAACTTCATTGAAATACTGGTCTTGTTAGAAGAAGCAGCTCAGAATTGACACTAACTGTTCATTGTGCCACTTGTTAATTTGGATTTTGCAAACCAGTGTGATAAACTAATCTGGAATAAAACTGGAATAGAGTTCTAAAATGGTGCTTGTAAATAGGTCTGATGTCAGCAGATGTTATGCCTCTTTCCAGAGCAGTACATTTAGGATGTATGTTGCATATTGAAAAAAACCCCATCCAAAACCCAAATGAAGCCCCAAGCCTCCTCCAAAAGTCAAATCAGCTCTGGATTTAATGATGAATTAGAATTCACATTTTCTGAAATAGCATCTGCTCCAAGTTTCAGAAGCAGACAGAATTGTGTCTTTAGAGGGAGGATTTGATCTCGCATCAGTTAGAGTCCTGACAGCTTCTCCTGACACGTTGCTTGATGCATGGTCTGGCAGACAGGCTCCTGCATGGAACTTTTCTACTTGCTGCAGTGGCCCCATTAAAATCAGTGGGACTGGCCACATGACAAAGGCTGCTGCAGGTTGAAAGTTCCCAGTGTTTCTAACTTACATCAACTTACATTTCATATTATGCTTTTTTTCCTGAGTTGTTCTGGCACTTTGATTCTTGTCATGCACAGCATGCATCTTTTCACACTCCCAATGCCTGACTGTGATGGCTTGAATCCTTCATTATTTTGTAATTAATTGTAGAGATACAAACATTATCAAATCAAAATCCCCAAAAGGCCTCTTTTAAAGGATCAGCCTAGCTTTTTGATTGAGCTGCCCCACAAATTAGTTATCTGGTGGCTGTGTGGTTTTTAACATCCTGCTAAATTTGGAACACGTCCATTAAATACTTTCTGCAATATCTGGGGAATGGAAAAGCTTGATGAGTTATTTCGTCCATTGCTTGGGTCATGTCTTTAAAGAGATGGCAGTACTGTGTTGATTTGATTGAGTAGGAATTGGTGAGTGAGCAGAATCATGGTTTGTATTGTCAGTGGTTGCATTAGGGTGGTCAGTGCAGATTGTCAAGTGCTAGAAGTCCAATTTTTGTCTTAACAATGCATGTAAACTCATAAGCTGCAATTGCAACTGTACAGAAGAAATTGTGATGCAGGTGAGAAATAGCACAGCAAGGAAAGTGCCTTGCATTAGCTCTTTTGTGCATTGCTACATGTGGTGGTTTTTTAAAACAGTTTTTATCCCTTGGGATCTAATAAAAGACTGGAGTTATTTGGTTTATAAACCTATGTGGTATATTATTTGGATATTCAGAGGGAAAAGGTCAAAGAATGTCTCCTGTGTTATCAATTCCTCAGTGGGAAACTATATTAAAAACTTGAAAATATAATACTATATAATTTAGAAACACAATATATAATGTGGGTTGAGAAACAATTACTGTGTTGTATTTCTCTGTATTTTCCATTTTACTAAATGCATTTCAGCAACGATTGGGTTTTGGCTGTAATGCTATTTGTAGCAGTTTCATGAAGCTGCAGAGCAAATTACTGTGGTGCACCGGATAAAATCAACTCCTCACTTCATTCGTGAAAGTCTCATTGTGAAAAGCTCTTACTGCTGGCTTATGGAGGTGACAGTGGGTTTTGTCCTTGTTCATACAGTTTTATGGAATCTCCATTATAAGTTTTAAAGCAGTTTTTAGATGGATATATTTTACATATCTAGTCTGTCATTTTTCAGAGTTTATTCATTTTGAACTGTAGTTAATACATTGACTCATAGAACATGTCTCTTTCTCACAAAGTACTGTTGCCTGGCATGCAAATGTAACTTAAGTATTCAGCAGTTAAGCCTGACAAGAAATTTAAAGTGTATTGTTTGTAAGTGTTTAAACATAGAAATACATTTATTGACAGTAGCCTTCTTGGTATTAGTGTTCCTGTACACCTAAGCTGGTAGGTATTTTCCTGGTTTTGGTGACCAGCCTTGGAGTGCCAAATGGCTCACAGTGACATATTAGGAAAATTAGACAGATTGGGTTAAAAAAGGAAATTTTGATTGCTGTCACAGGAGCTTGGGATAGCATCCTTATTATGTATTCGAAAGTGGAATTTTTGTCAGGAACCGTAGTGATAGCACGAGGAGTAATGGGTACAAACTGAAAGAGGAAGAATTTTGGTTAGGTATTACAAATAAATTCTTTACTCTGAGGGTGGTGAGGCACCCGAACAGATTGCCCAGGGACATCATGGATGCCTCCAACCCTGACAGTGTTCAAAGCTAGGCTGGATAAGCCTTGAACAACGTGGTGTAGGGAGAGATGTCCCATGGCATGAGGGGCTGGGACTAGATGATCTTTAAAGTCCATTCCAACCCTTAGCATTCTGTGGTTCTGTAAGTCTGATGGATCTGTTTGGAGAAAGAAGGCAGATATGTTAAAAATGTGTCATAATGGATAGGTAGCAGTTTTCTGCTTCCATTTTCATCTGGCTGCTGCTTAACACTGTTGTAGGGAAATCTAGAAATAAATTGGTTTTTTCCTAGTAACAGGTTCATAGTGGGAATTGCTGACACGCTGAAGGTGTTTGGGCAGCAGTCCTGAGCAGCCCTCCTCATCGTTTGGTGTCCATGGGGACATCAGCCCTACTGGTGGGCTTGGGTTAGTGGAGCAGATGCTCTTGGGCATTAGTGACTTCTGCAGATGTGTGAGAAGTGCTTGGAAATGTCTAAAAAGCTTCTTGGTGCTCCCTTCTGTGGGAGGAGAAAATAAGGGGTATGTGGTTTGTGCACACAAGGTATTGATTACATCAAAAAAAGTCCCATGTTCATTTTTCATGATGCAGTTGAGCATGGCTTGATTGGAGTGGGCAAGGCAGATATAGGAGGTTGCTAATGACTGCAGGTAACTTGGGATAAATTAGTGGAATCCGTATTTATTCTGTGATCTGGTTCCCAGAAATTTTCCTTCTGTTCCGTGTCTGTGGATTTTGGTCTTCCTCTTCCTGCTCACTGGCGGCTGAGAGTTGCACTCAGGAGGAGCCTTTGTCCTCCACCACATGAGGGAGGAATGTAACAGGATCTTGAGCACATATGACCTTGGTGAATGGTGTCCCTTAGTGTCACCTTCAGTTAAGATTTTGTGTGTTCCCACGTGTGTTCCTTCAGGTTTCACTTCTGGATCAACATCCTAATGGCCTTTTAATTAGACCAACAAGGAACTGGTCTGTCCAGATTTTCTGGTCTCATCAGAAAGGCTTTAAGAGACTTTCTCTTCAAAATTTCCACATGACCTGGATAAGAAACACACTGCAGGAATGTATTCCCCACTGGTAAAGCAAAATATGTGCACAGAAGTTTTCTGCTGGTCATAGGTCTGAAGTTTCTCTGCATTCAATCAAGGAAACTTTGGATACAAAAATGTGATTATTTACACATGAGATTCTATGTTGAAATGTGTGTGTATGTTTAAAAAATATTTGTCTGTCTTTCTGGCAGGAGTGAGATGAGATTGCAGTCCCTTTGTGGCCCAATCCACACAAGGGTACATGGGCAGTGTATCCCCTTCCTGCCACTTCACTCTCCTGAACTCAGCAAATGAAGTTTTAAGGCAACTATGCAACTCCTGTTTTCCATCTAAGACAAATTTTATGATAGCATAAAATTAAAATTTATCTGATTTTGGCAATTAGTTTTGAGTAGGTTAAGGTGGATTTTGCTGCCACCTTTATTTGTATAGCGCTAATTTAGTAATGCTTGTAAATAACTTTCCCCATTATGTAAACAACTCACTTTCCTGGTGATACTGACAGTGTCATGAAACCAAGCCTGAGGGCTAGGGGCAAGTTGTCTTGCACAACAAATTTCAGTTCTTCTGGCTGCTCAAAGTATATTTTTACTCTTGCCAAGGAGTATTAGAGAGCAGCATTGCCTTTTTTTGGTTTAATTAAACCAAATTGAATTATTTAATTAAATAGATACTTTTTTAGAGCATTAGATAGAGTTTTACTATTCACTGTATGGAAATACACGTCTTTGTTATTTTTATTAATGTGGAATTTGAAGTAGCTTAAAATGAGTATGTATTTTAGTACTTAGCTTTTTCTTTATTGTATTACTGCTCCTTTTCCCCCATAATGGCAGCCCTTTTTCAATTTTTATAAACCATGGTATTATTGGTAAGTATAGTTCAGGAAGTGGATATCTTTTTGTATGAAGAAGGGGAGAGGCAAACAAAAAGGGTTAACATCAATTTATATGACATTTTCCATTTCTTTATTCTACCAGAATGATTTTAGATAAAGCATGTATCAAACCATTGCAGATCTGTTGTTCTGTTCTACTTTATACTCTTTTTTTCTTTCACCATTTCAGTACAGTACACATGCATATTTCTACTGATGAAATTTTAAATGGGGAACCTATCTCAAGTTGCTGATCACAAAACAGTAAAGGGGCTTTTCCTTTCTTACTCAAAAAACTCTTCCAGCTAATTTCCCTTGTGTGTGTTGTGAATCCCCAGCAGGGCATAAATGTGTATGGCCACAATGAAGGATAAATTAAGAACTGTAGATAATACCAATCTTAGCTTGCCCTGTTTGTACAGCTCTTTATTTCTCTGGTAAACCTTGAGAAAGATTTTATTTACTTGCTAGGAAATCCAGGAAGTGTAATTAAATGGCAATTAAAGCATAGAAGTTATTTCATGGTGCTATCGCCTTGCTTGAACTCAGTGAGTTTCTTTAAAAAAATACTGAAATACTGTGCTTGAGTGAGCTGCTGCTGCAAATGAGACAGGAATAAAAATTACCCCTGCTGGCCAAAGAAGGGATGCAGTTGGTTGAAAACTTGTGTGGTTTTGTAGGAATACTGGAGCAGATGAATGCAGACACTCAGAATACCGTCATTGGAGAGATGATGTGTAGAGTCCCAGGTTGAAGCTAATGTGAGCAGAATTAAAAATAGCAAGTATGACAGACCCATTAATTTTTGAACATAATTTATGTTTTGGAAAATAAAAACAAAAGCTAAAGTTTAAACGAGATTTGTCCTTGAATTGGTAATAGCATTCAAATGGAAATCTTAGCAATGTGAGGTTGCTCTATGGAGCATAAGAGGAGCTCCAATGAATAATTAAACAAGTGATAGCTAATAAAATATACAGCACATTGCTTCAAACTTAGAAATTGTAACTCTGCCTAAGGGATGAATGTTTTTCATTACTTTTTAATTGTTGCCAGTGTTGACCTTCAAGGTCTTTTTCTGGCAGATAATTTGTTATGGTAAGGATGAGATCATTAAGTATTTTAGCACAAGCCGCATGATGCAAATAGTTTCCTAATATTATAGAATGCTGATGTGGTAAGGGTTTGTTTTCTCAGGAATTTGTTCTCCATATTTAGTGATATTTGGGATATTATCTTAAAAGAGCAGTTCTGCTGTAACCCTGCAGGACAGTGATTGTAGGTAGTACGAAGGCAAACACCGCTGGTTTCTGCGGCAAGATTTTTGTGACGGCTTTTGAATTGTAATGAAGAGACATTGCTCTAAAGTATCAGCATGGTTTTTTGGCTCTTAATGATATTTGTATACTCCAAAAACAAATAGCAACTCTTCTTTGCTGGGTTCATGAAAGCATCCACATAGCAGCCTGCAGGTTTTCCCCTTGCTGAAGTGAACTTCTGTGGCATCTGAGGCTCCAGGGCCCCTGTGCAAGGAATTAAGCGTTACTAAATTTTCCTAGTTTTATACTGTAACTCTGTTTTTTTCTGTTTTAGTGTTTGCATAGATAGGCACTAAAAGTGTGTATTGTGCAAACACCAAATGCTTTTGGATTTATGTTGACAAATTTTAGTTAAAATTCTCTACAAGTAAGCGTTTAATATTGATTTTTTATTTTTTTCATCAGAAATGCCTGCTCAGAGGGAAATGGCAGTGGGGAGGAGCAAGCTAGCATATAAACTCTTTTCAATATTATTTTTCTAGCCTGAGGTGCTTGGAACAAACTGAATCAGTTGTTTGCTCAAATGTTTGTTGTTAGAAACATTTATTGCTTGCACGGTTACAGATGGTAGATGAACACAGCTATTGTCTCATGTCCATCAAAGCTGTGGCCCGTCACTTGCAGGAAGTCTATAAATAATTCTTAGTGTAAAATTTACCTTGGTACTGCTTAGAATCTAAAGAGAAAAGCCTGGTGGCGAGTGGGACTGGGGCAGAGGGCTCCAGCTTGCAGATCATCCATGTGCAGGCAGCTCCCTGCAGCGAGGACTCTCAGGTCCAGCCTGCCTGTTCCTGAGGAAGAGCCAGAAGGAGGGGAGGAAGGGCTGCCAGCAGAACCTGCACTTGATGGATAGTTAAGGGTGGCCAGGGCCAACTGTTTGTACTGTGGGGAGGGCATGGGAGTAGTTTTGGGATAGAGAGGCGATCTGGGGGGGTCTGGCCAAGCAGGGGGTCCCTCTGGAGTGGAGTAGGTTGTCATGAGATGTCTGGGCAGGATAGGGATGAATGGCAGGAACAGAGCTTGTTCCCCCTCACCCCTATCCCTGTGCCTGCCCTGTGCCATGGGCTCTCTGGGAAGAGGGAGTGCAGTGCTGGCTTTCCTCTCTACCAGAAACTGAGGGAAGACGGGTCCCAGTTGTGTGCTTGGGTTGTTCCAGCCTCAGGCATGGTATGCTCTGGTTTCCCTGAAGGAGGTGAACCTCTGTGGTTTGCATCCTGGCATGTCTTCACCAGCTTTCATGTTTGGGTCCTTCTAAATCAAGGAGGGGCCCCAGAATGGGCACCTATCCCTATTTCTGTTGATCTTGGTATTGCCCCTTATTCATTAAATGAAGGTAAGAGTTTTCCAGTGCTGAGAGGTGTACAGCGATGAAGTTGATATGAACGTGTAAATGGTGGTATTTAGGTACTTTTGGTTTATTTTCAGAGATTTCCCACTTACATGTATCTCAGAAGGATTAAATAGATATTTATCAAATTTATTTATGATCAGTATGAAGCTAGAAGCAGTAGGTTTGTCAAAGTTACTGACGTTAGAAGAGGAGGTATTGCTATTGAAAATGAGCACAGGTCATTACAGACCTCTGGAAGAGAGACATTAACGCTTGAACAGTATCAATATATTGTATCTGCTGAGAAAGGAAGGCAATTTAGCCTTGAAAGAACTTGGTGGTGCATTGTGGTGGCCATGCAGCCTCCCTGCTCCTCTCAGGTTGTCTCCCCCAGAGGCTGGAGATAGGAAAATCTGGGCGATGGAGCTGGCTGTGGACTGCAGACCTTCTTCCTCTAGGTTGGCTGGAAGGAAACCACCACAAAGGGTTGTGCTGGAGTGTGATAACTGGATCCTTACTGGATGCTTTCCAGCCCCATCAGTGCTGTAGCACTGGTGAAAAAGCAGAGATGTAAAATGGAGATGAAATAGCATTAATGGCTGGCTGTGGCTTGGGGCTGCAGACCCTCCCTCTGCCCTCTTGCATTTTTGACTTAGCAAGTAGCTGTAGCAGAGGACAAAAGTAAGAACTGGGAATTAAGAAGCCCTGAAGACTTACACTGCTGTTTATTGGCATATGTTACTTGTCATACCTTGCAAGGGTTTTCTTGTTTTTGTTTGTCTTCCGCAGGTTTGCATTCTGATCTAAATCTGATGTGTATTGTTAAATTCAAACAAGAATATCTGAGGCCATCTGAAAATGTTCTGTTTGGAACAATCACCTCAAAAGGAAGCCAAATGCTGACTTTAGGGAAAGTTGTGATTTTGAACCCAAATTATTCAGGATTTGAATAACATATTCTGGAAACATGCTTTCTCAAGTCAGCTAGGGAAAGGGTGCTCAGTGCAGCATGCATAATGATGAAGAACCAAAGGAACTATCAGGAATGCAGTCTCAGAGCCTGAGCAAAATTAAACGTCATCTAACCATGTTATACACCCTGCAAAACAGTAGATTAGAAATAATGTAAATTATCAAATGTATAATTGGATTAAAAATAGTGTTAACTCCTTAAGAGGAAGCACTGTTAATCAACTTGCACTTGAGCAGGGAATTTAAAAACACTCATAGATGTTTTATTACTTGCAGGAAATATACTACTGCAAAAATCCAGGAGCATAAAGACAATGATTTGATGTAGATTCTCACGTGGTAGAGAATTAAGATGTCTGTATTTGTTGCTTATCTTGAAGCACACTTCATAGCAATGAACTTTCATGTTGTTGCTAAATTTATTCAGAGGTGAAACGAAAAATCACTTAAAACTGAAATTCAAAATGCCATAAATGACACACGAGATCTGAGACTCCTTCAGGAAACAGTCAGCAGTTGTAAAAGTGTCCCATTGACATGTAAAATATTCCCTTTACTTGTGAAATTGTTCAGTTAGCCCAC
This sequence comes from Sialia sialis, assembly GCA_009812075.1. Lineage (NCBI taxonomy): Eukaryota > Metazoa > Chordata > Aves > Passeriformes > Turdidae > Sialia > Sialia sialis. Next base: position 1,785,599 of record VRYO01001865.1, read on the forward strand.
TGACAATCCCTACTGCTTTTGCATTTATTTCTCAAGCACTGCAAAGAATGTTGCTAAATTAGAACTGTGATTTTGCATGCTGCAATTAATTTGCATTATGGTTTTCATAGGAAGGGAAGAAATTTGCCAATTGTGAGTTTACTGGGCCTGTTAAACAATGTCTGGTTTGCTAAATACAATTTTCTCTGCCTATGGTGTTGTAGGAGAGTTATCGCTTGTATCACTTGCAACCTTGAGGTCTCCCTCTTTATCCCCCATGCTCATTTAATGATGGACCAGCTTGTACCTGCAGTTTTACAAGAGACTAGAATATGTTGAAGGATGTAACGAAGATCACCTTTTACATTTTTCTGCTAGTAGTTTATTATATTTGTTTATAAAGTGAAATGAACTACCCTAGTATTTGCTTACATACAAATGAACTATCCTAGTATTTGCTTACATACATACCTATCTATAGATATCTATCCACTGTCTCTGTGTAAGGATAGATACATGAACGCGTACTGCAGTGTTTACAGTTTTTTTCAACAGCTAGAATTACACATATTAGCTCCCAGTTCATGTGATCCAGTAGCCCTTTCTTCTAATAAATCACAGACAAAAAGCTGTGTGGCAAGGAAGGAGCTACTGTCCCTTTGGAGTGCATGTGCTTGAATTCCTTCAGCGTCAGAGTGGCCTGTGCAGCAAAGGCTTCACGTTGTCCCTGGTTCCCAGCTGAAGCAATTTCTTGCATTTCCCTTATTTTGAGCCTTGGGTGTTTGCACAAACTGAATGGTTTCTTTTTTTTTTTTTTTTTTTTCCCCCTGCCTGTGTTTATATCTGTAAAGTGGGTGTAGGGAGAGTGAATGCCTGAAGTATCAGGAACTGAAACGGGATGTCTCAAGGCTGGCTTGAGGCCAAGATGAAATACATCTCTCTTGGCAGCAGGGGTGCTTGAGGCAGCCCTGTGATACTGGATAACTTTTTATTTTTTTATTTTTTTCACGTGGTTAATCCCATCTGTACCTCGGCTGACCTCGTTTGTTGGGTGGCGGGCAGTGGGTGCTCGTCCCTCAGGAGTGCTGGAGTGAGGAGGACAAGGCGCCGGCAGCCATCTCCTCATGTGTGGTGCTGTCGCTGAGGAGGAGCCAGGGACAGAGCTCTCATCCCCGCTTTCTCTGATGCGCTGCTGAAGATGGTGCCCAGTGGGTCTGTGGTGCCTGCCCCGCTTGGCACCCCGCAGATGTCCCCCGGGGCACTGTGCTGTCACCCTGTGGGGCCTGGCTCGGCCCTGCCCTGGTGCCGGTGACAGTGACAGGCAGCAGCTGTCAGAGCGTCTCACCACGGTGCCCGCTCGGCCCGGGCAGGAATGCGTTTAGAGCATGTTTTGGTTTCTGTGCCAGTCAGTCAGGAGTATGGCCCAGGTCAGTATTTTCTTAGGGACCTTTCCAGCATGTGGCTGCTGGCCCAGCTGTGCAGCCCCTGCGAGCCCCGCTGCTGCAGGGAGCTGTGGCAGGCCCAGGAAGGTGCTGCTCTGAACATTTTGATGAGGCAGAAAGGAAAAGCAAGGGTTAGTGTCAATAAGCGGCTGCAAACAGTTTTCAGGGATCCCCCTGCCAGCAATAGAGCCGAGTGTCTGCCCTGTGTGTGCTTGGCACCCTTCCTCTCCAAGCTTTGAAAATGGTTTGAAAATGTAGCTGGAAGTTGATGCTTTCACTGCTGATTTTTTCCCTTTCCCTTTTCTTTTTTTTTTTTTTTTTTTCTTCTTCTTTTTTCCCTTTCTTGTGTTCTGCTTCTGCATATGGATGCTGGCAGGAAGCAGGATTCAGGGGAGAGCAGAGAGCTGCCAGGGGTTGGGATTCCTGGGAAGGCAGCAGGGTCCTCTGCTGCAGCAAATCCAGATGTTTGTGCAGCTTCCCCCTTCTGCACTCACTGCTTGCTGCCAGGGGCGTGATCATCCAGCCCTTACTTATTACTATGTGAGTTTCACCTTTCAGTTGTAAAGGAGTAGACCATTACATTTATGATTTTAATGCTGGAAAGAAAAAAAAGAAAGTGTGTCAATCAGGTGTTAATAAGCTGTTGCATTAAAATGGTGGTAACCTACTGATTCTAAATAGTTTTTGAATATTTCAGAATAGCTGCTGCAGCCTCTGTGCAACATAGTCATGCATATGACAGAACAAATGAAGGACAGAACCTAGTGAGCATTTTTAAACTAAAAATGTGAACATTTTTACTCATTCAATGCCTGGGGTAAAATCAATGGCATTTCATAAAATATCTAACTGAAATAATTAGTAGAGTAGTTAGAAGTGTCAATATTTTCCAAAACATTTCTCATGGTTCATAATAATTTATATAGACTAATACTGCAACTATTCTGTAATGGCAAAATACATATTATTGCCTAATTGTCTAATATAATAACGTATACTTATTTAAGTGTTTCCAGTTTTTCCCAGCTCCTCTTTTTAAAAATTAATTGTAGCATTTCTACCTGTAGGGATTTCTGAAAACAGTGATTACTGAATTAAAAAAAAAAACTTCTTCCCCCGCTAAAGTTTTGCAAGTACAAGAAATACAAGGAAAAGATTCCATGTTTCAGGCACTACATAAGTGGGATTTCTTTAAGACATAAGAACCTGTGTTCATAGGGAGACACTGACAACTTGAAATTTGACAGAACAGAAACATTCTTGTTTGTTTAAAAACATGCTTGACTTTTATGTAGTTGACAAAAGACTGGGGTGAAAGAGAGGTGCAGGATAATCAAAATTGTATGCTGGTAAGATTAAGTGTGTACTTTGTAGGTCATTTGTTTGTATAAACAAGAACCTGTTGCTATAGCTGATGGCATTTCGAAGAGTCTTAAACCTTGGGAAGACCAACAAGAGTAAAAAAATCATGGATTTCATGCATTTCCATGGATTGGAGTGCAGTTCCTTTCTCAGAGCCACCCAGGTCAGTTCTTGGGCAGCCTGATGGGAGGCATGCTGAAGTCAACTGGAAGTAGGCTGTTAACTTTCAGTCTGTTTTGGAGCAGAGCTCAGGTGAATTCCTTTGTTCCTTGGAGGAGACACTTCAGCACTGTGTCAGAATAAGTAATAAAAGAAAAAATATTTTCAAGATTTTTTTTTCTTTTTTTTTTTTAAATTAAGCAGTGAGGGAAATTTGTAATTGGACTTGGTTATCAAAATATGTAAAAATGGTGCCGAGAGTGTTCTTATCTCACATAATTGCTCTGTAATTGTTGGGGAGGGGAATCAGATTAGGGAGGCTAAGTATTTCCAGAGCTGAAGTTAATGTATTTTTGCAAATAGGGGGTCTAAGTCTGCATTCCTTGAAGTCAGTGGGAGTTTGTGTGTTTTGCAGAATTGGAGCTATTATTTGCAAGTTCTCAGATTTGTGCAAGAAAGTTTCAGGTTTTGGTTTGCTTTTTTTAAAGAATAATCAAAACTTTTAATCAAAGGATTCATTTATGTTTTAAATATTTTTTTAAGTAGGAAGTGTTAATCTTGAAGGTATAATTTATTTTTTCTTGACTTGTCTTTCTCTCCTACTCTCCACTATCTCTTTTAAAACCGAAGTACAGAAACATTTCCATCAAGCTTAAAAATCCTTAAATTAGTAAATGTTTTTAATTATTAAAGATTTTTTTTCTTTAGTTTGGTTTTGGTTTTTTTTGTTCCTTGAGTATGTTGTTATGAAACTCACCAGCATTTACTGTTTTGTGTGGTACATTAGGAAAGCATTAGCTATCTGTTGTTATTGGTTTTTTTGACAATTATGACTTTTAAACTAAAATGTTGTATATTTAAAGTTGATGTTTTCATGTCAGTAATTTCATTTGGGAGAGTAAGTTGTTCTCTAAAGCCTGTCATTCTTAGTTCTTCCTAAGATAAAAAGGGCACACGAATATCTAAGCTTGTGCTATAGGTTCTGGTGTAGATGAAGATTAGAGAGCTGAAAACCAACCTTCTGTGGAAGTTGTCCTTCACAACCATTATGGAACTTCTGAAAAGCATTCTGCTTCCAGCAAAAAAGGATTCCTTGAATATGGTACAAGAGCAAGTATTTTTGCTGCTGTGGAAGCTGGTTCAGTTTTGTTTCCATGCTAACCAAATTTGCACTTTGTTTGACACTGTGTGTGGTGCTCTTGCTGCCGGGGAACTGCAGCAGCTCTAATGTATGTGTAGTAGATACTGTGTCTGTGAAAGCAAAACCAGCCCTGGAAACAAAAACGTGATGGCTGAGTCCTATAAAACCTGCTTGGAAAGTCCATGGGAGCAAAGGAGCAAAAGGGAATCTTCCCCAGTTCTGTAAATGCAGAAGTGGAGAAGTGGGGAAAGGTTTTCCTAAAATCATCCGGGGTGATCTGCGGGAGACAGAAATAGGATTGTCAGCTCTGTATCGAAGCACTTTTGCTATCATCATCCCTGATTTTTGGTGTGAGAAGAAAGTTAGTACTCGTCCTGAACTTGCCAAAAATCTAATACTTGTCACAGCAAGATGCATGTCAGATAGTGATTTTCATGTCTTTGCAACTTTTACTGGTTACTTTCAGAACTGGGATACAACTTGAGACATTAAGTGAGATGCAAAGCTCATTTAAACAAGGCTGTTGCTGACTTGCAGTACTCTGGGCAATTTTACTTTCTTAGCTAGGAGGGATGGGGTGGGGGTGGTCATGGGGAAGGCTGTCAGGGACTTGAAAATCACTCTTTCCAGCCCTTCCAGGACTGCAAGCAAAAGCTGTCCGTTAATATACTCTAAAAATGTCTCCATTCTCTTCTGTTTAAGCTGAAAATTCATTTTTAGGCTAGAGAGACCATAATACCAAAGTTTAAGGATTGAATACTATTAAATTCAAATGTAAAACAAAACAAATCTACTTAATTTTTTGGGAATTGGACATGGAAGCACAAGAATCAGATAAAAATGCTGGGAGGAAAGAAAATAGCACTATTCTGAAAGCAGGATTTTTTTGGAAGATGTGCTGATGCTTATGGGGATATTTAGAATATCTCCAGGTGTAATATGGGCAGGGTAGGAGCGGAATAGTTAGAAATTTGCAGGAAGTTTAAAGGCTACATAATAAAACAAAGGCAGGTCACACGGATGTTCACTTCTCATAGGTGGAACCAGTGCTCCTTTTATTTCTGTTTTAGGAGTGGAAGGAGCACTCAGGCTGTGCTTATTTATAATCGTTGGTCCCTAACTCTCATCCATATTCTCTGTATTTACACATGCGTTCTCCCTCATAATGTGGAGTAGCGATTTTCTTTGTCCTTTAATGACTTGTTTCCTCCTCAGTCATGCTTCTATTCACTTCCTTTTGGCTCTTTCTATTAACTCTAGCCTATTCTAATTCCTGCTTGTTGCTGCTTTTTACCCTGTCTTTCCTTTTCTCCCCAGCCCTTAATTCACTCCCATCATTCTGTTCTTCCTTCCTTCCTGCCTCCTGCCAATGGCTCAGATGGTTTTGAGTGACCAAGATGTGGGAATATTGCATGATGCATGCAGAGTGGAGCAGTGGCCTGAGAGAGTTATCCCCAGAAGTCAGTGCTCCTTTCAGATTTCTCCACTGCTGGCAAACAGCTACGTCTGTACACTAGGAAGCTTTAGGAATAAGCTCTCAGAAGACGGGCTTCCCTGTGCCACAATCCTGTGGAAGCTCTTCTGGAAGCGGGAGCAGTGCAGCTGGAGAGGGTATGAAGCAGTAATGTACACTCGTGCAATGAGGAAACAGAAATATGAACCAAACTGCTTAACCCAGCACCTTATACTTCTGCTGGAGTAACTTGATTTAGTAAGTTAAAATGTCAGTGCTGAGGCTGGAGCACTGCTGTTTCCTTTCCCTGCCTTCTCGACGACAACGACACTCCAGGGTTTTTAAAAACATCCCCCAAAAGTGGGAAAGATCATGAAAAACATGTTCTTAATTGCATGCAGTTTTTAATATTCCTGGGATCTGTTTTGAAGGGTGCATTTGACAGAGAGAAACCCAGCAGCCCCACACTGAATCCTTTGTCCTTCCTGCGGGGTGAAACAGTAGATAGCTTACTGTAAGTGTGGCTGCCTGCCAACCCGTGGCGCAGATTCTTTTTTTAATACTGTAAACTGGCAAGAAATCAAGAATTGCCGTTCTTCCTTTTATTTACTTTCCCTTCTGTATTAAAGAGCTCAGTAAATAAGAGAAAGTTAAATGTTGAGTGAAGGTTTCATACTGATTAATCATTAAATAGCAAAGAGTTATCAGTTTGGGGGGGGGAATTGCCCCCTTTTTTCCATTTCTCTTTAGTTGAAACTGGAAATATCAGTTGCTTCATCTGGAATAGATTATCACAGGGAAAAGTCTGTGCAGTTTGAAATGAGGACAGAGCAGAATGCATCCATCATGCATAGTTTAAAATAATCTGCAAGACTGCTTCTGATTTGATCCTTAGATGTACTTCCTCCCGATTTTCTTCAAAACTTGTGTTAATAATGAGTACTCTGTCTCTAGAAAAGGCTTTTTTGTAGAGTCTGCCCCCAGCCTCTGCTTGTAAGTATTTTCTTATTTGAACAACTAAGCTTCCTGAAATAGCTGCTGAGTTTTTTTGTTTTGCTGTTATATTTAAAAGTGGTAGAGGGGTGTGGAGTTCCTTCTGCTGCTTCTCAAATCCAAGGCTTGCCTTGCAAGCTACTTTGCTTTCACGCTAGAAGGGGAATCGGCGTTGCTGCTTTTCTCATGGTTATGTCGCTAAATTATTGGCAAAATTATCCCCAAGCAAAAAAAAATTATGTTGGTATTGATATAGTGCACATTTGAGTGATTTATCTTGAGAGAAATTTATTTCTATGTGCATGATGCAGGAGGCTAAATTAAATTTAAAAATTACTGTTGCTGTTAAATACAGCCCTAATGTGAAAAATTAGCCTACAACAGATTGTTTTAAATCCCAAAGCGTACTGTGGTTCATTCAGAGGTCAGTCTTGCTTAAAACATATTAAACATTTAATAATATCAATATATATCTGTTGCTGACTTGATGAACCTACCATATAGGTCATGTATGCACAGCTTTATTAAAGGCATTATTGGAAAAAACATGGATTCATGTTTTGCTTCTTTTGTACTTCTTGGCTAATTGGAAATTAAGGTTTCTGGAAGTGAAAAAGAATAGTTTTGCTTTAGAAGCAGTGGATTGTGACTGAAGAAATCTGGACTTGATCTGGCAGATTTCTTGAAATAACTTGCTGAAGTCATTAGTTGTTTTGAGGGGCTTTTCTTTTGTTTGTTTGTTTTTTTACCTCTGAGTTCTTCATCTGTAAAATGGAGATAATCCTGTTCCCTTAACAGATGGCAGTATATTATAGATAAATTAATGAATGTTTGAGGGACAAAGCAGTAGCACTTAATGGGTTCAGCCTAAGTATTCACATTAATGATTCATATTAAAGAATGCTTGAAAAACTGCATTAACTTAAAAGTTGGGAGTCTGCTGTCCCAGAGGCAGAGGCTTAGTTTGCAGTCTGCAATGCTCGAATGAGGGACACAAGAAATATTTATTCAGGAAATTTTGTAGTTTACAAGTTTCCTTCCTTTGGTTCCTTCCTTCCTTTAGCTAGAAAGAAATTTTTTTTCAGACTCTGCTGGAAAAGTCTGGATTTCTGAAGTAAGTTCTCTTTGAATATAAAAGGAATAGGAACATTTTTGTAACTATTTATGCAGGTGATCTGGCACAAATTTAATGAGTAAATAAACTAAAGATGATTAAATTTGAGAGATGATCTAAAGAAATGAGAGCAATTTTTCTAAGCAATTAGTAAAAAACCCAAACCCTCTCCTGCAAAAGCACATATCAGAAAATATCCCATCTCAATTACAGCCATTAGGAATCTTGCCCCCATTCTCCTTTTTCTTTTAAATCTATTTTTTAGATTCAAGGATTTTTAGCTCGTTCAAATATATAGGAAAGTCTTCTTGTAAAATGACAGGTAGAACTATCACAAACTTGTTACTATTTTAGAGGTGTTGGATAAGATGTATAATTATCTTGAATACAGTTTCGGTTTTGCTGCCTTTTCAGTGTAGCAAGCTACAGGGAAAATACAAATTCGGTCTTCAAGGATCCTGAACCTCAAAGGGACAAATAAATAGGTAACAACTCTACTTTCACTTGTGTTTTGCAGTCTTTATTTTTTGTAAATGGGATTGTTTGTTTTAATTGGAAGTGGCATTAGTTCATCCCTGTTTTGTTGAGGGACAATAAAGAAGTATCTGCGCAGAGTTGGAGTTACAATGTGGCCGTGTGATTTGAGAGGAGTCTACTAATATGTGATTCTCCTTTGATACTCGAGCAGATAATCTTCAATACCTAGCAGATTTCTGTATATATTTTTAAAATGCAGGAATATTTGCTTGATATAAATATTACAATGACTTTGTTTAATAAAAACCAGTGCACTGCAGTAGCATTTCAGAGTTACTCTTGCCATGTTCGGATAGTTCTCTTGTGGATCTAAAAAGCTAGGGTTCCGTGCTCCTTTAACTATATATTTGGAAGAAGCAGAAAATGGTTTTATCACTTGCTTCCTACTGAGATACTCAGTTCTTACAGTAACAATTTTCCTTGGCTGTTGCAGTGTGTGCCAGGAGATTGCAGATCCTGTGTCTGTACGTAGACTTGATACCTCAGAAACTGCCTTTTATCCGATATGCCGGTAAGGCAATTACCATGAGTCAGATGAACCCTCCACTCCAGGTTCCTTGTTATGGGTCAGGCCAGAGCAAGACCTTTTCTGGTCAGGGAGCCAGTCTGTGAATTAATGTCAGTGAGAATTACGGGTAAAATCCCCAGCCATGGCTAGTGTCCAAAATCGGTAGCAAGACCGGTAATTTAAATGTCTGCCGCCCCTGGACAAAAATAAGCTGCTTGCATCTCTGTCTCTCTCATCCTAACAAGACCATTTTGGATTTGTTCAAGTAAAACCAAGATAATAAGTTCGAGGAGGAGGAAGAAGTGCTTCTTCCTCCTTCACTTCAGTAACTTCATGTTTGTCCATGTTTTTTTCCCCAGCTCCTTAAACCAGAGGAAGGATGTCCCACTGATCGTCTCTCAGCAGGTCACAGCATAAGCTGCTCCCTGTTTTATCCCTCCAGTGAGGCCATAAACCACTTGCTGCATTCACTCTTTCCTTTGCCAGGTCATGTTTGATTTTCTCCTCTTGAACAGGTCTCAGAACAACCGCAGCTCCTCCCTTTCCAGAGCTGGGGGCTGCTGTGCAGAGTGACATTTGCAGCCCCATGACCTCCGTGGCCGCCTCATCTCCACTGTGGCACCTGTGGCAGTATCGGCCACAAAGGGATTTTCTTTATTGCATTAAGCTTGCAGAGAGAAGATTTAGTAGGTGTGTCGCAGTGCCATTAGCCTCCTGTGACCCGGTGTCTCAGCAAATCCTTCCATGGCTGTGGAGAATTTGTTTTAGTTTGAGCAAATTCGTCTTCATTAGAGCCATTTTGAAGGAAACTGTTCTCTCTACCCACGAGGCCATCTTCTTAATTCTAGGTGGCTGGACCTACTGCTGGTATTTGAATCATTATGCCAGACTTGAGTAACATCCCATCTGGCAATGGGAAATTCAAAAATACAATTAATTGAGTTTCCTTATATCATATGGTTGTGAAACCCGTTTTAACAAACTTTCACACAGAAATAGAAGTTTTATACTTGTGGTAATTATGTTCATAAGGAAAATGTTTTTGTGTGCTTAGTGCAAAATAACATTTCAACTTTTGGAGGACAACCACAAAATCTATTAAAAAAATAAATGTTGGCAGACACATAGGCAAAGGATATCTATCAAAGTTTGTTGATGTTTGTCTGCAGTGCAGGCCAGTTAACAAATTCTTTCCCTACGTGAACGAGCAGCATCTCATCACAGCACTTCAAAATCTTTAAATAACTTAAAGGCTCTTGCTTTGATGTGAAGTTCACTCTGCATCACCTTGGTGCCAGGGAGGATAGTTAATTATTATCTTTATTACAGGTGTGGCCAGATTCAAATATCTGTATAAAAAGTGTCATCTGTGGCACATTGGTACTGCTTGAGCATTGAGCTGCCTTCAGGTGGGGCCTGTTCAAAACGAAGAGCAGAAAAAGTTTTTCCATCCTTCAGATCCTAAATGGAGCTCTGCTGAAATGTCATTGAAAAAGTTGGAGGAGGCTGAGCCTAACTTGGGAAAAAGAAAACAAAATAGGATTTTTAGGTGAGATTTGCCTGTACAAGTAGAAAAGTGAGACCTGCTAGTTTAGACAAGCAGGTTGCTTCTTGCCAGATTCCAGATGACAATGACTAGAAATGACTTGGTCTGGGTCTTTTGTTGTGAAAATCCCCGTTTGAGCTGTAACTGCAGAGTATTTTTGCAGGGTAATTTCTCAGTCAGAGTCATAGAATGGTTTGGAGGCAGCCTTAAAGATCATCTAGTCCTCTGCCATAGGTAGGAGCACCTTTCACTGAGCAGGTTGCTCAAAGTCCAACCAACGTGGCCATGAACACTGCCAGGGATGGGGAATCCACAGCTTTCTGGGCAATCTTTGCCAGTGCCTCACCATACTCAGCATAATGATTTTTTTTCCTAATATATCATCATGTCTGTGTTACTGGATTCTAAGGAAATACATAGGAGAGCTTTTTAGTTTCTTTGGAAAAATGATCAGAGGAAGGAATATCAATGTTTTGGATAGATGGATGCACTGCACTGATACCTGCTGCTTATTATTGAGGTCTGGGGTCCAGCCACTGCCTTTAAAGCATTCACAGACCTTTCACAGACTTGACATGCATTAGCTATTGGATAAAATGTGAACTCTAAGTGAAATGATGTACTGCTGAGATAACCTGTAATTGCCAGATATGGGAAGGATTTAAGACCTATTCCCAGCATTTAATTTTTTTTTTCTTATAGCAAATGCAAAAAGCTTTCTGGTTAGCTTGACAATTTTGGGGGCGGGTCTTACCCTGAAGTTTCCATTCTCCTTGCACATTGCTTAGGAAGAATAAGTGCATAATTTTTTGTCTGTGAATGCCTGTTGATGGAATTTAATGCTGTTTAACTGGGATAATAAAAGGGTCAAATAATTTTGTGATTTGTTAAGTATCATTTCATCTTTAATGCAGTGACTGTGGTCCCTGGGGTTGAAGAACAGTGATTGTTATGATTCTTTTACCATCTGGCTCTGTGACAAGAATACCCGATCTTGTGTTGCTCTACATGATGAAAAAATAGATAAATAAATAGGATTTATGAGTTTTCTTTACAAGGCTTTTCCACAGGGCAATTGATTTTATTTTAGTCTGTACAAGACAGACTAAGACAAGAAAAAAAAAAAAGAACATATTTCTCTCTCTTGCTTTCCCAGGTCCGGTGTAAATGAAAGAAGACTGATATGTACTTAGAGATCTTTAAAAATTCCTTAATATTTTTTCTTTGGCTTTCTGAAGAGAAGATTCTGTATTTTTAATTCTGAAGAAGGATTTTTTTTCAGTAATTTTGAATGCCCTTGGGCCTTCTTATGCAGAACTCCATAATTCTTCATGACAAGCACCTTGCACAAGGCTTTTTGGAGTGGGAACCTTCCTTTTTAATTAGGTTGCAGATAAAGGTTCAGCTCAGTCGTGTTAATGGTGGAAGTTTCTTCAGTGACTTTTCCCATAAATTGTGTACTTTATGTCAAAGTCAAAAGTATCACTGTTCTTCAAGAATTATCCCATAACCTCTTTTTTGTTTAAGGAGGCATTAGTCTCCTATGGAAGAGTCTTATAAAAAAGATTAAATCGGTGGAATCAGGAATTCAAGCTAAATCAGAAGTCTTTTTGTAAATGTGAAGACATTCCATTTAATACTAAGCTGATGTTTTCCACTTTGCATGATTAGGTAAATGCAAAATTAAGTATCAGAAGTCAAGATCAGACACATTTTGAAGGCTTGTTTGTTTTTAAAGTGTCTTCCTCTTCCTAGGAGAATGTACTTTAGGTAAATATTAGATCTGTGTGTAAACTGGAAAATCAACTTCTCATCTTACTTAAAAGGTGCCTTTGTAGTAAGGGCATTATCATTAAAATAGTGTTTTTCATGAAGATAAATGCAATGTCATGCTATATTTAACTACTTTGTAAGAGTCAAGCTTTTGTGAGAAAATTTCAATAAAATTTCTAATACTAAAATATATTTTGCAAGTCTATAACCTTCTTTGGCATTTATCACTTGGAATTATATACTGGTTGTCTTCTTGAAGAAAGGTTTAGAACTGTGTCTTTAATTTTCAAAATATGAAAATAATGATATGTTTCTCATTATAACAGAGGTGCCAGTTGTGGTTTCGTTAGTGTAGAAACGGTTAGAAGTTGGTATATTGGTCATCACAGATCAACATATATGTGTGTCAGTGCGGTGAAAAGTAGCTGTTTCTTGCATGGAAGATAACCAAGGTTTAAAAATTCCTTAGAAATGTGCAGTTTCCTCATGCTACAGCTTTATGCCTAAAGGCCCAATTCCGTAGTTGTACCCAGAGAGCACTGAGCAGAGTAACTGAGAAGATGCTTTAGGACCGATCCTGCAGCAAGACCCGGCTCAGCCTCCGTCATCCTTTGGGCCATAGCATGTCCTGAAGGGCAGCTGCTGGCTGCAAGGGGATCACTGGTTCAGGAGAGTACTCAGACTTGTGGGGCAAGGCTGTGTTTTGTGGGGCAAAGGTGCATGAGCATTTTGGAGTGGGTTAGGAGTGTTCTCATGAAGCAAGTCCGCTCATTGTCCCCGCTTCCTGCTGACGTGCGCGCCTTGCCGAGCAGGCTCCGAGCACGCGGGCGGGTTTCATTTTGGGTGCTGCTAAACCAGAAGATGTTTCCACCTGGGAATACCCATTCAGTCAGCAGGACCAGTCTGGTTCTAGCTGAAAGTGAAACCACTTGGTGGACACTTGTTCTCGAGATCAGCCCATGAGGAGCTGTGCTGCTGAACTGCTGTTGCTGTCACTTGTCCCTGTCTCGGCCGGGGACGAACAGCAGGTGCCTGAGGAAGACTGTAAAAGTGCAAGCATGTACTAGTGCTTTCCCAATATATTTTCCCAGCTTTCAGCAATCTGAATCTCACAAACTTCCTGAAGCAAGATGGTATCTTTGGTTTAATAGCCTGTGATAGATTTTTCTTCCATTAGTTCGTCTTATTGTTTTGTAAACCCTGTGCATTTTTGTCATCCGCAATATCCTGTGCAATGAGTCCTAAGGTAGAACAATGTATGTGTAAAGAAGTACCTTCTTTTTGTTTATTTTGAATTTACTACCTGATCGTTTTATTTGATGCTCCTTTGTTCTTATCTTGTAAGAGATAAATGATTCCTTATCCACTGCCTTTGTGGTGCTCCATTTATCACGGATCTCTTTGATACTACCTTGATTGTTTGTCTTCCAGACTGGAAAATCCATGTCTATTTAGTTCCTTGATCAGAACCCATTTCATACCTTTGATCATCCTCGTTCTCCGCTCTGCCTTCCCTTGTTCTGTTGTATCTCTCTGAGACTGGAGGACTGCACGCAAGCTAGAAAACATATTCATTTTGCAGTGTCTGTTGTTTAAATGCTGGCTTGAGGGTGTGTTCTGTGGTGGTCTACATTTCCCATAATTTTGAACTGTATTTGCTTTCTTATTTGACTGCTGAAAGCAAACCATCAATTTTTTATAAATGTCCCTGTTGAACACAAGATCTTTCCCTGTAGTGGTAACAGCTCACCCAGAGCCCGTACTGTATTCATAGGGTTGGGGTTGTTTTCCTCCCCACCCATCCTCCCCACCACTCCCTACAATTCTTTATACCTGCCAATGCTGAGTTTTGTCTTCCATTTTACAATTTGGATTTTTTAAAATTTTTTTTTACAATTTATATTTTGCATTTTTTACTACATGAGATCAGTTGCAGTTCTCTCAGTGAGCCTCTGTTTGTGTTGCTGTGAGTGACTTGGTATTTCTGCAGATCATTCTTTCCTCTTCTTTAACCCATTTATTCAGCTGTGTCTACAAAACTCCTGTGGAACACTGGTAGCAACATATTTTCATAGAGAAACTGAATGCTTTATACCATCTTTTCTTTCCCATCTTTTAACAAGTTAGGTATTCATTTGGAGATCAAACGAGTGGGTTGATCCGGTCACGTTTGTGCTCGCATACAACGATTCTCTAGCAGTGCTAATGGATTTATGAGGCAATTGTTCAAGTGCCATGTGGACTTTTCCCCAGCACGCGGTATCTAGCTCTCTGTTCTTTGTAACAGTTACTATCAATTTGCTCAATGTGTATGTCAAATTAATTGTTTTGTAGTTTTCCGGATCCTCCTGAGAGGCCTGTTAGGAGCTTGGCAATGTGTTTGCTATCTCACACTTCTCTGGTACAGAGATGGGTCTGAATCAGATTAACATGAGCAGTAATAGCTCAGCTGTGTGTACGTGAGTTCCTGCAAAAGTTGAGTGAGCACCATCTCACACTTGTGGTCTGTTACCATTTGTTTTGGCCATATTTCTCTGCTGACCTCTATCACTGATGTTTAAATTTCAGGCTTATTCTCAACCCAGAGAGGAGAAAACCTACTCCAGTCAGGAGATCATCAACCTAACTTCTTCCATAGCAAGCACAGGGGGAAAATACCTTTTAGTTCTATTGTTGCTTGTAGTTTGTTTGATTTGGTTTAGTTCTATTTCTTCTTCAGCCTTTTTAAAAAGCTCTGTGTAGATTTACAGGCAGATCTGTTCCAGAGTTTATTTCAGACAGAGATAGATTAGATTATCCAGAGACAGAAGGGATAGACTTTCCTTCTCTGGGACAGTCTATCAGCTTTCTGTTCCCTTTAACCCCAGGCAGCAAGAAGGGACCAGTGCAGAACTCCAGCGTAAGTCCCTGAGTGAACCTCCTTCAATGATGCACTGGTGAGGTGAAGGAACTTGATAAACTTTGTGAGTTGTGTGGGTATGTTTTTGTTATTCATTGTTGTTTGTTTTGAGTGGATTATTTGGGGGATTTTTGTGATGGTTGTGCTTGATTGGTTTTTTGGGGTGGTTTTCTTGTTTCTGTTTTGGTTTAATTCACTTTAATATTTCCCCTAAAGACAGCTAGGAAACTAAACATGTCAGTTATCTTAGTGCAACTTTACGATTTCATAATTGAAGTCACAATGGCAGGAAATGCAGAAGTTTAGGTTTCAGTAGCAATATTGGCCACATATGGACTGTTAACTTCCTGTCTTTTATAATCAATTCTTATTTACGTACTTTGTGACCTACATTAAAAATCAAGGGTCTGGCAAAACGTGATGATTGCTATCCTAATGATGCTCCTGGGAAGTTGTGGGGAAAATGAACTTTTTTTAAAAGAATTTAAGCGTGAGAAGTTTAAGTCATTTGCTGTACTTTTTATATGAAGCTTATGGAACTTGGGAGTGAATGCAGACTTCTGACCTACCCCAAGGTTAACATGCTTGATTTTGTTTCCAGTAATGTGTAGTGACTTTGCTGAGATTTTCTATAAGAAACCTCCCTGTAAGTAAGGGAGAGTGAAGAGGAGAATAAAGGTGTTTGTATTATGAATAATTCTCCAGGTTGAGGAAAAGGATGGGTACTGTGAATTTTCTGGAAGACAAGGGTGTGAGCATGTGTTGAGAGAGATCAAAATTATCTCTTGGGAGACAGCAGGTCACTTACATAAAATTGTGGAGCTTTGTCAAGGGGACCAGGTAAAAATATGCTGCTCTGTTATAGACAAGCTCATTTCAAACTATGCTAATAAGATAGAGATCATACACTGCAGGAAAGCAGGATATGAAATCCCTTAATGTGTCCCGTGTGTTAAAAGAATAGGCATGAACAAAAAGGGAGGGAAAGTAAGTGGGTTTGAAGCTCACTTTTGGTTTTGTTTTCAGGTTCATTTAGAGGAGGCCTGTTGGGAATCTGCATGATGGGAATTTGAGTTGTATTGCTCTTCACTGACATAGGTGACAGGACAGAAGAACCTGTAAGTGGAGAGGTTTGTGAGAAACCTAGAGCTGAAGAGTAAGGCAGAGAATCGGTTGAAGACTGGCTTTGAGACTGAAATGTTTGAAGTTCAGAGGCTATTCAACAACAAAGGTTAACCTTACCAAAACCACTAGAATTTGTGAGGATTGGACATGAGGCAACAGTTGGAGAAAGTGAAGTTGCAGGTTGCAGACCAAGGTTCTTGGCAGGTATTTGTGAGGAAGGTGTTTGTGCACTGGGCATGAGGCATGAATGTACTTATCAGCCTAGACAAGCGAAGTGCTGGTCTTTCAGGAGGTGCTTGCAGACATGCACAGCTATTTGAAGTCTCAGAAATTAATTGAACATTTTAATTTTTGTTTAGTTAATAGGTAATTTCTGCACTGTGTCAGTGTCAATGGTTAATTACTTGCACATTTCATTAGGAAAGCAAAAGGAGATTGTGCCTGGTCCTTGGCATGATCTGGTTGGTGTTGGCTGTCATGCTGTGCTGAAGTCAGAATTGATCTTCTGCCTTAATATATTGTTAATACTGCATATGGTTCTGTTGTGGCCAGGATATTCAAGTCTGTGGGATTTTTATTTCATTTTTAGTTGTCCCATAGTTGTAACTCAGCAGTGAGTATATGGTCCACAGAGCCATTCTTTTTCTGTCGTCTGTCATTTTCAAGTAACCTCAAGTATGACTCCTTTATATTATGAATGGTATGTATTTCCAGTTGTGATGTAATGGTTTGGCTAGTGGCTGAGATAATGAGCTGAAGGACTCGAGCTGATGATCTCATCTTTCAGCCCGCCAGACTCTCTAAATTTTTTTGCTAATCGCTGCTCATAATGAATACTTCCTTACCTAGAATATTTCTTGGTGCTTCAAAATTTTTCATATCAAGCATGGGCTGAATTTAATAATTAATCCAATGGGTCTTTTTATTATTTGAAAGAATTTTCTTGTACCTTTTAAGGTAGATTATTTCTCTGATTTCTACTGTACTGGTACCTCCCTTGTTCCCTTCATGGCTTTAGAGAATTCTTGAGCAGTTAAGAACAGGCATAGTGTTTGATGAGGTAGAAAAAGGGGTTTTTTTCTGAGCAGAGTTTACATCTGATTATGCAGAACCTCCAAGTGCACTGGAAGTGCTGTATGGCATGTTTCATAAAAGTAATATTTTAGTAAAGGAGGATCTCATATGACATTGCCTTTCATCGTTGCTGCAAAATACCGATGTTCCTCCTTGGGTGGAAGCCATAGCACACAGATTTGTGAAATGAATGTTTATAAAACCAGAGTTTTCAAGTACTTGTGGGGTTTTTTTTCCTCATGTTTGTTTTTCTGGAGTTGACTGGATGAAATTGATTTAACTCTGCATGTAATATGTAGATTTTTAGGTATATTTAAAGTTCTGTATTCATCCCACGGGTGGATTTTTGACTGAGGCATCCAACTTCGCAATGCAGCTGCTGTGGTCTGCATCTGTAATCCAGAGAAGCAGGGGGGTGCTGCCAGAGGGCAGTCTGCAGGTGCCTTTGTTTCTGTTCTCAGTGCACAGATAACGAAGGGGAGAGCAAATATCTTCCCTTCTTTTTTAATTCTGAAGTGCTGTCATCTTTTCAGCAGTGGGGTTTGGCATCCTACCTCCAGAGAGGTTTGCTCAGTCACAGCCTAGTCTGTGTAGGATGCTGTTCTCATACTGTTGTTTTTTCTTGTTAGAGCTTTGATAATGTGACTGTCAGGTTGGCATCTCGCTCTGTTTTGTATCTACAACCAGCAGAGCTTCATTTTTGCATCTCTGTCATGTACTAATGAACTGAGTCTTGAATTCTGCTGTTGCTCCTTGAAAACTAAGTGCCAAATTTGTTTCCACACAAAGCTCCTTCACTCAAGATGTGAAGTAGATTCAGATGTGCTAGCAAATACACTTTTTAAAGTTTGTCTTTCCCTGCTTTCTGGCTACTGATGGAAAGATTTGATTACAAACCACTTTTTGACTATGTAGACTTCATTGGTACAGAGGTTTGGAAGAGCAGTAGGGTGGCTTTTTATCATCAATAAATAATTCTAGTAGCATATGGCACTTGGAAATTGTAAGCCCTGATGAAATACAAACTTCCAGAAGGTGTCAATATAAAGAGAGATGTTAACTTCCAAGTGATTCTGCCCTTGCATTAGTTCAGGATTGGTAATATTCAGGGAAGATGTCTCTACTAATTGTATGTTACAGATTGCTTTGCTTGTGGCATGCTGTACAAACCTGGCCACGTGACATTTGTAATGGGACTGGACTTTTCGAATTTTGCTGCTCTTTCTAAAAATGAACATTGAAAATATGGTAAAAGAATTTGCAAATAGCCTTGCTGGTATCAAGTGACAAGCCTGGTGGAAATCTGTGGTGCTTTTAGAACACATTGTGGAAACCGTGACATGGTTTAAGGTCGGTAGTTTAAGATGTTAGAAGAGCTGGGTGACAGAACTCAAAGATCCTTTGAGAACTGGGTTATTGATCCATATCAGGGGTTACATCCTCAATGCTGCTTCAGTACTTCATTGGAAACCAAGCGCTGATCTTTTGGGATATAACAGATTGCCTGTTTTTACTTCCTTACACATACACTACTTATATTTGTTTTAGCTAAATTAGCAGATGAGCTTAGCCTGCCCTTTGTAGTCACCCATCACCTAGATAAACTCCTGGTTAATTGAGAGATGCAAGGGTGGAGTAATTCTCTCCTTAACGCTGCTTGTGCTTCTGACTGATTACATTTCTGTAATTATTTACAATTATATGGAAATTAAACATCGTGAGAGGCCTAATACAGTCAGTGCATTGGGCACAGGAACCAGCCATAAGGCAATTATTCTACTCTTGGATGAAGAACTCGATTTCTCTTCCTAGATCTCAGTACCAGGGGTGGGAATGATTATGGCATGATGAAAGTGCAAAAGTTTGCCTCTTAGCTTGTGGCTGATGAAGTTTTAATAGGCAGAGGAACAAAAATCTTTATAATTTGACTATGGACTTTTATCAGATTTTATGAAAGGGATGGCAGGACAGGTTTACCTGTAGTAGCAGGGAGCTGGGCTTGGTTACTTGGAAGGTCTCTGCCAGTCTTACATTTTCTGTTTGTGGCTAGAGGAGAAAGATGACTTGCCTACCTGAGAAAGGTTTGTGTTGTCAACAGAGAGAGCCTCTGAGAGGGGAGCTCTTCTTTTGCAGAGAAAAATGGACGTTTTTCCACAATTCCTTTTCTGTTCCGTATTAATATACGAATGATATAATAAAATAATTTTCATGATTTTATGGGGGGAAAGTATTTTTCCAAATATTTATAAAGGCCATTTGTCATTTAATTTTCCAAATATTTCGCTTACATTCACAGTCCCAATAAATATTCAGTCAAGAAAGATTTGCCAATGCAGAGAAGGAGCACTGAAGTGCTAAAAAATATCTGAGCCAGGTAATAGCCTGTAGAAATAAAGCTTATCTGCACCTTACTTTAAATAACATAGAGTTTGAGATTTCTAACATATGCTATTGTATCCTACTAATTTTCCAAGCATTTGTATTTGCTGTGGGATTTTCTTCCCTTATAGGTCATTTAAAGTTCCTTAGAAGTGTTTTTAGGTTTGCTATGCTTAATTCAGATTAAATCTCAATGGAGAAAACCAGTGCTTTTACTTACTCTAAGAGTGATATCCCCGACAAATGGAAGTTTTGTTACTGACCTTAAGGGGCTTTGAATCATCAGTTTATTATACTTCACACATTTTCTTCTTATTTCATTTACTGGGATCAATTAGGAGCTGAATTTTGTCTTGAAATAAAAGAAAATATTTTGAGTGCTCCTAGGTGCCACTTCGTTTTTGTTGTGTGCATCCTTTATAGTAATTTAGATAATTTCATAAATAAAAGATAAAGACACATTTCAAATGTTATAAAATTTCAAATAATTTAAAATAGTAATGCATTTAAGAGCAGTGAATAAACAGTTGTATTTGTCAAGTAAAGGGAGAATATATGATGTGATACTGCTGTGTATGTAGAAGATATCTTAAAACTTTCAAGTAGTATTTGCATGTTTTGATTTCAGTAGAAGGTCAAGTAAGTTTTAAAAGAAAAAGTTCATAATATTTACTGAAATCTTGATCTTTCTAATGGAATGCATTTGTGTAGTTTGAAATACCCATTCTTTATTCCACTGAATATTATATTTAAAAGTATAAAATGCAAATGCATAAAGAAAGCACACAGTCAGAATGGTAGGAAATATTGCTGTTTGGGTAAACTAAGAAAATATTTGCGTTCTCCACTTGCCAAACATCCCCCTTTTACCAAAAAAGACAAAAGCCTACTATCTGAGTCATTGTACTGCAGAACATTTTCCATTAAAAGTATTTACCAGTGAATGTAGGAACTATGAAAGTTTTTACCAAGAACATCACATAAGGGTTAATGAGATTATGGATAAAATGTTAGTTCGTAATGCTCTTTATATAATAAAGATACCCTTTGATATGAGAAAAAAATAACTGAAAATTAATCTTCAACTTCATCAGAATAAAAATGCAGCTTTGCTCCTTATCACTTCGGTAAAAGCTTTTTAACAGAATCCAACTTCTTTTTTTTTTTTTTTTTTTTTTTTTGTTTCCCTTAACGTAGCAGAGGGAGTTTAGGATATACTTGGAGACTGAATTAATTTTTCATGGCAAAAGCTGAAGTTGAAATAAATATTTTGAAAAAATGAAGGACCAGCCAACATTCTTGGGTTATGGATGAGATATTTCAGGGTATATTGATTTGTTTTAAATTCAGGTTTTGCCATGTAGCTGAGTCTTGTCTCTTCTAAGTCATATTCGCTTTTACTGACTGATGAAATACATAAAAGCTCAATATGCTTCCACATGAGAACTTGCTGGCAAAATAAGAGCAGTCTTTGGCCAGAGCCCCGGCTGTTGTCATATCTAAACTCATTGGAGGAAAAAAAATGGAGGTCAGTTTTCAAAATACAAGGAACCCATAAGTAAGCTTATTAGTTATTCATCTTGTAACCTTTTGAAGTAGGCACAATTTTTTTTTTGAGTATTGGCTTCTTAGGAGCTCTTCTTAAAACGTAGCAGTATAAAGATGTAGAAAGCCACAAATTTTGTTTTATGGCTGCATTAAATACTTCACTTGCAAAAAACCACAGAGATGAAATACCAGCCCAGAGTAATGTGTTCATGTCCTTAGGTCCCCACATGTGTGTAGGCATACAGATACTGCTGTTTTGCTAGCTAGTATTTCCAATGTGCATTTCAAAATGGAATATAAATACTGGAGTATTTTCATTTTTCATGCTGTTTCCTGTGTCTAATCCCATGGGATGTGATGTAGAACCGCTAGTAAAGTTTGTTTGTTTTTGTAGGCTTGGGGGGGGTGGTAGGTGGGGGTTAGTTGCATTTCCTTAAGCATTGTTAACTATGTGTTTAAATGTTGGAACTAGGTCAAGAAATTCCACCTCATAATTACATTTGTGGTTTCGTGGCAGAACATAATACCACTGCCTTTAATAGCAGATAGGGGAGAACACAACCCTCTTGTCACTCTGTCACAGACCTCAGGGATAAAGGCCTCATTTTGGATGCAAAAATCACATTCCTAAATTTATTTTCAGTGCTTAAGGGAGCTAATAGAACAAATGATTGATTAACGAAGTAATTTTATGAAATGTTGATTGAAGTATCTTAATTCTGGGTTACACAGTAATATATTAGATTACAGTAATTTCAAGATTATAAGCCGCACCTTTTTCATTGAAGAATCCAGACTACCCCAGTAGTGCGGCTTATATTCAGGTGCGGCTTATCTATGGACAAATCCCAGTGAAATGCCAACCTGGAAGTGAGAGCCGGCCGGGGAGGACGCCTGGGGCTGCCTTTAAAGGCTTCACTGGTCTGTGAAAACTGTTTGCAACTTGAGCACCTGACACCAAACCCTGCTTGCAGTGATTCTGTTACTAATTTGTTACTTTGTTATACATGGATCCTCGCTTAAAAAAAAAAAAGTGCGGCTTATAATCAGGTGCGGCTTATAATTGTGAAATTACTGTAATAATAATGAGAAGCAAGCTGTGTTGCAGCAGGTCAAGTTGTTAAACTTCATAGTTCTCTTCTTATTTGGACAAAAAAGTAGCATCATTGCAAATGCTAGAAAATTTGTATTGAAGGTAGTACTCTTGAAGCCCTCTTACTAATACCGTATATTGAAGCAAGGATTATTTTTCCTTTATTTCTTTGAATTTAATTTCAGGACATGGTAATTCATCACACTCTGTGTCTCTAGCTTAGCAGCTGTAGGGAACACAGAAAATCAAGCCACCAAAAGGAGTTTTCCTGCATTTAATGTCTTAGCAGCTGCCACACCTGAAAGTTTCACTCACTGAAAGTCAGAATTCTTGTTCTGGAGCCAGCAAAGGTGTAATAAAATACGGAGAGCTGTACCAAAGGAAGAAGTTAAATAATCCTCTAGAATATATTGGTTGCACAAGTGGACTATCTGTGGATGGAGCAGCTCCATCCATGGGAATGCAAAGGAATTAGTAGCCATTCCTAACTGTACAAACCAAAAGCAAAACCTACAAAAGAGGAGGGGTCTTTCTGTCCCAGTGTGGTCCTATTGCCCAAGATGCAGCAGGAGCCCAATGCTCATGGAAAGAGCACATGATTAGTGCTGCACAGATTTATTTTACTGGGCTTGTCTGATGAGCTCATCTCAAGTGGGACAGTTCCCTCTTCTCCCCAGGCTTAAGAAAGTATCCATTAGATTCTTTTAAAGTATATTTTAGGAACTAAATATTCACGGCCCTGTGCTAGTCATACTTTTTTAACGTGTGAAAAAATCGTTCTTCACATATGTCTCCATCAGAATTTATGGGGGAAAAAAAGGATGAACTTAATACTATCCTGTAGTTGTTAATGTTTTTAGGATTATGTTGTTCTCATACCTCAGGCAGGTCTTCACCTTTCTGTTGGTACAGCACTAGTCTTTATCACAATTATATCCAAGGATGGACTCAGGATCTAGATTTTTGAAGTATCCAGACACTTGCATATGACAACAGTCCTGGTCAAATTTTTTAAGGTACGTAAGCAGAGTGGATGGGTTTATAAGTGGTTAGGTATCTGTCCCACTTAGACTTTTTTTATTCCCTATTATATATGCATTTTAAGATACTGAAAAAAACCTGCAAATACAGCCCTAGAGGCCACACAGAAGCATATTTAACTTTCCAACTAATATTTGTTATATATTTTACTTTTAGCAAGGAGCTAAAACTCCTGAACTGTTTGGCCTTGCTTTGGGAGATGGGTTAGATCAATCTGTCTCCATGTGAAATGTTATTTTTGTAACAACAATGTGAATTTACTTGGGAAAGCACAAATCGCTGTAGGATTTGAGGCATAGTTTACCCCAGTCTGGGCTTAATTCAGCATGTAATTAAACACATTTTTAACTTTAAGCATATGAATAGTTTTAATTAAGTTAATGGCTCTCAGTGCAGTTGCGTGATTCTGCCTGCCTGAAACAGACTGTGGGATTAGGACCTTCATTTAAAGGTTGTGCTTTACACAGTGCCAGAGTTCATCCCTGCCCTTACTAGAAACATTAGACTATTGTAGCATCTGAGAATCAATATTCCTGTTACAGAAAAAGATAAATGCCAGTTTTCTGTAGCTTTTCTGAAGACTTTCACCTATTCGTTTATACAGAGTGTTGGGAAAACAGCACTGATAAGTAATAACAAATGTGGTTTTGTGGTTTCCAGCCTGCCACATCAATGCTCTGAAAATGAGTTTGGTTTGCAGCAGGCACTGCATATTGTAAGCTGTTTCTGAGGCAGTATTTAAATATACTTCCCTGGCAGCATAGAAATATAAATAAACATGCGGTGTTAACTTGTAATATTATTAATCTGAGTGAACTTCAAAAGTAGCTTACCAAAACTGCAGCGTTATTTTTGTTGGATTTCAAAGGAGATGTGCTGTACAGATAGCAATGTTTTATCAATTGCACAACGAAATCAAAGTGGAAACAGTGTTTGAAAAAGCCTTGTAGAGTTTTGTACTGATGTGCTAATCCATTCAAATTTTATTGTTAGCATCTGTACTGAGTGATTGGAAGAATTACCACATTAGGGACCCTTGAGACAAGTATTATTTACATTTGTGTCAGTGAATTTCATAAATAAATAAATTTTCAAATTTAGGGAATCAGGGGGTTAAGCTATTAATGAAACTTAAATAATATTAAATGTGAGAATATGATATTGTTGCTTATGCCTTTTTTTATTGCTATTACTATTATTGTTGTTGTTGTTATTATTAACATTATTATTATTGTTATTATTAAGATAGTATTCCAGGTAAACAACCCCATGTTGTTTAGCTAGAGCTTCTGCATTTATTAAATGATAATGATATTTTTGAAGAGCAAGGTAGGGTATATTATAAATTAATTAGCAGATAGATGATGACCTTCCACCATTTCAACCAGCTGCATAGAGGTCTCTCAAAGCTATGTCTTTGCTGCTGATGCAGTTTTCCTGGTGTGTCAGGGAGTTTGTGGCAAACTGTTCTAATGGAATTTCCCTGCACATGGTGGCAGTGTGGAAGATCTCACCACACAGAAACAATACTTGCTCTATTTGCTTTTTGTTTGATAAGCCACAGTGTAAAGAAGTGGCCTTTTTTTGTTGTTGTTTTGGGGTTGGCATTTCTGTGTTCATGCCCACTGGTGAATAAGGTGCCTGTTGTCTGTGTGTATTTGTGGCATGCAAATATAACTCTGCTGTCACACTTCAAAGAGGTTGTTTGTGTGTCATTGTGATGGTTTTAGTTAGCACTGCTACCTGACTGGGTAAGGTAGGCTGGGAGTGATTAGCTTCATAAACATTTTAAGAGTGTGTGTGTGTATACTTCAGCCACAAGTGCATTCAAGAATTAGACAGTACTGAAAATCACACACACTGGGTAGAATGCAGGATTTCCACACCACTGTTTTGCAGAGTGGCATTGTGTTCACAACATTTTCAGTGCATTAAGAAAAGTGCTTAACTGAACAAAATTAAATTTAAAAGCTGTCAGAACTGACCAGATATTTTCCTGGTTTTCTCCACCACTTTTGTGGTGTCTTAGAGACCTACCTTGGTGACATTTTTTAATAAAGCAGAGGTATTCAGTGGAGGAA
The DNA here is from genome assembly GCA_009812075.1 of Sialia sialis. Taxonomy (NCBI): domain Eukaryota; kingdom Metazoa; phylum Chordata; class Aves; order Passeriformes; family Turdidae; genus Sialia; species Sialia sialis. The sequence continues at coordinate 1,810,846 of VRYO01001865.1, forward strand.
ATGCTAATTTATGCTACTCGTGTTTTATGTAGGAAAGGGTATTTCTTTCAAAAGGTTACATTTACCAAAATCCATGTGATGTGAAGGATTTTTTGTGTTGATGCATGGGGTGAAGACACCCCAGGAGGGTGCTATGCAGCTGTTGCCAGCTGTGTGTTTGGACAGCACTAAAGACAAGGGAATCTGCACCCTCCATTATTCTTTCTGCCAGTAAAGTCACGGCTGGCCAGAAATAATTGCTTATAACACAACAGCACTTGATCCAAAAGCTAGATGGATTTCACGAACAGTTATAACAGTTACAGTGGTGTTTCTGCATTTCTTTTGGATTTCTTTTTCGGTTACTAAAAGTCTATTGATGCAGTCAATGCATATTTTAAAAATAAGCCCTTTAAAGAGAAAATGACTGCGGCAAGATTGAACACTAAATTCTTGTGCTGTTCACCGGACTCCTCCCTTTGAGAGATGTATTCTAATAAGAGCTGTCTAATTAAGAAATTTTATGGGGTTTGCAGGAAGACTGGTTTATTTCATGTTATTTTCAACAGAAAAATGAATGTATTTCTGTGGTGCGTTTTATACAAGGATGAGCAGACACATGTTCCTTTTTTCAGAAGTCTTCTTTGTGGCTTTGTGAGAGGGCTGTCTGTACAACTTTGGAATACAGAAATAAAATGTCTCAACAGTGAAGTTTGGTCTCAGTGCAAATATCTACAGACTAATTATGATTTCTGCCTACACTGTATTTCCTGTGGTCGTCTGTTAAATTATGATCTCTGTCACGTACTTTAGAAGTACCAATTGCTTTCATATGGTAATACGGAAAAGAATCATAGTTAAATAAAATGCTTTTTTGGCACTTACTCTTGGAAATACATGATTGTGTAATTCCTAGGCAAATTTGAGTTGTGTCTTTAGGTATTTTGGTATTTTTCTGCACTGCTGAACATCTCAGTAACTTACTTCTCTCACAGCCCCCTTTTTAGCTCAGTTAAGCTGTAGATCTTTCCTCCTTCTACACACCCTTGTGTTTCAGGCTACTGAATAATTGACTGTTGTGTAAATGTTTTTGCCTCCTCTCGTCTTTAAGAGCCTTTCAGGCAGAAGCTCTGACAGAGGAGCCCCAGTTTCACAGAGGGAGCCTGGCCTTTCCTCCCTTACCCCCAGCAGATCTGAGAACTAGGCTCACAGTAAGGTTAGAAGGAGCTTGGTGAGCTGAACTTTTCTTCTCATACTTTCTTAAAAATACATTTCTTCTACCTCTCAACTTCTTAGATCTGTATGGCTTTGGTAGCTGTGTTCTTGAAGAGTGAGCATGTTGAAAGTAGGGCACACCTTGCTCCTGGACAGAACTCTGTGTGCATGTGAAGGAGCAGCAGAGTTACACTGCTCCGAGTCCAGGATACAGAATTACTGAAATAGCCAGTCCAGCTTGGAAAATGGGTTTGCATCCTGGAATTTGCAGCTGTAGGAGTTTATCAGTCTACTGGTCTTGCCTGCTGATGCCTGTCAATCATTAGCCCCCAGATCCAGCATCTTTGTTGTCCCATGGAAAATCATTCTGTAAGTGTTTTGATTACTCTCTCCAGAGAGATTGCAAGCTTCTTCCTTGAATGAGCAGATAGAAATGATGTAACAGATAATTGCCTAAAAGCTTACAGAAGGTTTAACAAACTACCGAAAATTCAACAGTGAAATAAATAACTGGAAACATTACACTTTGGTGCACCTGTTTTATTTGAACATAAAGTTACTGTTTTGAAGAGTTTATGTCTATAGTTTAGATTGCAATATGTAAAACTGTTTTGTATTAAAAACAAAACAGCGCATTCTCAAACTGGGCATGTTACACGAGAACTTTGACTAAGCAGTGATTCACAGCTATCCTCAAAAAACTGTGTCATGAGAAGTTGTAAAAAAGTATCCTACTAAAGTTTCATTTGGCAAGCAGAAATAGCTCTGCTACATTAAAATTTGTTTCTAAGTTCTGTCTAAAATGTATGGTGTGGTGTGTTTGTAGCATATGCTGTAGTTCAACTGTATTTTTAATAGCTTTGTAAGTGTTTTTCTCTCTACTTTGCCATATGAATTCTTTTCAGTTTGAAAACTGTTATGCTTGCATTCATCCCAAGAAAGGAATTATTTTGGGAAAGTTGAGAAAAAATGTGTTTAAGCATTCTGTGAAAAAAAATAAAAATTAGTTTGAGTCCTTAATGGCTGTAATTGAAAGTTTCAAGGAATAAAAGAACAAAGTCTCAGGCCCTCCTGGGCTGGGAGAACAGGGGATGAAGCACAGCTGTGGATGTGACAGAGCTTTGGTCCAGGTAGAAGGAAGGTCTTTGGATGCTGTTGTAGGATAAATCCTCACCACAGCAATCTTGATCTCCAGTCCTGAGACCAGGCCAGGACTGACAAAAAGATTTTGTGTGGCATGTACTTAACATGAATGGACTTACGCCACCTTCTTTTGGGCTGTGAGTTGTTGGGGGAGTCTCCCTCACTATGAGGATTTCTTCTTTTGTGTGCTGCCATACAAGGATGTAGGAAAAAACTTCCAAGAGTCCAAGGAAAATCAAGTAGTCCAGTGGTCATGACTAATCAATTCTGTAGCTTCTGAACCACCTTTGGGTTCCTTGATTTTTCTTCTTCTTTTTAAAGTATTTTGGATGTTCTGATGTTTTCTAAGATCCCTCTTTTAAGATTCTCTGCAGTCAGGAGAAGTGACTTTAATTCCCATGGGAATTTTCCGTCTCAGGGTTCCTCTGGAAGCTGATGTCCTTCACAGCACCCCTGGGCACCCCATCAGTGCCATGAGAACCAGTGTGGGAATACACACCAAGGTTTGCCTCTGCTGTTGAGCAAGTTTAAGCAGAAAAGCCCAGGATAAACACACAGATGTGGGCAACTCCTGTGCCCTCTGATGGCTTCAGCTCAGGTCTGCTGTCAGCTCGTTTCTGTTTGATGCTTCCCGTGTTCTTGGGGAGGGGGAGTGGGAGAGCAGTGTGGCTAACTGGAAATAGGCTGCATAGGGGACAAGGCTGTATTGCAGAGTGATTGCTAAATAAAGAATTTCTGTCTCTCTGGAGAGAAATCAGGAAAAGGACCATAAAGTTCTTGTTGTCCAGCAGAGGAGAACCATCTGCTGGAGTTACGAACAGTTGGCTGTGTTTAATGGCCAGTGGTTGATGGTCCCTGCTCTAACTAGGGTGAATTAGTTTATTCAGTGCAGGTGATTGAAAGTGCAGAATAACACACCAGAAATGAGAAAGGAAAAAAAAGGAAAGTGGATAAAAGGTGTTTAAAAACAAAGATGTGGTTCTGCAAAGACAATATTTTTCTGGGGTTTTTTTTATTATAAATTATTGTAAATGTTAAAAGGCACTTGCACATGCCATGTCATGATGTTGGTGAGTCATTAACTTTGTCTTCAGAGAGAAACACGGCATTTTGGCACTTCCTTGTCTTTTCCCTTTCTTTCTTTGTGGTTTTCCGTTTCTGTTCTGCAAACAGTTAGGATGAAGTAAAGCATTCTCTGTTTTCCACTAGGTCTCATTTGCTACAGCTTTCTGCCTTTAAATTACTTCTGAACCACAGAATCTGGCAGGGCTCGTTGGAAGGCATTTGAGGACAACTACTTGATCTGGAGTACAGCCATGTACGGTACTTGAAGGCATAGAACAAAGCAGTATAAATTGAGATTATTTTACTAAATGTTTATGGCTCTTCCAGGACAGCCAGTAGAATTACAGAAAAAAAAATCTTAATTAGGGCATGGCATGTAAATACTCACTTTTTATTGCATCGAGGAATGCTTTTACCTTCTCTGTTTTAAAACAAAGGCCTGTTTAATAGCTTTTCTTTAGTTGTGTCCCTAATCTAACATTTCTTGTCTAATTGTTTGCGTTCAAGTGCATGTAAAGAGTTGCTAACATCAGGGGCACTGAATAAATGATTTAAGGAGGACTGGCTAGGATAGGAGATGAATCTCACTTCCACAACATTGCAGACCAGTTAAAACTCGGTATTCTAAAACAATTAAACGCAAATATTAATAATAATAATATAGCACTAATTTAAAATATTTTGGACCAGTTGTATCCTGATATGTACCCACAAAGCCTCACTAGATTCTGTGTGCTCCTGCTATGCGGGTACATGTGTGCAAAACCAAAGCTTATTATGGATTTGAGAAATTCAAGCCATGCAAAATGTTTTGCAAGGTGTTAAGTCATATTTTTTTGCCTCTGATAGCCATTAAGGTTTATGTTCTTCCTGCAACAAGCTCTGTGTGTACTCAAGAACTTTAAATATTTAGAAGCATGTTTTCAAAACTTGGCTAGTTACTTGAATGCAAATGAGAGGGATCAAGGTCTTTTGTGCAGTTTTCCACTGGCAAAAGAAAGTGCCCATGCAAATAAGGTAGATCAGGTTATTCCTAGGTGGGTTCCAATTTACTCACAGGTTACAGGTTAAAAATCACGAACACAAATGGAGATTAACTTGAACTCTTGGGGGACTTTGGTAAATAGACAGTGCTGTGTTTTCTCTGTGTGTTATTTCTTGTAATAAAAGGAGCAAATACATACTTAAGGGCATTCTAGATGTATGGAACATCTTTGCTTATAGTATTAAGATGAATGTTGCTGGCAACAGTATGTTTGCATTTAAAACACATTTTAAGAGGTCAGTGTGGTTATTTAGTGTTTTAAAATCATGATACTCATTCTGTAATTTTGTGGCTTCCCTGCTGTTGGTAATAATGCAGTGATGAAAATGATATGCAGTGTTTGAAAGGTTAATGTTAACCTGTTTGATTAAAATACAATGATTACACCTTAGAGATGGATGCTGGTTGTTTATTTTCTGTGCTTTCTCTGTCAAGTTTACAGTCCTCCAGGGGAGGAAGTGCTGCCATGAGTACTTAAGTGTCCCCCCACCTTGTCTTTGTATTGTGTATTTGCCCCAAGTCATATCAAATGGCTTTTGAAGGGTCTGAATGCTTTTTCTGTTGTGGATTTAGTACGCATAAAGCATAGATACACACAGAAACCACCCAACTTACTCCCAGGATCATGTCCCAGGTTGTACAAGTTGGTATTTGCAGGAATGCTGTCGGTGAAATCATGAAGACAATTCACATATATCTCTGTAACAGTGTTTTCACTTGAGGAAGGCGAACAATGTTTTCTGTTTTCTTTGCATTGTGAGTTCCAGACAAAGACAAACGCTGCCCTGATGGAAAATGCTAAAGAAAGAAGCGAAATGACATATTGCTGATTTTAATTCACAGCCGTGCTTTTCTGCTTCAGTCGTGGCATGACACATAATTCTGGTTCTCTTATACATCTTCTTAATGAACAGAATATTTCATGGAGAAGCAGAGTTTAGCTATCTTGTGGCTAACTGGGCAGAAGTTACTGCTGTGTCACTATTATTTGAGCTACATCAAGGGATTGCAGGGAAGTGAATCTGTTTGTACTTCACTGAAGTCTAGAATGCTGTTTTTCTACTCTCTAAGAACAGGTTGAAATTTTGTGTGTCTTATTTCCTTGGGCCAAATGTGGAATTTATTTAGATCTCAGTCAGATACATAGTAACACATTCACATTCAGCAGTATGAAATTTCCCAGACTACTTTAAGTGATGCCAATTAAGTTCACAGCTACATGAGTCACCTAGAATAAAAAAGAGAGAAAAGTGACCAAAAAAGCACATAGCCATCTTTGCATGGTAAAGATTTAGGAGGCATGCCTAAATAAATAAGTGTGAATTTTATTAATTTTATTCTCTAAAGTGCCAGTGAAATACATGCTTACAAAAAGCTGCTTGATTTTAAAAGGTAAACAGCAAATCCAGATATATTCTACTAATATTAGAGAGAGGACACTTAACAGGCATCAGACTTGGTTTTATGAAACAGAAGGCAAGACATCTAAATGCAAAATTTTTCAGAGATGTTCCTGGTTTTGAATGTACTGTCAAACGAGGTGTCTGTATAAAGAATTCATAATAAGCATAGAAGTGGCCAGGTAAGGTTCACCTCCTAGCACAGGCCCTCTGGAAAAGGTTGTAAATGTTACATGATAAGCAAGTTCAGCATAAAGAAGCAAGGTTTAGCAAAAAAATACCTCTTCCTTTCTAACCTGGGTCAAAATTCAAAGTAATTTTGCCTGGGGAAAAAAAAAAAAAAGAAGTGTGTGAAAGGTGACTTCTCCAAATGGTTTATATTTTCTGTAAAAGCAGAGAGCTGTTTAAATACCAAGGAGACACTTGGCAATGTTCAATTTGTTCCTAATTTCAGTTGGACTGCAAAAGAATGAGAGGGAGAGGAAGCAGTAAGTGGCATTATTAAAGATATTGCTGTCCTGCCCGTAGTGTGATACGGTGTTGGTGCCTGACCCAGTGTCACAATCGCTGTATTTGGTGTAGAATACTGTGCAGGCATGCATTTCTGTGTGCTGGCAAAATATGGACGTGGGTAGAATGTAACTGTAAAGCTACAGAGAGATATGCACACGGGTTACTTTGCAGGCAAACAGGGAGTGAAACACATTATGAATGGAATAAAAGAAAATACATCTGAAGTGCAAAAGCAGAAAAGGCTCAGTATTTTTGTTGTCTGCTCTGGTGAGGGCAGGATAAAACCATGTGGGATTTAGTGGATGACTGTAAATGAATGTGTGTGTACACACAAAAAGGTGAGAACCAAGGAGAGGAATCAGTCTGGAGAAAGGGAATTCCAGACAGATGAGGCAACACAGGCTGAAGGGCAACCCCAGCTGCATGTCATGAGGATGGGACAGGGAGGAATGCATGAGTGGGCATATTGGGATGATGGACATAATATTGGAGAGGCAGGATGGAGGGGGGCCAAAAAGAGGTTTTTAAAAAAACAAGGATGCTAAATATAAATAGGATTCAGACATGAACCATGTCACTGTGATATAATTACAGCTGTAACGGTGTTTTGGTCTGGAAGGACAAAAATTGAGTCCTTAAGGTTCCAGTTTATAGGGGCTGAGGGACAAAGTTAAAAGAAATAAAGAGTATGAATGGAGGCAGGAAGTAACAAGACCATGGGGGATGATGTAGGTGGAGCAGGTTGCTAATGAATTAAGAAAACAAACCCAGTTCTATTTAGTTAGTTCTAAATTTGGAGTAATTTGGAAAAATCCCAAAATAAACTTTCAAGCTTTTTCTTAGACTAAACCTGAAGAGATTGGGGTTTTTTTATTTTTTTTAAGATCTTCATATTCACTAATGTATTTTCAATGTATCTGTTAAGTTAAATGTGTTATCTCAAAGTCCATTAATTCATTTTAAAAAACTGTCATTCAGATTCCTTAATGTGAATGTGTTTTAAATCCCTAGATAAGTTTATTAGGACAAATTGCATTTCAAATCTTGGACAATCATTGTCTTGTATTTATTGACTGGCCGAAAAAAAACCCCCGTAGAATAGCTGATTACTGCTGGTTGAAAAATGTATCAATCTAATTTTCAGGTGGTAAAAACGTATTCATAATTGAATTTAAACCTAGCCAAGGCACTTAGCATTGCCTTACTGACTTTTGTGTCTACACAGAAAATTGTGCAAATAATGAAATCACTTATCTCTAATATTTTGTAATTGTAGCCTGTGTTCCCGTTCAAATCATTATTGTTGGTTTTTTTTTTTTCCCCCAGGATCAAATTCACAGGTGTCTTACACTCCTTTGCTTGCTCTCCGCAACTGGCATGGTTTTATTTTAAAAAATTTTCCTTGTGGCTGGTGGTAGCGCAGACAATTTTGTAAAGCCACAGCAGCCGCGAGGCTGTTTTGTGCGGAGTGAAGTGCCCTCTCTCGGGGTGGGCTGGCTCTGCTGCTGACCCGCTCAGCTGGGAAACAGGAGCTCACACAGGGGCTGAGCAGCAGCAGGGAGGATGCGGGATGCAGGATGCAGCTTCCTCCCCATGGCAGCAGGAGCAGTGCTGCTGGCTGTGCTGAGCTGTGATGGGCAGCTTAGTTATCACCCCATGGGAGCACCTGGAAATGTTGTTTGGCAGTGTACTGGGTCTCTCTAGGCTGGGACAGGTGTCTGCAGAGCACTGATTCGACCAAGCACCATGGTGTGGGGCCAGTCTTGGTGCTGCAGCTGCTGCTTTAGATTTGGGGGGCTGCAGACGTGGTCAGAGTGTGCACTGCAAGTGTTGCAGCCTGTGAGGATCTGTTCCTGTCCCTCCTCCCCTCCATTCCTCTGGTGAATAGAAGGTCAGGTGGATGGTGGAGTTTTGGTGGCCGCAGTGCCATGTTGCTGTATGGGAGCAGCCTGGGAGTGATGCCTTCCCTAAATTGCCTGGGAGGGTTTAGGAGGATTCCCCTCCTCCTACATCAGCAGGTCCTATGGGGGCAAAATGAAACTTCCACATTACCAAGTTCTTTCAGCAGTTTAAAAAAAGGGTCTAGTGATGTATTGATTGACTTGGTGAATGGTGCAGGGAAGCTAAAGGTGAACAGAAATGACCCCGGGACTGCAGGGCTGGATCATGGTATGAGGATTACTCTTGGCATTGCTGTGCAGCTGTGCCAAGCTGGGTTCTGTTTCTTTACCCTTTCTTACATGAGTATCATATATTGGTTGGAAGCTTAAAACAGAGAATCTGTAAGATTTTTGTTGTTACGGTGTTTTTTTATTTGTTTGTGTGTTTTTAATAAGCTCCTAGACATAAATCCAAGATCAGATGTGACATAATATAGCACTGGGGGCCTCAGGCACTACTGTATTCCGAATAATAGTTGAAAGTCAGAGTATTCTGGTAGCCTGACAAAAACTTGATGAATCTATACCAGTTTTCCCAATGACAAACTTGTAGTTTTGGTTTAGAGGTTTTCTGGTAACGTGGTGAAAGTTTGAGATAAGCCCACCTGATTTGCCTGCTCTTGCTGTGATAGAGATACTTTTTTCATTAAAAACTTCACCAAATGACGTTTTTTGGACTCTGATTAGATAACCAGCACAGCCATGTAAGTTACATCTTGCCTTAGAGGAGGCAGATTGTTAAATTTTACCCTGTATCCTGCTCTGTTTTAATGCCAACTCCCCGTCAGAATGGAGGGAAATTGTGTGACCTCCCATGGCCTGGGAGGTCTTTGTTACTGACCTTACCAAGAAAGTGTGATGGTGTTTTTTTTGTGTTTTTGTTCCTGATTAACACCAGGTTACCTATGACCTTTGTAAGATCCCGTGCTGTTGTTGCTGTCTGAGCTCTCCTTTTATTCCTGCTGCCCTAAGGTATATGTTTATTTAAGCAGCAGAAGGGTGGTATTTTGTTATGGCACATGGGTGCATCCCTGTGCTAGCTCAGTTTAGCTGCCCTGAATAACAGAAATAGCAAATATGCAGGGACATGGGAGTATCAGGCTGGCACCTAGGACTCCCTAGGGTGTTGGGGGACGTGTCCTGGCTGCCAGCCTTGGCCATTGCTGGCGATCCTGCAGAGCTGTGCCAGTGTTACTTCACTGTAGAGATGTGCAGCAAGTCTGACACTTGTTTTAAACCAGAACAAGCTTATACCACTCCTTCTCTTCATGTAGATGTGACTCCTCTGTAGATATGAACCTCTGTAGTGCTGCCTTTGTTTTCTTTTTTATCTCTTTGTGCTTGTGTGCCGCCAACAGACTGCTGCCCTTTTTTCCATAGCTGTGATGATACTTCTTTGGCATTTTGATTAAATTTAATTGATATGCCGATAGGTGCATTGATTAAATACAGTCGTTGGTGCCAAAATAGTGTCTCCCCTTATCCACTGGAGTTTGTGAAAGAAAAGTGTGCTCATGGTGTTCAGCTTGGTCACGGTGCCTTGCTGCTAGGAGCCTGTGCTGTGGCTGAAACTATTGTAGGGATGTGGTGTTTCAGCAAAAAGAGCCTGGAATGGTTTCATTTAGAGGAGGTTGCTGCAAGCTGAGCTGCCTGAGGAGGGCAGGCAGCCTCAGGGCAGTATCTCCAGTGACTGCAAATTCTTTTTCAAGTCGGTTTTTATTGAGGCTGCTATTGTGTTGCTGGTTTGCAAAACAACCTTTGCTTCTCTTTCCTTACTTCAGGAAGTATCGCTTCTTTCAGTGGTGCCAGTTTGGAAATGCTGTTTGATTGCCTCCTGTGTTTTTTCAATTGTGCTCTTTGCATGTGTCCTCCTGCAAGAAGACGTGAATCAAAAAACACATGGAAATGCATCTCAGTACATTGCTCACATTGCTCAATCTGCTTGTATCATCTATGTTTAGCTTCTCTTCTACGCTATCACTTCTATCCCTGAGGCAGCTGTAATTTATATCTGTTAATTATTTTTCTGCACCCTAACATGTTGAAAGAAGAGAGATTGAAAACCCAGAGAAAGGTGCTAAAGTGTAGATGAATGAAAATATCTACTCTGCATGTCCAGAGCTTAAAATGGAAGCAAATAGAAGTAAGTTCTTTGGGATGTTATCTGCCTCTCTTTGTATTTCTAGCTCGGTGCAGAGGCATCCAATGACATACTTTGAAAAGTGAGAATACGTAAGTGCCTGTAAATCACTGTGGCTTGACATATGAGACTACTCATGTCTTTCGGTTTGTAAATATGATTTATATTACACTGCAGAGGATCTGAGAAGCCTCCCTAAGCCAAAAATGTACGAACAGTTGGCATCTGCAGTTTTTCGGCACATCACTGCACTTAATAACACTCCTAGTGTGGAATATACTTGTTAATGGTTTCACGTGCAGGCAATGCCAGTAAACTTGCTCTTCTGCTGGGATCTTCACTGATGGGCCTTGTTTTGTTGTCTGAAGAGCTTTTCTCCAAGGTGCAAATTCCTGATCTCTTTCCCTACAACTTGTGATCTGTCCAGTAGATTGCAGCTGGCTCGTAGCAGGCAGCAGAGAGGGTAAGTTAGCCCATCCCTGTGAATCCATCTTGGAAAGGCTGATGTGCCAGCATGGCTGCTGCCCAGTCTTCCTGTACACAGTCCGGAGCTGGAATCCTGAAGTGACATTTGCCTCTTGACACCATTCATTGTCCCAGGCTGAAATGTGTGTGACACCTATTCAGACTTTAAAATCACTGCAGATCCATCTAAAGGCAAGTTGGCCACGGCTGCTGTTGCTGTACGTGACGTGCCTTATGTCTGGGTGAGTATTTAGTCCTGTCCTGCTGGCTGGAGGTCAGTTCTTAAAACAGCTGAAGTTTTTCCTCTCACTGCAGGTTATTTTAGAATTGGTAGTGGAAAAACCATGTGTAAATGCACAGGAGTACCTTAGGAACTGTTGGCATATAAAACCTGTAGTATCTTAGTGTTTCAGCTCCTGCTTTCAGAAGTACGTCCTTCATTCAGGCAAATTTTCCAGGGTGAGTTGGGTTTTGGGCTGCTTGGCTTATGCAGTAGGATGAGGGCAATGCACATGTGCTGTGGCACCTTGGTAGGGTTTCTGGGCTTTTCTCTGAGTGGTGGAGCACATGGAAATAACACAGGTCACAGGACCTTACTGCCGCTGCCTGAAACCAGGGGAAAAAACAAGTGCGCATTACAAGGGACGGTTGAAAAAGTAATTAAGGTGCCCTGGGTATGTAAGTGTGCACATGATAGGATTTCCAGAAACACCCACCGTTCCAGATGCACAAACAAGTTACAGTTCATCAGCTGTTTATGGTAATTGCATGTGCATTATTCGCCCCTGGCAGAAGCAGGGTCACTTGAGTTAAAGAGCAAGCATGTGCAATTGCTGTGTTTGGAGGTTGATTCACAGAAACTTGTTATCACACGGTATTTAATTGAGCTTTTTTCTGTCTTTCCCAACCTTCAGCAGAGGTGGTGGTATATTTAAATAAAGGCTTTGTAAATGTGGCCCATAGTGAGTACTGCACCGAGTGCTTCCCCTCCATAGGGATGGGAATTGCAGCCTTGCCACCCTGCAGGGCACTGCCTCCAAAATGATTTCTAGCAGGAAAGTCCGTATCGTTGCAAACAAAGTGAAAACTTGGCTAAACCAGATTGGATTGCTGCATCTGGTTTTGAACTGTTGGCAGTGGCACTGGGACATCAAAATCCTCCCTTGTGGCATTCAGGGGCTGTGTCTGTTGGAGGGGTGGGAGAGCAGGACGTTTCCCACTTCATCCTGGGAAACCATCTGGGATGAGGCCAGCTTTATTGCGTGTGTTTCTGGATTAAAAGCCCCCTTTATCATTTTCTTTTGGAAAATAGAGGAGTCTTTCAGTTCATATCTGAAGAAATATCTCTGAATGGTTCAGGATGTTGAATTTGGGGCTTCTGGGACGCTTTCTGCTTTATGATTTAAACACAACTTCAAAAACAGTGGGAAAAGCAGCTACAATAAAAGCAAATTAAATTTGTTTACTGTACTCTTGTCTTTCTGCTGAGGACAGTTAATTCCGTTTCTGATTATTTGCAAAAAACTTACATGAAAGCTTGAGTAGCATGCAACATCCATGTTTGATTTTTTCTCCTTAGGGGGACTTGAGTGAAAGTATAGGCAGGAATTCTGGCATGAGGCATGAAGGGATATTTATACAGTGCTAGAGATCAAGAGCCAGGCATGGCACTATGCTTTTGGGCCAGTGTGGGAGCCATATCACCAAGGAAGCTAAAGCCCCATAAACTGAAAATTCAGTTGAAAATTCATCACTGATTTTTTTTTTCTTCCATTTTTAATTTGACAGGCCATCAGCAGTGTTGATCAAAGCCAAAGCAAAGAGGAGGATTAAAAATTAAAAAAAAAAATAAAAATTATGTAATTGAATTTCTCATTCTGGTGAAAGTTGTTTTGTTGTGACATCTCTGAGAGCATTGGTATTTTGTACCAGCTTTGTTGAGCTGATTAGAAAGCTATAAAATAGGATGTGCTGGAGGAATAGATTGGTTTGTTAAAAATACTGTAGTGATATCATGCTAAAAGCAGTTTGTATTCAGATCAGCATTTATCACCTATACAACAAGTATGACTTACTTTGTAAGTTACTTAAGCAAGCTTTTAAAAGTACAGCAATAAAATAATAGATGAAAATAGAATTTATGATTGGTGTCCATGTGGCTCCCTCTTGTTCTTGCTTTCTATAGGGGAGCTTGCTTTTTCCTGCCTCGTACTGAAGGAAACCTGGAGGGTTTGCGCTCCTGAAGGGGCAGCTGGGTGGGGTGTTTTGGTCTGGGTTTGGGGTGTTACAATTATTTTTGGGTGTTACTGTTTTGGTTTTTTTGTCTGAGAGAGACAAATTCCTATTAATCCAAAATTAGAAGCAAAGAAAAACTCGTTTTTATCAACAAATGTTCACTTCACAGCTTACCTCAAATCTGTGCTGGGTCGTTCATTAATTAATCACTGTTAATTTTTGCATCTTTAGAGAATATTTCCTCCTTGGACTTGTTCCTGCATTTATTCTTTCATCTCTTGATGCCCATGTCGCATATGTGAATTACTTTGGTTCTGTTTTTGAGGACTTGCCTTTGCAAAGTGCATTTGACAGTTTCATTTTGCAAATTGAGGGAAGATGTGGATAGAGAGATCTTAAAAGCCCCAGCAACCCAAGGAAGGGCGGAGACTCTAGGATGCTTTCAAAGGTGGTAAGAAGTGGTCTTCATCTTCTTTAATTTCAGCATTATGATGATAAAATAGGGATGTGGAGATGCCTGGCTTCAGGCACTCTTGGCTTGTCATGGTTTTAAAGAGATCCCATATGGGAAGCTTTTACCTAGTCAGAAGGAGGGGTTGTATTGCTGCAATTGCTGGAATTTGTGTTTTCTTATCTCCTGTCTCAGTCTAAATAAGATATCTGCTTGTTTTGTGTTAATAAAATAATATTTTTGTAGCAGAATGTATTATTCTGGCTTTGTCCTAATTTCTAGAGGCTAGTTTGTAGGCAACCTCTAGCTAAAGAATGTTTACAGAGAAGGTTGTGAGGCCTGAATACAGTAAATTTAGGTCATACGTAACTTCTCTTCCTTTTTTTTTAATTTATTTTGACTGACATGGTTTTGAATAGGGTTTGTATTTCCAGAATTGCTAAAGTTGCATATTTAAAGAATTTTGTTCTTAGGCATTCAGTTTTCATGATGTTTTTGTGAAATGCTCTTGCATGGATCTCCTTGTGGATTTATCCACTGTTGCTATGCATTTAACTTCACAAGTGGAATGGCAATTTTTTGATAACTGTCTTCAGCAGTATCCCATAACTTGTTTTTTAACTGTTTTTAGAACTGCAATGAAGTTGTTTTTTGGTGTTGTTAAGACAGCAAAAAGCCTAAACCTGAACAGTTCTTGAACTGTTTTCCACTTTAGTAGATCTAATTTGGATCAAAATTATAGCCATCCAGCAGGCTGATTGCAAAAGTGTTCATCTGATTGCTTTGGGATATAGAAGGAGGGGAGTTGTTTGGGTTTTTTCCCCTATAAGGTTGTAGGAATTGTTAATTTCTTATTTGATGGTGCAACTAACATGCTTTGAAATCAGAGATCCAAAAATATTTTTTTTTGTGCAGCATGTTGCATTTCCCACAGGACTCTTTAGTGTTTTTGTTATGTTCTAAGAATACATCAGAAAAGTCTTTTGTTGAAGTAGTAATATCAATAGGTTCCTGTAGCACCTGTGCATTAGGCGAAGGGCTGTGAAATTGTAATTATTTTTGGAATTCTAATTTAGTTTCACTTCCACCTTGAAATAAAACCCTGAAAAGGTTGAGTAGGCTTCGCTGTATGCTGTTCACTGTAAGAAAAAGCAAGTAATTAAGTTGATATCCAGCTGTGTGGTGGAGCTGAGTGCTGGAGGGAAGGGATGCCATCCAGAGGGACCTGGGGAGGTGGGCCTGTGTGAGCCTCATGAAATTCAGTCTGGGGAATAGCAGCCTTTCTATTGCTTTCCCTGTTACTGATATGCCTAAAATGTGGGTTTGATATGTATTAAGAGCAGCTCTGCTATTTCCAGAGATCTTTAACTTCAAAAATGTGCGTATTGAGGGAGCATAATAACATAAAAATTTGATGAGGTTGTGTTTTAGCAGGAGTTCTATTCTACAGCTTAGACGTTCTGACAATGTATAATTTGGTACTATTTATGTTGGTATTTAGTCACACTTCTGGAACTCAAAAAAGGCAGGAAAAAGGCAGACATATACTTATCCACCAGGTATCAGGCTTTTAGAGTTGGAAAACCAGAATATTCAAGGAGTTGCAGACGATCTCATTTACTTTGTTTTAGTCCCTGTGCAGTAATTTCCTACAAGGAGTTCCTCAAGCTTCCTTTGAATTTTGCCGTGCTGATTCTGCCTTATTTCTGGCTGTTTGGTTTTTCAGTTTCCTTTGGCTTCTCTGCTCTCAGTTTTGGTTGTGAGTGTTTAATCTTCTGGCTTAAAAGTCACCATGTTACCACTTCAGAAGCACCGGCCAGTTGGAAGGTAGAATCACAGAATTCCAGAATGGTTAAGGTTGGAAGAGATGTGCGAGTCTGACAGGTAACCCAGCTCTGCCACCACTAAACCATGTCTCAGGTGCTAATTCTTTTGACCCCTTTAGGGATGATGATTCCTGCACTTCCTTGGGCAGCCTGTTATTGTTTGGCAACCCTTTCTCTGAAGGCATGTTTCCCAATTTCCAATCTAAACCTCCCCTGTTGGAACTCGAGGCCGTTTCCTCACATCATGTGGAAATAGTACAGGGCAGGATTCACAAAGATGGAAGCTTCCAGGCTTTTTATTTTGATGAGTTGCATGGGTGTTTAATATTTAATCCAGTCAATATTGTCTTTTGAGGTATGTTAGGAGGATATTGTGAAAATTAGAATGGCAATTACATGCAGTTGCACAAACAAAAGAGAACTGTCCTCAGCTTTTATTTTCATTTCTAGGTTTGTTGTTGTCTTTTTTTTTTAAATTGATTTTTCTAGACAAAATGCATGGCTATTGCACAGTACCTCAAAAAAACAGTGATCTTCCCATTTTTTAATCAAAACGTGTGGAACTGAGTCAAGTCCTGTGCAGGAGCAGGATATCTCATCAATGCTTGTCTTTGCAGCTAAAAACAAGTAAAAAACTGAAGTTCTGTCAAAAAAATTAATTAGTTTGACAGGACTTACTTTTCATGAGCTTGTTTGATATTAATTGCTTTAATTACTTGATGCTTATTAATTAAAGTCTTATTAATAAAATCCTGACTCAAACTTCTCACTATTTTGATGGGCTCAGTATTCAGATGACAGGCTATCATAAAGTTATTTTCTGCAATTATCATTTTAAGTATTGCAGCAATCCTAGTTTTCTTCCAGGCTTTTGGAACATCCCTGGTACTCTAGGACTTTCTGAAAAAGGGTATTAATAACTCAGACAGAATCTCCTAAATGTGTTTGTTGCCAGTTATTTGGACCTAACCATCTGAAAGAGTTAAATGTTTAGAGCCACAGCCCAATATTAACTAATCAGATACCAAAAAAAATACCTCTTGTATGTCTGCTTGATTTTTTCTCCCATTTTTTATTTTCTTTTATTGTTTTTTTCTTTTTTCTTTTCACTACTAGCAGCAATTCCATGATTTTAATGTGGCTATTGATACCTTTTTTATTTGTTCCAGTGAAGTTAAATGAGGTTGTCTTTTTTTAAAATTCATGTTAATGATGGTTTGTGCTTTGCCTTTCTTGTGTTTTAACACTTCTAATTAATAAAACTTACTGTTGGCTTCCATTTTTTTCGCATGTATACCAGGGTGAGAAGCGTAGTTGGGAGCTGCTTTTTTTCTGCTGCACTTAACCAAGTTTGTCTTGCTAATTTTGCAACTCAGTGTTTAGTATTAAAAGTTCCAAGTTGCCATTTGCATCTCTAATAATGTCCTCAGTGGTTTTGTCTCAGAACTGTTCTCCGTTCTAAGAAATGAATGTGATAAAGTGCTGTGTATGGATTTCAGGATTGGATTTCTTTTACTTGCTTGTGCATGGACCACTAATTGTTACACTCTGAGAATTGATATCTTAGCCAGGGTGGGTGGCTGGAATAAATTTTCTGCATATTGATCATTAAGGTTGCTTCCAACCCAGACCACTTTCTGATTCTATTCTCTTTGTCGAGGTAGAAAATGGGTGCCCAAATACACAGGGATGTTGAGTAGCACAATTACTTGTAGCACTTAAATTCCAATTAACTGTGTGAAAGGTTAAAGCAGTGTCCTGGCCTTTTCTCTGACAACCTGAGTCTTAGGGAGATGATCATGCTGGACTGTTATTGTGTATTTTGGGAAGGATGGGTGTGGAGGGTGTTTGATCTTTATCAAAAACAGCTAATGTTTGTCTGCACTGCTTAACTCCAGCAATGAAACCCTGTAAAGGCCCCACACTGTCTCCTGCTTTTCTGTGCATCATCTCCTGAGCAGTCAGACATTCATCCTTACCATTCCACTTGTGCTTTCCTTCTGCCCTCTTCCATGGTATGAATTCCAAGGTATTAATTAGGTGTTTGTGTTGAGAGCAAGGAGATAATGCTGAAGAAAAGATAGGGATTCAGACCTGGGATGATGGGAGCTGGCTTGGTCTCCTGGCCAGGAAGAATTTTTGGTTGTTTTTCTTGCTTTTTTTTCTACAAGCTTTATTTATTTTTCATTGAAAAAATATTTCTGGTGGGTTTGTCATTTTCATGAGCTGACAGGGAATTTTCTTTATTTTTAATGAGCAGTAAATCCATGGAAAATATTTTTACAGAGGTTATTATTTATTTGTGTGTGGAAAGAGGCACTTAAAGCAATCCAAGTAGTATTCAACACCTTAAAAGTTTTATACCACGAGCAAAGCAAAACTTTGGAAATAGGCCATAAATTTATTCTCTTATTTCAGTTTTATTTTTTGATGAGGTTTGGCTAATGGATGAGCTAATTCTGCAGAGGCATAGAAATATTTTCCTGCATGTGTTGAGTACCATCCTTAGCAGAATGAGACCACAGTCCAGATTTTGACAAACCCTGACGAGCTGCTGCAGTTCTGCCTGTATAACTAGAACAGAAACCCGGGAGGATGCTGCAAAGCAAAAGCTGACATTTGTGCAACGTTCTGCTTCCTCATCCATTATTTGCAAGGTCTCGTTTCTGAAATCTAAACCACATTTTTACATATAAAATACCTGCTTGACTGTATTCTGTGCTTTACCACTGCATTTGAAGGGCTTTTCAAGGACCAGGTGTTTTGGGGGGAGGGCTGGAGCACTGGGGATAGCTAAGGGAGAATATATTTTAGGGAATATATTAATTAACATTGTTGATAGCATGGACCTGTTTTCTCTGACTGATGCTGAAGCTGTGTAACCTCCCTGCCAAGCCCAAGCATGTGCAGAAAATAAACATTGGGCAGCTTTCCCCCTGCAATTTCAGGTTAGTGTTTTGGGATGTGCCTGGATCTGCTAAACATGCATCTCTAAAGCATCTTTGCTGGCACAGCAACACTTACACTTGTGCTGCTTAAAGATGTTTTTAGCTCTGAAGAGGCAGTGGCTGCTGTCCTGTCTCAACTTCCCAAGGCTTTTGTAGAAATATCTCATGTGGCCACTGCTCACCTTCTTCTTTCATTTTCTACATGTGATTGATTGGTGCCAGTCAATAGGCAAACTAGCTGGAAGTGATATTTCTCATAAATATGCATGTGAACATCCACGGTAAATGTTCAAGGCTGCTCATATTTTGCAGTATGAAATAGTTCCTGTTGAGGCAGCATACATTTTTGTCTAGGCCACAACAGGAGGATTTGTCTAAGTTATCTATATTTCAAAATAATAATTCTCTCTCATTTAGTGATTTATTTCCTTAAATACTCCTTTATTTCTAAGAGGCTCTTTCTCATCATTCTGATATTTTTTTACAGTAGCTTCTCCCTAAGCCATTGGAGTATATGGAACTGACCTGTATTTCTCTCCATTCCCAAATAAAATGGCTGAAGAAAGCCAATGAAAAGATGCAATCTGTCATTTTTCTTTAATGTTGGGCTGTTGTTTTGGGTTTCTTTTTTAAATGAAAAGCTGAATACTGTAGTGCTTCCTGTATGGAATACCAGCACAGCCAAGGGCCACCTCAGCTGAGGGGCAGGAGGTGGGTGTGCACAAGCACCTATTCTCTCCTAATTTCATCAAATACCTCTCAGATTTACACCTGTGCCATGTGGAGTTGAGGCTTTGCACTGATTCCAGTGTTGAGGAGTCCGAGGTGGGTGTAAGTCTGGAGAAGGAGGCAGAGCAAGCTCAAGCTGTAGATTGCGCTCCGTGTGCTCAAAATGCTTTGCTTTCAAGTTTTAGGCTATCTTTAATACTTAATCTTAGGGATCTTTTTTTCAGACTCACTTTAGAAATACATGTCAACACTGTGAAAATTGAATATAGTTTCTCTTCCAAAGGTTTATAAACCCAATGTGATGCAGTTCCTTTCATTTGATGTCCTCTCAAACCTATCCTGCTGCAGTCTGATCCTGAGATCAGTCAGGTTTCCATGCTTCAGTCAGTGCTGCTTCATCAGAAATACAAATTCTTTAGATGAGCCTTGTCCCGTGCCAACTCTGGGCAGCTCTCTGGCCTGCAGATTGTACTGACCCACTGTGCAACCCTGTTGACTTCAGTATAGATGCATTCAGATTTCTTCATGTGATAAACAGTATTTCATTCATTCTGGAGTGGCAATGCCCTGCACAAATAAGTGATGTTTCTGGGGTTAATTTTAATTTATTTATTATCTGCTGGTGAGTGATCTTTGTGGCGCCCACAGGAAGCCAAGTTGTGGGTTTCAAGCTTTGGGGTTTTTTTCCCTAAATGACAGCTTGGAGACTGTTCTATAGTTGATGCATATGGACTTAGTGCATATAGATGTGTTTTATTTAAAGGAAGTGTGAGTTTTAAATTAAATATTAGCAGTTAAATATTCGTTCTACAGCAGCAAATATGCACTGGCTGCAAGTTTGGGTTGGTGTTAGAGCATCAGCAAATAATCTCAGCCATGCAGTGCAAGATTTTAACTCCTTGTAGCCTGCACGAGCTGCTGGCAGGCAAAGGGGCATCAGTTTTTGGGAAAAGGTTGTGGGCTTTTATGTGGGGATTAGTCACTGGTGGGTTAATTTTTGTATATTGATCCCATACACTGAAAAGGTGTTTGCAAAATTTAATTTCTTTTTTTATATTGGAATCTGAATATTTCGATCATATTTTAAATGTTAGATGGGGGAAGACATGGTGAAATGTTGATAAGGTATTTACAAATCCAAGAAGAAAGTCTTTCTTGAAGAAATCTAACTTGATTTTATAGTACATTTCTGTTGTAAATTATGTTTGAGATGGCTGGGTGTAGCTGGACAGAAAAGTAATCATATCCATTTTAAATGATTAAAATAATTTTTTCTGCTGCTTTGAATGCAGTATTCAACAAAACACTGCCAATGATGGGGATTTAACCCTAGCCAGAAAAGGGGTATACATGTGATGTGCACTTCAGTTTCTCTTTAGCATGGTGAAATGAGCTCATTTCTAGCAAGTCTCCTAATGCTGTCTCTGAAAAACTGAGAAATAATGGAAGTTTAGCAAAAGACTTTATTTCTCTGCTTAAATATGTTCTGTAACTTAGAAAGTATCAGTTTTATGAATATTAAATTACCATTGAATGTGGTTCTGTAATACGCTTTCTTCAGGCTGTGGAAATAGCATTCATTTGGCTTTATTCATCTTGTGGATAGTAATGAAGCAAATAATAAATTGGAAGTAATCTTTTTATTCTTCTGGAGAAAAAAAGGAAGAAAATTAGTCAACGTAGACAGCTTCAGCCAGAAAAAACCTGTTGCTTTCATGACATCAGCTGATGAAGGTGAAATAGCTGAGATGGTAGTCTAACATTTAAACAAGGCTGTGAGACCCGGAGAAATGAACCTTCTAAAGGGAGCTGGGCAGCTCAAAGCCTGGGCTCTTGGCAGAAGCTGCTGCGGAGCCTGATGGCTGCTGAATCCTGGCTGCTGACCCCACCACTGTGCAGCACTGAGCTCAACACTGCATGGTGAACAAAAGCACAACTTCTTTAGCTGAGGTATCGTCCAAGTGAGATCATATGTCTTTTTTAGAGTATAATAAAAAACTGAGGATCTACAGCTTCCCTTCTCGGCTTGCTTCTGTGGTTTATTACCCTGCCTGTTAAAAGCTTTTCTCCTGATTTGGTCACAGATGCTTGTTTAAAAGCCCTTTAAAAGTCATTTTAGTATGCACAGTTTCTCCTAAGAAAAGCGAAGTGATCTATTTTTGAGTTCTGTTATCTTCCATGCTCAGAGAGTTCTTCTTTGCACCTGTCCCACAAATCGTGGAAGTTTGTATTGTGTATTGCACGTTAGTTTGCTTTTAATCAGTTCATCTAAAGACTACCAGCGTCTGGTTTACTCTAGCAGGTCTTGTTGAGCTCCTTTGGAGTGGCTCTTGCCCATTTTAGCCACCCTAAAGAAAGCAACAAAAAGGAAAGTGATGCAGTTTCATGGGTGGCACTCCTTTCTAGGTGGATATTAAAAAAAAGTGTTTGTTGGTTTTGTTTGCCAGTCCAGAGCGCTGCCAAATTAAGGCTGTGTCCTTTTCCAGTCTTTAAATTCATTATTAATCAAATATCTAGGGAAAAATTTCTGATCTGAGTGTCAGATGTGGCAGCAAGCAGTGTGGCTCCATCACCTGCAGCTGCCTCTGGAGATGGCAACCTATTATTAGTTTGTTGTGTAATGAGTACTTTCTCTGGTTGGTGCGCTGATAGTCTAAGGTGAAGTATCCTGAAGAGTGTAAGAATTCATTTTTCCGAAACCTTGAATGTGTACTTACAGGCAAAGTTATGCTCAGCCTGTATCAGTAATGGACTCTGCATGTGATTTGAGGCTTGTCTTCCAGCAGCCTGGAAGTTTTTCATTGCATTGCTTTCCTTTTACTGGCTTTCCCCAAAACTGCTTTTAAAACTATATTCTTTGGGGCATATCTCTCATTCACACTCCTGAATACAGGCTTGTTGCAGCCTAGTCAGGCTTGCTAATCTCAATATGCACGTCCCTAATAGACGTAAATTAGGAGGATGCTTAAACAACCAATGGGCTGGAAATTATTTATTGCCCTCCCATGATACAAGCCTCTCATTCTGGAACTGAGTAATCTGCTGCTTTCTGTTCACTGTGCCTGTCCTATGTGTCCAGGCGCTGACAGCTTAGCAAGGGGTCTGTTCTTTCAGGGTTTTTCTGGGCTCTGCATTCTTATTGTCAGTTCTGTTCAGAACCCATGTCATTTTGGGAAAATTAGCCAACGTCTTTATTTTTTCCTAATGAATTTCCTGGGCCGTTATTTTGCAAAGTAGAGCTTTGGGTTGGAATCTCTGTCTGCTGTCTGGCTATTTCTGAGCTGTTTCCCCATCTCTCATGGCTTGACTCTTGGCAATACCAACACTAAGCTTGCTAGGTTAAGTCTTCCAGGTCAGGGCATGACCCTGCATGAAGCATTTGGGATTCCCTATCTAGGGCTGCTGGTTACTAAGGCAGTACCTGACTTGCTTGTTTATTGCATTGGAAGGCAAGCCATGCATTTAGAAATTCAGATGACTTGTTGCAGGCTGTGGGAGGTCTAGAGCACGTCTCTTCAAATCTGAGGACTTCCGTTTCTGGAGCATAATTCTTCTCATTTATTTGTGAGCTGCTTAGCTGATGACATCCATTCTCCAGCACAGTTGGTTCACAGACTCCCCTCGGCGCCCCTGTGCTTCAGAGAGTTTTCCTGCAGATCTGTCCCAGTGCAAGATCAAGTAAGCAACTCTGAGTCATCCCCATATGCAAAACAGAAAAAGAGCTTCCACGTAAAATGTCCTATGTATCCCATAACCTTTTCAGGAAGGGTGGAACCTGGAGATACAATATTTGGAGGATGTGATTTACGGCACCCTTTTTCTCACCGTTTGTGTCACTGCTTTTCTAAAGGAAGAATATCCACTTGCTTTTCCCTTTTAGCCAAACACCTGGCATTTGTGTAAGCAATTGGGGAAAACATGGGAAGAATTCTAATATTTTGGCAGTATTGTTTTATATGTCATACAGTTCTTGTGCTGTAACTTTGCCTTCAGTCTGGCGTCATCCTGGCTTGTCAACTTAATCCGCAGCTGGAGAATTTAGGAGTAGTGGAGATGCAACCAGAAATCCAGAAAATGCATCTCATCTCACACCATTTTTTTGGTGTGAAGCAGTTGACTGTGGATTTTAATCAAGGGGGAAAAAAAAAAAAACAACCAAAAAAAACCCAACAGATCTTAGTTTGTGAAATCCAAGTGATTGCATTTGTGCTGTTCCTTTGCATGCCTAAACTTTAAGAAGTGGTTTAATATTCTCTGTTGCAGTTTTCCTTTTTAATTTTGTAAAGGAAACATTTTAATTGCTTCCATACATGTGCTAACTTAAAAGGGTAAAATTATTGCATCATCATTTTATAGCACTTGGCAGAGACAACTCCTGCTAATTTTATCCCAAATCATACCAACTTAAAGCACTTTTCATGCAATCTTGATTTTTTTTCAGTACATTTTTTATACTAAATGCACAATTTAAATGCTCTCCATAAAGATTCAAGTCTGAATGACCTTGTGCCTGTTTGGATGCCCTTCATTTTATCTAGTACAGATTGTCAAATGTAATGCTGTGGCTCTTATGATAGAGTAGTCCTAAAAGTGATGGTTAGAAAAATGTTAGAAAAATACATCAGGGTGACAGTGGTGTACAGCAGAGGGAGGAACTGATGATATTTCATACTAAAAAAATGTCAAATGGCCTCACTAGAAATTCATTTGTGAAAAAAAAAATAGTTGTAGGAGGGGAGCATGCCTCTCCAGGAATTGCTTTGGATTCATGAATTCAGTTTTGATTTGCCTCTTCTTTTCTTTCCTGATGACTGCAGAAACTTTCCCAAGAAGAAATAAACATTTGCTTTGAATAGTTCAAAAAATAGCTACTGGTTTGGAGAACGTGGGGTGTAACGTTTTCCTGCTCCTCTGAGTGTAATAAACCCCCCAACACCTTCAAGGTACAGAGAGCATGTATATAAAATCTCATCTATATGGGTTTTTTGTTTGCCTTGTAATCAACCATTGGCTGCTGTCCATTCCCTTCCTTGGAAACGAACTTCCTTAATGTCCCACGTTTAAAGCCAGCCGTAAAGATGGAGCAGTTGGTGTCCTGAGCTGTTTGGAGTATGTGTTGCAGGGCCAAAGGTGGCTGGTTTCTGTCCTTGAAACAATGATAAAAATCCAGGGCTGAAGTTCACTAAGTTGGCTGTGCTGAGAAGGCTGCTTTCTCTCAAATTTATTCTTGCTTTCATTGCTTCTGGGTGAGGTAATGCAGCTTTTCTTACACAATGAATCCATGAGTTTTCTCGGGTTTGATAGAGACGTTAATGACTTTGGGGAAGTTTGGCAGCATACTAGTGCTTCAGCAGCATCTCTCTTCCTTGTCAGTTGTTTCATTAATTTTTGCTATGACTTTATTTAATTTCAAGTAGCTTATAACTTACACCTTTTATCATATGAAGAAGAAAATCCTGTGCCAAAGAGGAAGTAAGAGTGCTTTCATTTGAAGCAAAATGGTGTTCACAGTGACTGGGTTTCTGTCCTGCACAGGTTACTAAAAAAATATCATTTTGCCATTTCTGTTCTGCACCTCTTGTACTTGCACTGTTGAACTTCAATTACTAGTATTGTTTAAGAGTATAATTCCTATGTGAATGGCTCATCTTCCTACACTAGGGAACAGAATTAATGAAATGTTGCATTTCTTGCTTTTGTAGCAGTTGCAAGTGAAACTCTTGTATATGTATGGATTTAGGCAACCTCTAAAAAAGATCTTTATTACTGATTTTTTGGAAGCAAAAGATCCTCAGAATGAAATTTATCTTCGAGGAAATAATAAAATATAGTCGTGGCTATTCCAAGGACTAGTCTTCCATATATGCTCTGAAAATGTTTTAGGGAGCTTTGCTGGCAGAGGCCTTCATATTTGATCAAAATCAATGGACCTGTTCCTTTTTTTATTCAGTTCAGACTGGAGGAGGAGATTTCACATTCCCCTTGAGGCTTATTTAATTAGAAAATATGTGAAACCTTTGCCATGAAATATTGAACTCTGAGAAATGGAGTACGTTGCTGCATGGAAATGCAAGCCTACAAACCGGAAGTCCATCATATGCAAAGCATCAAAACCTCATTTGCTGGAGAAACAGGTAGATACAAAGTACAGTAATTTCACCACTATAAGGAGCACCCTTTTGACTAAAATTTTGATTAGAAATGTGCCTTGTAATCTGGTGCGCCTTATATATGGATAAAGTTCGGAAAATTGCCAGCCCGGAAGTGCGAGCCGGGGCGGCAGCCACCACAAGGGCAGCCATGGCAGCTGGTGCTGGGCGCGAGTGCCGGGGTCCACAGCACGGGAGGGCGCCTGGGGCTGCATTTAAAGGCTATGCTGATCCTTGAAAAATGTTTGCAAATTGAGCACCTGTCAGTAAACCCCGCGATCACGCGATTCGTTACTAATTCGTTATTTTGTTGCGCATGGATCCTCACTGCAAAAAAAAAAAAAGTGCACCTTATAGTCTGGTGCACCTTATATATGGACAAAGTTCAGAAATTTGCCGACAACCTGGAACTGTGCCTTATAGTTGTGAAATTGCTGTAATTGAAATAAAGTGTTTGCCAAAAGAAATCATACCAGACTAAGATAAAAATTCAGTGGAGCCTTTGGTAGGGTGGCAAATGGAAAACATATCATTTCAAAGTAGAGAGGAATTAAAAAACACGAAAGAGAGAGGTGTTGGATTAAGATTGTCTCATGGAGCGACACAAATGGCTTGTGCCAGAGAATGCTTATTAGTAGATAGCAACTGGTCTTTGTCTTCTGCCTAAGCTTGTGGCAACAGCTGAGAGTCAAGAGTAACGAAATGCATTTCCTTCATTTGAGCTTTGTCCCACTCTTTAATTAGGTATCTAGTTCCTGTCAATGACTCTGATCCTTTCGTGTGACGGTGATGATCATCCTCAACAGTGTGCTAAGCGATCTTTTTAGTTGGACAGTCCTATTTTTATGAAACTGTAAAGAAGAAAGACTTGGGGCAACCAGTAATGTTCTGAAAATAAATAAGATTGGTCTATGATGTAGGAGTTGTACAAGGTGTACTTGCAAACTCGGAAGATCAGTTCTCTTCTGCCTTGAGGGTAGTAAAGCAAGTGATATCTGTCTGGAAAGAGGAAAGCTGAGACAATGTATTGGGATGGCTTGTTTTGTTTTTAAATAAAGCTTTTGAAGGGACCAGAACTGTTTTTAAAAGTTTTGTGATTGCTTTTTTGTTTAAGGTGAAGATTAACACTGCTGGGACAAGGGTGAGTGCATATAGTTTGGGTTGGTTGCATTTAACCTGTAGATTAGAAGTCTTGTCATTGGAAAGGAAATGCTCAGACATTTTTTAAGTATAAGATCAAAACATTTGTTTAATTTTGAAATTAAGGTTGGGAATTTATGAATGTGGCTACCTTGTAAGGTGGAGGATGGCACAGACCACAGTCTCATCCAGCTCCATAATTGAGGCTCCAAGCATGCAAGAACTTCTGTGCTGTAACAAAAAGAGAATCTGTCTGCTGGTCTCTTCTGTTCTGACACAAATAGGGAAAACATGAAATTCAGCCTTGTAATTTCTTACAATTCAGTAAGACAAATATCTGTTTCAATTATTAGGAAAATACTCCAGAAAATGTCTACTCTAGCATAGTTTGGACAACTCCGTTATGGTCAGACATGCATTTGTATTCTCTTTTATCTAAATACAACTTGCAAACTACATAATGGAAGAGTTCAGACAGTCGTAATGGACAACTCTATAGCCATCCCACAGGATCACAGAGTATTCTGAGCTAATTTTGCATAGAATTTTGGAATAGTTAGTGATTGCTGTATTACTATTTTTCCTAACATCCTACCCAAGTTTAATATTTTTAATCCTAGATTGAACAAGATAGTTTCTATATAATTTCATAATTGCTTGTAATTTTACAAAGGCTGTAAAGTGTGAGTAAGTTCTTCTTATGCATTGAAGCAGTGTAGCTGAATCTAGTGCTTCAGTTTTAATTTCAGACAATTTCTTTTTCTGGATTACTGCAATGACTTAGCAGAGATGGGAGGGGAAAAAAACCCTGATAGATTAACTTCATTCATTTTGCTTCTGTGTTTTCTGTGGTAGTAAATTATGTGGTTTTGGCTCAGTGCAGGAACATGCAGAGTTGTATTTCTGGGTTGATTATCAACTTATTTTTTTCCAGTAGGAACTCAATATGAACAGGCAAAACTTTTAAATATGTTTGAGGAGCAAGGTTGAATGTGTATATATGAGTCTTATTTTTCTGCAATGCAGTTAGAGGACTGTGCAGAGAATGTGGAAAACCTTTGGCAGAATTTTCAGAGCAGAGCGCTCGTGCTGAATAGAAACTAAGCAGTCAAGGAAAAAAAAAAAGGGAACAAGAGAATTTAAAAAAAAAAATTGCCTTCCAAATAGAGCCTGGAAAGCTAATGAGCATATGACATCATTTAACTAGTTATAAAAAGATTACAGCTCCTGTGATCCAAAAAACAGAC
This sequence comes from Sialia sialis, assembly GCA_009812075.1. NCBI lineage: Eukaryota > Metazoa > Chordata > Aves > Passeriformes > Turdidae > Sialia > Sialia sialis. Next base: position 1,838,476 of record VRYO01001865.1, read on the forward strand.
CCTCAAGGCTTCTGATGTTGCCCAGATGAAGGAGGTCTAGAGCAGTGCTGCTCAAGTCTGTTCTTCCCAGGAGGAGGGCACAAAGCCCCCCGGTGCTGGCAGTGAGGGTTGCTGCTGCTGCTTCTCCTGAGGAGCAGCACCTGTTCCTGGGGCTGGCAGCAAAGGGCTGGGGCTCATCCCAGCTGGGACAGGCAACTGCACGAGATGGCCAGCCAGAAATAGTCTCCTGCTCTTGGAGTGCCTCCATCTGTGCTCAGGGAGCAGGAGCTGCTGGAGATGACCTTGTTTGCTGCTTGCACGTGCCTGTGGAGACCCTGGGCTCCTCCAGAGCTAGGAGGAACCTGTCTGCTGTGGGTACAGCACCCACCCCAGGGGCCCTCTGGTCACATCCTCTGCCCCTGGTGAACAGAGTGAGCACCTGGCCCAGGGTGGATCATCTCCTCTGGAACCCAGCCAGCCATGGAGCAGACAGTGTTCGCCCCTGCAAGGGGAGCAGGTCCCCCGGACTGCAGGAAGGCAGTGGGACAGCAGCATTTCAGAGAAAAGCCAGCACTTGTCTTTGCATGATCCTCAGCTCTGGGTGCTGTGCATCTTCCTCCATCCTGGTGGAATGCTGATGCCTCTGTAACCTTCCCACTTCCCCACAGCAGCTTTCTTCCAAAGACCTCCATATTTCAGCCTGGGAGCTAGTAAAAACCATGGAAACATAATTTTATTTTTTCAGACTTAATAATTATGTTTCAGCCTAGGAATGTATTTTTAGGAGGGGGAAGAAAAGAAGTTATGTAACTCTTGATTTATTGCATTGGCTTAAAGAGCTAGGGAACCTGGGATTTTCCTCTCTTGTCACTGTGCTGGGAGCATTTCCCTTTATGGCAGCAGGGAGGCCAGTAGATGACTGTTCTCAAGAGCAATTCAAACTTTTTATAAATCTGTTAAATGTGTTGCTCTCCATCACATCTCAGTTGCAGAGCAGGGAATAGCCACTGTGGCAGAGGAGCCTCGGAGTGCAGACATACCTTGATGTGGAGGGAGCACCTGGGGAGGCAGGGAAAGCATCCTGCTCCTCTCTCTGGGGGCAGAGGTACTTTCAAGGCAGGAGGTGATTTGTTCTGAATTGGAGAATTTTGAAATTGGTTACGTAGGAATTATGCACTTACCTGTGAGTGCATATGGAGACGACTGGGAGTAAATCTGTGGAAGAATCCTGAAAGTTGGACAATGTGTTGGAGCAGAGACAGAGTGAGTTGTGATTCTGTAAAACCAAACTTGCAGGTTAGGAAGTGTGTTTGCGTGCATGTGACTCGTTGGGAATAATTTGCATAATAGAAACAACTTGAGAAAAGCAGCGTGGAAGTCAGCATACATTTTGTCTGCCTCATCTGAGGTTTGCTTTTATTCTTGTCCAGCAGCTACAAACCAAAGAGAGAACTTGCAGCTTCAAAGAAGGGACATGGTGGAGGGGGGGATACTACAAAAGAAAAATAAGTACTGGATATAATTCAGAAAAGACACGCAATCAAACTGAACAGATTGCTCAGGAAAAGATCTATTCTGTTGCTGAAATCCAAGAAAATGGGGGAAAAACAGGAAATAGTGAAATCTGTTATCAACCATCTGCTAAGCCTAGGAACTTGAGAACCATTCCCATGACAAAAATACTAGATTGTGAACTTAATTTATATTTCATAATACTTAAAGTATGGAGAATGTAGTATTACTAAAGTATGGAGAATGTAGTATTACTAAATGCTTAAAAGTGATTTTAAAGCAGGATTTAAAATATGAGTATTAACTGGTTGGATGCCTTTCTTCAGTGATGGATCTAACAGTTTGTGCCTAGTGAGGACAAGGCGGTCTTTTCAAACTTTGAGGAGTAGAGGGGAAGCAGGCAAGCTGAATTTCCTTTGGAAGGAGGCAGTGGTCCTTCTCTTCCAGCTCCTGTCACCTTCCCCTTTCGATTGTCCCTGGAGAGTGTTGCCACCTCTGCAGCACCGTTGCCATCCCGGGATGGGAACTCTTCGTGCGCTCTGATGATCAGGAGCTGCCCGCTTCCCATTCCTGATCCTGCCCACGTGGAGCACTCCATGTTTGTCCTGGCCTGCTCCCTCCTCGCCTCTCCTTTCACACAGCACAGCCAGAGAGAACAGCATCCAGAATAATTCCAGCAGTTTGGGGGCTGTGAGCCATGAATTCTTCTGGACTCTGCGCGCTCACAGTGACTCCACATGTGCGAAGGTGTGAGCGCTGTTTCCCATGAGCGTTTTTGAAGGATGTAAATGGAGTTTAATTGCTGAAAGTTGGGATCAACGTGGCCATTCAAAGGCTGCGTTGTTTGTTGAATTGTCAGTGTTAATGAACTCGGTTTGCAAATTGCCTTAAATGTGGGCTATTGGCTCGTGCAGCTTTTTGGAGTCTTTTCACAGTTCAAAGATAAAAGTGGAGAAGACTTTGGCAAAAGCATATGCTTGCATGAAAAGTATTATTATGTACCATGTGGAAAAGTTATGATAAATTCAATTCTTCATGGTGATATTGCATTTTCTTAAACAGATCGGTCATTTTCTGCCAAAACTTTCCAGCCTTGTTCAGGTTTCTGAAATGAAGGAAGCACAATCTCTTTCCTAATGATAGATTTTTTTTTCAGTTACAGAATATACTTGGATTTTCTTTCAAATTTGCTGTCCAGCTAATAGACTGTTCAGCCTGTGCACAAAGCAGAGTTGGAATAGGTAAGATTGTATACGGTCACAAGGCTTTACAGTCACAAGTACTTCTGAGACCTCTTAAGGAAGCAGGTGGAGTGAATTCCATTTCATGGAAGATTGTTACTATCCACGTGGCTCACTCAACCTTAAATATCAACCTTGCTGCTTCTGCTGGCAGACTTGCTGTAGAAAGAGGCCCTAAGTAGCAGTAAGGGAAAGGGAGATGATCGTGATGTCCTGGAGTCTTCACTGCTCTGCCTCATCTTGTACTCTGCTCTAAATAACCCTGTATTTTCACCCACATTGCTGCAGAGCCCTTTTGCTGCTCTTCCCAACAGTTGGTCTCCTTTCTTCTGCTGCTGGCACATTTCCACTTTACCCTCCTCCTTGTAATCCTCTGTTTACAACCACTCGTTGCATCTCAGCAGCCTCAAGTAAATGTAATTGCGCTGCTTGTCCTGGTCCCTTTGTGTTTGCTTTGGGACCTTCCCTTCCTTCTCAGTGTGCATTTGTAGCAAGGCGTTTGCAGAGATGAGGTGAGATTCAGGTGTCCTTCATCTCAGTTCAGGTGCAGCCTTTCACAGGAAGAATGAGCATCTGTGCAAAGGGAGGAGAGCGAGCTTTACTCAGCCCTGGCCTGCAGTTTGCTCAGTGTAGCTAAAATGGAGGGAATGCTGCTGCCAAGTACTGAAAACCACTCCTGAGTACATGCAAACGCTGCTTTTAGGTGGGTTTGAGTGGATTTTCCCTCCACTGGAAAAAGCACCACCTCCGGCTCCAAGGTTAATTCAAAGTCTGTACACTAAAACATGGAAATACTGGTTCTCAAAGGACCAGTTGTAGGAAAGAGGAATACTGTCCAAACAGTGTTCTCCCTTCGCCTCGCTTTTTCGGAAACATCCATAGCATTTTTCTGAAAACACGGATTCTTTTAGCCTGAAACACACCCATGTTGTAAAATGTTAATGCTTAGTTTTAAGCAAAGTAAACAGAGAATTTTTTTTGTATCAGTAAAAGGAGAGTTGTTTGGCAACTTCAGTTTCAGCTGCTGTTCCACTGGTGTTGCTTTGCTGCAAAATTTAAACAATGCAAATTGGGTGGCTGGAATAGTTAATACATTATCTTTAACATTTTATGGTGTTTTGCAGTTGTAACTGCAGAGCTTGTAGTCAACTCTGAGCACATATCAGATGTTAGTGTTCGTGAGGTTTTTGGGGGTTTTGAATTCCTTCAACTGTATCATCTGCTATGCACAGTAGGGCAGATGGTTGGGCAGGGATGTTCAGTGAGGGTAACTCTGTAATTGAATAATCTTATGGAGAGCTCTGTATTGTACAGTCCGGGTGCAGGGGGCCTCCATGAAGCTCATGCCTCTTGGCCAGTTGAACTGCAGTCTGCATCTTAATGGTATTCAGCTCCTGGCTTCCAGCAGTGCCTTCAATGGAGAAGTAAACTCTGCAGATCATTTATTTGATGACTTTTCTGTATATGGGGTGTGTGTGTATATATAAATACATACCATTTTAAAAAGACTTGGATGTAGTTCACGTGTAAGCTTTGTCACACTGCAAGTGCTTACCTTTTTGCTTGCTCTTAAATGCCAGCTGCCATGTCCTTGAGTGTGGAAGAGAGGGAATAAAACATCAGCTCTGCCACTTCAGCCCACTGCCCAGATGTACAGTTATTGCAGTTGCTCTTTGCATCCTGTAAATTATAATTGCTGCTTAACAATTCCCTAGCTTTAACCATCACTGTGTGCTATAAAGAAACCTGCGTCCTGAAGCAATTTCAGGTTTCAGTTTCTGCTTTTGTTTTTTGTGGTGCTTTTGTTTGTTTTCGTTCTCCGACTCTGAACCAGAAAGCATTGCAGTATGAAAGGGGGACTATAACTGAAATTTGAGTTTAAAATCTACTCCCTTGGTCATAGGTTTTGGGCAGGAAGGGAACAGGAGACATACATGCAATTTGCTAGAATTTAATAGATTTAAGCTTCTTTTTTCCCAATTGCAAAAAATACCCTTTTTTTGAGGATAATATTTCTGTCAGGAATATGTGTGCCTCCTGGCTGCTTGCTTGCATTGCTCATGTTCTTGCTCTGGCTTTGTGGCTGGGGGCTGGTTTAAGGGAAGGACTTAATTGTGATGCAGCCCAATAGCTGCTCAGGGATTCTGTCAGGCATGAGATGGATTTCTGGCCCACCTTGATTTTGTTCAGAATTTTATCATGGCTCTCGGTGAGGCTCAGGTCTTCAAATCTACAAAACCAAGACTTTCCGGCCCATCCAGCTACTGGATTATGTCATCTGAGGTTATATACTTATCATCTGAGATTATACACTTATTTACACTGCTCACCTCTGTGATGCCACGGCTGGACCACTCTTCTGGAAGCAGTGTTTGGCCCCATAGCAGAGAGCAGCTGCAGAGGCAGAGGTTTGGGTTTGATTGTGCTTACAGTCTCTGTAAAAGTAAAATCTTCCATGTTCAAATTGAATATTCAATTTGGTTATAATCAATAGCTTTTTAATTCTGAGACTCAGAAACCAGAGTACCCTAAGCAGAGACAGGGCAAATTCACATCACCATAAACCAGAAATGGAAATGTCCCTGGAGATTTTAATAAAAAGAGCTCAAGATTTATCTGTCAACTTCTTTAGCTGATGAATAGAAATAAGAATCTTTGCAGAAGATTTCTAATATTGTTGTAGAATGGATGGTTTGGGATTCTGTTCCTATTCTTAACTATGCCAATGGCTTATCCCATCTCAAAGGACTGATAACAGAAAGAAATCATGTCCATTTGGCATAGGGGAATGTTGTTCCTTCAGAACTCAGAAGTGTTTCACAGAGGGAAGCAGTTCCCAGACACACTGTTGGATTTTGTGGTCTTGCTTTGTGTTTCCCCAGGAACACATTGGTGAGTTGATTTTTGTTGTTGTGCCATCTTCCTTGAAATGGCTAGCATGGGACTGTCTTCAGAAAGCTTAAATGCTGATTTTTTAAAAGAAATTTTTTTTAAAAATTATTATTTAGCTCATATCTGATGAGGTGGGAACATGTCACTGTCAGGGTGTCTGGTAGCTCTTGCAACCCTTAGGAAGATGGATTCTTGTGGTTGTGTGGGTTTTTGTGTCAGTGGAAGCTCCTTGGGATGTTTCATTGCTATCCCTCTATTTGATGTCTCGGTGGTCTGTTTCAAGATAGAGGTTAGGAGAAAAAAAAAAAAAGAAGAAACAGACTCCATATTTTATACCCACTTAATCAGATCATTATTTATGCAGTAAGAAGGCAGCATTAAATTTATAAGTAGCATAGAATTGAGTTGATTTAAGGGTTGTGTCCACTATTAATCTTCAAGGAAACCAGTAGGAGAAGGGAAATATTGCTGTGTCCCACCTGTCTCCATAATTACTTCTTTTAATATTTTATGTTTGCCCAATTCCAAGACCTATAAATAAAATGGTGCTGTGCAGTAAAAACACCCAACCAACAAAGTATGTTAGTATATCTCAGATATATATGTACATACTCATGTTTGTTGTTATAGTATGGGTTTTAATTATAGAAATTTGTACTTACAAAGTCTGACCATGATCACTGAGCCTGTGGCACTAAGGCAAAGCAGCCTTTGCTGTGCATGTGACAGCTTGGTCGTGTAGAACCAACTTGCAAGGCCCTCTGGTGCAAGGACATCCTGATGATATTCCATCCACCCTGGTGTCCTCAGCTTCTGGACTGGCCTTTCAACTGGCTGTAAGTGCACCAGGCGCCTCATTTGTGATCAGAGATGATGCTAAAAAACCTTGACTCCCTCACTGAATACACAAGTCACTTGGAAAATTTGTCTCACCAGTCTCTTTTGTGCACAGACTCCTCAGTGCTATGGGATGTTCCTGGAGCTCATGGGGGTTACTGCTCCCGTCCTACCCTGGCTACCTACAGAGTTGTTGTGGCAGCATCAGAACTGCTTTGTCTGTCTTGGTGAACCTTCAATTCCTGCTTTGTAGTAAGTGAGTTTGCAGAGTTTTGGCCTTGCTTTGTGCCAGTCTTCATTCCCAGAAATGTCTCTTGACTGTCCAAGATAGATTTCTGAGATATGCATGTGTCAGTCTGTGTAGTTTCTTTGCATTTATCATTTAAAAACGGGAATGGTGAAGAACTGGCACTATGTTGAATGTTGCATATTTATTCAAATATTGCATAACTGCTTTCTGAATGGCTGCCTGAAAAGCAATGCCCACCACGGTGACTAGGTGTTAGTCTTGGATGTTCCCTGTTGGGAACTGAGGAAATGTTTTGGAAGAGGTAATAATGGTGGTGGGATGAGAGTTGTCTTTCTTGTATTAACAAAACTGATATCCTAACTTTTTTAAGCATATCTTGATGATTTTTTTTTTTCTTTTGGTATAAATTTTGAGCATCTTGCTTGGAGATTATCCTGTTCAATTTTTTTTTTGTAAGTAAAAATACTGGCATAATTTACTGAAACCAATCTCAGTTCCATCAGTCTAGGATTTGCCAGTGCAGGGTGTTTTTGCTGGCTCCAGCTTCAAAGAGTTTACTTAAGTATCAAGTTGTTAGTACAAACCCAACAGGTGCTGCCTGTGAATTATGGATGATTACACAGTCACTTTAGTCTGAATAAAGGTCTGGAATAAACTGCATTGGGTTATATACAGGAGTCAGCTCCAGCAGACAACTACAAATGCCAAAGACAGTATTTTTACTTTAGTGCAGGCATTGCATATATAATTTCTGACTGAGCTGGGAGGAGGTAAAACAAGTTCCAGGTTTTGTATTTAGATGAAAAAAAATCTAGAAGAAACCTGGGAAACTGTATTGAAAAATAAATGAACATACACACTGCAGTATATTCAAATTCCATTATGAATAGTTGAGGAAAAAAATTAGTAAATGAATACAACATTTCTTATTTCACCAAAGCCATGATTATCAAGATGTCATTGCTGATAAATGAGAATAAAACTCAAAGGCAAGTTTCAGCCTCAAATGCACTTAGCTTTGAAACAGCATAATGTGCCAGTTCTGTTCTTAAAGGAAAATAGTTTACATACCTGACATCTGAGCCCTTTAAATCCTACCTGAAGATGTGTTTAGCATGCAGGAGAGTGAAAGAAAATGTTGAGAGAAAAGCTTTGGGGGAAAAGGAAGGGAATACAAACTAAGGCAGTCACAAGAGAAAAACTCTTGAAGTGAAAGCTTAGAAGTGAAAAGTATATGTAACTCTTCTGGTCTCCTTAACATATTGAAGTTTAATGCTTCAATTATGCTGTAACACTGCAGAAGGGGCAGTTCAAGCTGAAGTAATTAACAGATAGTGACCAAAATCTGAGGACAAGTCTTAGAAGCTTTTTATGTATTTATCACTAGCCATAATAGAGAGATAGAAGGAGAGTGAAGAATTGTTTGCAATTTGTAAAGATATTCCAACTCCTCAAATAGTTGGAATATTATCTGTAAAAACAAGTAAACATCCAGTGACAGGCTTTCTTGCCAATTCCAATTCATGCATAAATTTGCAGCAGAACTTGCACAGCACTGCAGGCAGTGCTCGTAACTCTTGAATGGGACATTCAATCCCTGTCTCAGTTGAGCACATTCAACTTCCAGCACTCTCAGATTCTGTGTATCAAGATAACATCCTTGTCAATTCTTACACAAATGCCTTCAGGGAGCACACACAGAGCCAGCAAGTGCTGTCTCTCTCCTGGGGAACCAGTGAAGTCCCATTTGTGCACATAGTGACGGGCTCGCTTGGAACGTCACCAAGCATGTTTAATCCAAAGTAAAATGGAGTTTTGCCATGGACTGTCATGAACTCTTGCAGATTTAGTATTTAACATCCTTCCAGATCTGTGAATCTCACTGTTAGGGAAAGGAGCAAAAAAATAAAAAGACCATACAAATTTCATGAAGTATGCATTGTATAAAGGATAAATGATTATAAGCATATGGTACCTTTCCATGAACAGACTTGCATATGTATAAAACTTTCTTTAGAAGTAGCCTTGGAAGCATGTAGAGCTTCAAAAATATCATTCAGACCACTAAATTAGACTTTCTCCTTTTCCTCCCCCTCCCACCATGTTATGGTAATATGGTAAGAGATAGGATTCAATATACTCCTTAATTTCTTTCTTCTTATCTTTTCCTTCTCTTCTCCCAAGAGATTTCAGGGAATCAGGGAATCATTGTTAAATATTGTTGTACCCATTTTGGCTCCATTATGTATAAAGTGTGAAGAGATTGCCTTCAGCTGAAAGGCAGAAGGCTGGAAGATTATTACAAAATACAGGAAAATAAAAACTGTATCGATGGTAGTACGCTAAGGTGCTGATCACACAGCTCAGCACTGATTTTGTCTTTCTAGGAAAACCAAGAGCAAATTATTATTATTATTATTGTTGTTGTTTTATTCTATTTTTCTTTCAGTGGGTACCTATATGACCTCTCCTGTATTTCATATACATCTCTTATAGAGAATTAAGGAGGTTTGTGGTGGGGGAGATCATTATTCTTCATGCATGTCATTTGTCCTCTGCTCTGTTAGCTCCCCTCTGCAGGCTTGCAGTGAGCTAAAACAGAACTCTGGAGCAGCTCAGAGTTGTGTTTGTGAATCTAATCCGAGATAGTTTTGAAGCTGGCCTAACAGGATCAGAGTTAGTAGCATGCAGCAGCTGAAAATGCCATACTTTGGCTCTGCTGCTGGGCTAAGTCTCACTGTTGCCCTTTGTTGTTCTCACATAGCATTTTATTTTTAGGTGGCATTGTTTATGAGGACATAGAGAAGAGAGGTGAGGGAGAAGAGGGCTGTTGGGCTGTCAGCATTACTATACAGAAGTAAAAGCTGGTGAGGTGTTGGATCCCTCGAGCCATCCTTGGACATCTGGACACGTGGGTGGGTGAATGATAAGACCAAGTGTGAGCAGTGAGTTAACATCAAGGTGTCAGCACTTTTACAGCAAGGTTTACCACTTACTAATTTCTCTGCATAACATGTTCTCCTGCAGGTGATGGTTATTCACGTGCTTTGTTGCAGGAAAATGTTGTTCTGATGGATTCGCTGCATAGGGGGAGGATGCTGCAAAGTAAAGGGAGGGCTGAGGCAGGTAAACATGCCAGACGGAGTTTCAGATGGGCTCCATCACGTTACCTTCCAGGAACAAGTGTGTGGGATGTAGGGGTATTTTAAGCTACAATCTCATTTGGACTAACTAAGTGACATGCATTTGAAACAACTGGGTAGACAGTAATTTAGAAGGTGAAGTTCAGTAACAGTTTGACAGGTCGTGCTTTGGTGTCACCCATCAATCTGATAATTCAGTCACAAAATATTTTTTGTGGTTCATCCAAAATATCTCTGCCTGGTAGAGCATTAGGTAAGATGGCTTCTGGAGTGCTTTAAATAAGGAAATTGCATAAAAGTGGGAATGAAGGACACAGCTTGGGGTAGTAGTGATTGTTTCACATGTGTGAATTTCTTGAGAGATTTGAGGACTGTAGAACACAAAAGAACTGGATATAATCTTTCTGTGCTGTCAGTAATAGCCAGAACACTCTCAAGAGTTTAGAGTAGTTAATAGAGTTGGTTGACCGGGACAGGCTTGCCATATTCTCCCCCACATCTCCCCATCTGCTTAGCATAATCAGAAGAGAATAATTTTGCCACATATTCACTTAAATTATTTAAGTTTTGCTCCATTTGAGAGAGGAATTTCAGCCACCAGTTATTTCCAGTCGTGTTGTGGATATAAAGGGAAGCTAGGGAAGAGATTCTCTTACAGGAGGAGTCACCTGGAAGCATCACCCAGTTCCTTTTTTCCCTGCCTGTCTCAGACTTAGTGGAAGCAAATGCATGCCTAGGGTAAAAGGGCAGAGAAATAATATAATGGGAAAGATTTGCAGGATTATCTTAACTACATTTCTGTTAACAAGACATTGTTTCTTACAATACAATCCTAAATCCTTTCTTCATTAAAGTTTTAAACCACTCAGCTCCAGAGGAAAACGCTTTGATTCCTTTTCTCCTTAAAAAATAATGTGCATGTGTCTACTGAAATTGCACTGTTATATTTTAAAATACCTTAACAGGCTGCTTTCTAATGAGCAGGTTTTTTCTGATAGTGCACTTTTCTAGAGCAGTGGAACAGCTCATAAATAGGTAATTGGAGCCATGGCTGTACTTGTGCACTTGAGTAACAGCCTTGGTGGGGAACTTCTCAATCGTGCAGACAGGTCACTGCAGCCTTATCAGCAACAGGAGCAAGATGTCACATTTTCAACAGGAGTAGGAGACATGGACAAAATTTTCCATCTACTTCTAACTAAGTATAGAGCTGAAGTGCATTTTCTTAAGACAAAAGTTTCCAAAGTAATCTGTATTTTTTTCTGTAAACTTCGTTTTTTCAAGGCATAATGCCTATTAGAATAAATTTGGACTAAGTTAAAACGTTGGAGCCTTTTCTTTATGTATAAGGTTCTGGTTTTCTTCTGTATCATCTGGATTTCAACTGCCCGATTTATCCCTGTCATCTCTTTCACAGCATCGGAATTTAAATATGCATATCATGTTTTGTTAATAATATGTCAGTGAATTGAATTACTCTATTCTTAATGAAAGCTCTTCAGGTTTAATGAGCAAAGAAATAATGTAAAATAGAATAACCCAAGCCTTAATATTTTCTTGATCACAAGTCAAGCCTTCTATATAATTTATTAAAGTAGCATAATGTCCTTACATTTGAGGTCAAGATTTTGCAGGCTTAGCAGAGATTTTTATGCATAAGGGAAAGATGAAACTTTAAAAATATTATTTCAGCAGTTTCATAATTTAGGATTGTGACCTCATGCTCTAAGAATAATTATGGCGCATCATGATCAGCACTTTATCAATATTCATTCATGGACTTAGACTCTCTTCATATCATAGTTTGCTGGGTGTTGTTTTTTTTTTTACTTTTCATGCAACCATAGTAACTTTAAAATAGATGCTAAATGCCTTAAGGAGCATGGGCAGTTGCATTATTTGTGGGTTGCGCTTCAAGCAGTATCTACAATATTTATGAAAGCCCCTGTTATTCAGTTCTTTCCCTGAATTTTTGTGTAGTTGTCACACCTTCTGCTGCCAGGTGGGACCAGTGTTTCTAAAGACCTCTCACTGTGATGTTTGCCAGCTCTGCTTTCACCATGGCCACCGTGAATTTGAATTTGTTGTGGCTGCATGTGCAGTTCCTTCAAAAATTAGAGGCAATGTGGGGGGGGTTGCATTAGTTTAGGCTGAAACTGTAGTGACATTAAAGGCATAAGAACAGATATGAAGGTCTGTAGCTGTGAATTCAGTGGTGTTACATCAGTCCTTAGTCAAGATGGTCAAATGCTGAGAACCAGCTACAAGGAAAAGCCAAATCAATGAATACCAGTTTATTAAAATTTCTATCTAGCATCTTCAATGAAGCATTAAATGAAGTTTTTTGACCTACCCAGCCAAGACAGCAGGCAGAAAAACAGCACAAGCTCTTCTGACTGTCCTGTAAATACCACAGAGGAGAGCAGTAGGCATTTGTGGTACTTCTGGTCAGAGAGCACCACCTGGCCTGACCACAGCACAACTTTGTGCAGGCATCAGGGACAAGCAGATGATTCCTCAGGAGTTCGGGCATGCAGAGATTCAACCCCACAAAAAGAGGAGAGCTCATTACTTGGAAAATCATGTATTCATTAGCTTCTTGCAGGAAAAAGAAACTTCTGCCTTTGCTGGAGTAGTGGGTCATCTGGCTGGATGTTTGGCTTGATTGAGGAACAGTTAATGCAGTTTTTCAGCCAAGGAAATCTCAAAAAAGCTGGAGTAAAGGCCTGTATATTTTCTTTGTCAAGTAAACCAAAACCTGCAATACCAATAATCTCAAGGGTTTCTTCAGGCTTCAGCAAAATTCAGCTGTTTGGGCAAGCCCTTGAGTTGGCAGCTCTGTTGTGTGTGCTTTGAGCTGGGGCAAAGCATCACAGCTTTCCTCCTTGAGACAGGCACAAGCCTTCATCCCTGCCCTGATCCACCTTGGTATCTTGTAGGCAGGGCTGATGATTGACCTGTTTGGTGACTGTGGTAAGGGGAAACTGAACGGTGTGTCGCAGGGTTGGGGGAATTTCCAACTTTTTTCATGTACAGTAATTTCATGACTATAAGGTGCACCCTTTTGACTAAAATTTTGATCGAAACCCAGAAGTGCACCTTATAATCCATTGTGCCTTATATAAGGACAAAGTTCGGAAAATTGCCAACCCAGAAGTGTGAGCCGAGCCACGGAGCCACGAGAGCTGTGGCAGCCGGCGCCAGGGGTGGCCAGGAGTGCCGGGGCCCACGGCATGGGGAGGGTGTCTGAAGCTGCATTTAAAGGTTGCACCGATCTGTGAAAAATGTTTTCAGATTGAGCACCTGCTGTAAACCCCGCGATCACGCGATTCTGTTACTAATTTGTCACTTTGCTGCGCGCGGATCCTCGCTGCAAAAATAAAAGTGCGCCTTATACTCTGGTGCACCTTATATGTGGACAAAGTTCGGGAATTTGACCGGAAGTGCGCCTTATAATCCAGTACGCCTTATAGTCATTAAATTACTGTAATCCAAGGTTGTGCAGGTGATAACCTGCCAGCCGCTCCAGCTGAGAGCAGGTGGGACTGACTCTCCACGTCATTCTGCCAAGCAGCTTGGCCTGAGCATTTGTGTGAGGCAAACTTGAGGTGCTGCTTCAGCCTGGCTCTGCTGGGGAACATTCATGGGCTTGACATTTGTAGGCAATTTGTGCTGCTCCTGCAGCAAGTGTCCTGAGCGCTGCTGTGCTTGACAACACAGTCACCAGCCAGGGTAACAAAAGGCAGAGCAGCATTTGTGAGATTAAAGCAGTGTTTCTGGAATGAAAGAAGCGTTGAACTTCAAACAAGTGCTTGGTATGCATTTGCTTCTATTAAAATTTCTCTGTATGATTGTGAAGTTTGGATAACAGCCTCACTTCTCCCAAGCATTAGTGAGTTCCTCTTGGACTGTCTTTGAGTCCTTGCTGGGGTAAAAAGCCTGGAAAAGGTTTTGGCAGGTTCATACAAGTGTGTTTAAGCAGCTTAGAAACACTGTTTTTGTAGATAGAGGAGCACAGATAAATTTTCAAGGGAAGGTATGGACAGTGTTGCCTGAAGCCGCTTTGTATGGGCTCATTTAAATCAGAATGCCTCTGAGGCAAGTCCAGGAAATATTGCAAGGATGTTTTCAAGGAAAGTCCGCATTTGGAGTCCAAAACCACAAAAAAGACAGCAATGCTCTCCAGTGTGGTCAAGCTTTTGCAAATTCAGTAACTAGACATCTATAGACAAATGCAAAACTAGAACACTTTATTTGGGGAAAACAAACAAGAATAGGTGAATTAGCTGAATATCTGATAACTGAAAACATGCTGCAAAAAGTTGTGGTTTACAGTAGCAGGTCCAGCAGACACCTAGACAGAGCCTAAGGAGATCTTTATGTAACTGAGCTGTCTGTGTGTTCCCTCCTAATAAGTTCCGAATGTCAGCCAACTCCAACTATATTTGACAGTGGGTAGCTATTACAGCTATTCCATTTTAACTGTTATCTCTTACCAGTTCCATTAAAAGAAGTGACTGGAAGGAGGAAAGGCACCCAATTAGTGCCCCCACTAGAGGAAAGGGGCTAGTTAGCATTTTTCTCCTATTAAACGTTGCAAGCAGGAGGGAGAAAGACCTAGGAAACAAGGTTTCATTATTTTTGCTCCAGAACGACAATAATTATTTAAAATAGCAAAGCATTTTCATATATTTAGAGCTCTACTCTTTATTTTGTGTAAGTTATTTAGGAGGAGGAAAAGTAAATACGGAAGTGGGAAGTTCTAGTCTCGAACAGCTTTGTGACAGCAGTGGCCTCCCACTCCAGGAGCTGCATGGGGTGGTCTGAAGCCAGAAGCTATTCAGATGGGAACTTCTTGGATCCTCCAGCTGAGTGCTAAAACTGAGTTACACTCTGGTTGCTGCAACATTTGAAACCATGGGTGCTCAAAGCTTATCCTTTGTTGAGTCATCTTCTTTCTTCCCCAAGTGCTTATTCTGCATATTGCGCACCTGTTTTTAACAGAAACTATTTGGATGGCTACAGAAAGGAAAAAAAAAAAAAAAAAAAGGCAAATTGTTTTAGAATAGGCAGAAATTCAAAGCCAGGTTAAATAGGGTTTGAGCAACATGGTCAAGTGGAAGGTGCCCTTGCCCATGGCAGAGGGTTGGCACTAGATGAGTCCAAGGTCCCTTCCAAGCCAATCCATTCAGTGATTTGATGATACTGCTTAATGAAGCAAAGAATGTGTCACCAGGTTCTTTGGTTTTAATTGGCTCTGTGTGGGAGGTGATGGTTTAGCAAGTAATAATGTTTGCTCACTCTGCTATATACCTTGATTTCTATATAATTTTTGTAAACTCATGCATGAGCAGCACTTTGTTATGCACACTCATAAACTCTCTGCCTGCCCCTACAGCAGTGTGCTTTTGTGCATAAGCAGTTAAACATCCTTTTCCTGAAATGGGAGGGATAGTGGTATTTTTAATTATTGTTCCAGCTCTTATTCCCACTGAAGTTAAATGCAATCTGCCTTCCAAAATCAAGGCCTGCTATACATTGCAAGAGAGTTCTGGCAGTATGTAGCAGAGGATTTAGGAGATGAACTGGGGCTGTGTTAGTTGTAGAACAGAACTCTCCTGCTCTGTGTTTGGCTTAGTGCTCTCATTTTCCTTTAGTCTTTGCTATCTGGGTTTCAGCTGCTCAGGCAGAGAGAGTGGTAGGTACAGTCCTGTATATCATTAGTATGTGAGCAGTACAGTGAATTTCAGCTGAATAAAAATGAATTCTTTGACTTGCAATTGTGAACGTTTCTAGTTTGCCTTGACAATCCTGTCAAGACAAATTTGAACTTTGTCAGCAATTGTGATTTCTTGTGGGAGAATTACCAAAAGCCTTTGCTCTAGGTATCAGTCAGTGATTGCAGCCCTCATCTGCTATTTGACCAAAATTTTCCATGGCACTCAGCAGGCTATTACTTGTCACTCTGACATATAATGGAGGAGTATTTTAATTGACTTTAAAGTTAAAATTTACGGTGACTTAATACAGTATAGCTGTATTGCATGTCAGTGGTGATACTTGCTGTGAAAATAGAGAAAGGGGAGTTGGAAGGACTTGGGGTTTGGAATATTTTTAAAACACATGCTATTGATTTTACCTTCTACTTTGACAAGCTATCAGTAGAGTTTTTATTTAGTTAATGAGAGCAGAGGTTTCCTATTATGTAATTATTGTTGATTTTGAAAGGGATTCTGGTATGTTAATTGTGCATCTCGTTTCTAAAATTGTTTCTACCAAGATTTAGTACTTCTGCTGGAAATGCTTTGCTTTTGTGCTGAACTTTGAATAACTGCATTTTTGATCAGATGCTGTTCTATCATCTAAACCATTCCTCTGTCATGGTTTCCAGGTGCCCAAAATAGGCATAATTATACATAAATCCAAGGGTTATGTGAAACTGAAAATTCTAAGCCACTCTGAAGGCTGTACAGCATGAGCGTGGTCGTGCAGGTTATGTGTGTGCTGGGGTCAGATGCTTTGGCAATACTGTGTTCCTAATTGCTCTTGTGAGTGCAAGTATGCAGTGACTTTCTAACTGGTGCTCTTGAGTTTAAACTGTCTTTTTCTCTGTGTCCATTTCAAGACAAGCCCTTTTGCAAGTAAATGAAGAGAGGAAGGCACTAGGACGAAAGTGACTTCCATTTCTGTTCTCTCCATCCTGCCCATTGTCAATTTACCTGACTTTCTAAATTAGGAAGAAGTATGGAAAGAATATCTGCATTCCTTCTACAGGAGTTGGATGGGAAATTGAGCTGTTGAATACTTATTTATGTACCTCTCTTTTGGCTCACACTGCCTGATGCTCCACATAAACAACAGACAAGGGAAAACAGAGGAACTTGAAGTGTGCAAATAAATGTGGCAGCCGACAATATCACCACCAACAGGAGTGAACTTACCTTGGGGTAAATACAAGAGTAAGGCTCTCTGCAAATTGTCACTGTACGTGGAGGTGGGACAAGTGGGAAGTGATGTCCCTGTCTGAACTGGAGCTGCTGCTTGCTGTGTGCTCTGCTAACCATCAATTTGTAAAAGCCTGAGAAGGCTGCTTCACCTGTGACAAAATTGACAGGTTGGACTGGGAGCATGATTGCTGGAGGGGATCCAATTGCAAACTGTTGGTTTGCAAAAGCAGCATCCTGAGAGCCAGAGGGACTGGGAAGGAAAGTGATTCTTTAGGCAAGACAGGATTAGTAAAGGTAGATGTGGAAAAACTCTACATTTTGGTTTTAGGAAGATGTTTGGTTTGGGCCATGAGACCAGGAGGGTGGAAAAAACAAAAATACCAACTACCTCCATATCTATATACTTACTGCAAGAGTCATCCTATTTACTGTATCAAGTAATAGTTACATGCATTAAAAGACCATGAACAGGTTGAATTTCCTAAAAATGGAAAAATGTTTGTGAAAAAGGAAACCACAATTATTTCTAAATGACCACCAATAGTGGTTTTAGAAGTTGACAGAAGATGTTTCAAAACAATGTGACTATTAGTCTTTTAAAATATCTGTCAGTGAGGTGGTGGTAAAGTTGGAGTTTGATTCTCACTGTATCATCTGAAGCCAGTACCAAGCTGCACACTTCCAGTAAAATATAAATACCTGTGACTAATCTTATTAAGGGTTATAACTTTTTGGTTAGTGAGATCATTTTAGGGGGATTATTTATTTTTCCAATCTTCCTTTTACAAATGTGCACAGAACTCCCTGCATCTTGCAAGATACTGAAGTGTTTTATTTTCAGGAATTTCTCTGATAAACTCATGGGCTTGAGTCTCAGCACTGAGTTCTGTGTTCGTACCTCATACTAAATGATTCTGT
Organism: Sialia sialis; assembly: GCA_009812075.1. Classification (NCBI taxonomy): domain Eukaryota; kingdom Metazoa; phylum Chordata; class Aves; order Passeriformes; family Turdidae; genus Sialia; species Sialia sialis. The sequence continues at coordinate 1,856,195 of VRYO01001865.1, forward strand.
GAGCTGCCTGTTGCTTTACATTCTCCCCTACATCCTGTTTATGAAGTTTAGGTTGGTGTGCAGACCTTCCTACTTCTCTTTTCTGTTCCTGCCTGGTATTTTAATATAGCAGACTAATGACGTGGTTCCAATACGCTTTCAACATCCCCCGTAATTTTATCTTGGTGGACGGGGGGAAGGGGGCATAAGGGAGGCCAAGCCCCCACTCCATTCTCCCCTTAGATTTTTTTCAGATCAAGCAATAATTATACATGTTGCCTTCCTAAGCCTGTGGGATTGCTCTTATGAGTAAAGGTCTGCCATACTGGGGCTATTATGTGACAAGTTGGAAAATAGCCTTTGTTCCCATGGTAACCTTTTTTTTGTGCTTTGGTGCATTTTTTCCTATGGTTTCATGGTTGCTCTGGAGGTTTTTCTATTGTGGTATTTTAATTCCCAATAGACAGTGGATGGCGGTTCAGTTTACTTTTTGCCATTATGAAATAATTTAATTTCGAAAAAAATTTATTTGATTATGGAACTCTTGTAAACTTTTTATGTTGTGGTTAGGGTATTAATGGTGTGGTAGCTTTCTCTGTAAGCATGTCATGCACTAAGAAGTCAAAGCAAACAGTTGGTAATAGGAAAGTATATCCAAGTGGACCAAGCTGCTTCTGTTGTAAACTAATATTTTTAATATAGTTATTCTTGTAGGACTTTTGGGACCAAGCCATTGCCAGATGTATCAGGTAGATTTTTGTCTGCAGCAGAATGATGTTTTGTAAGGTCATTAACAGTCAATACTCTGGTCATCGATGTCATTTCAGGTTTCTGTAATCAGGGTTTCATAAAATAAACTTTCAAACAGAGGAGAGTTTTTTAGGAGTTGCTTGTTTAGACTCCGAGGGAAGACATTCAACTGAAGTTGTGAATCTACTTTTAAAAGGAGGAGGGAGGGTTTTTAAAGAGATGCTTTTATTACTGGTAGCATCTTCCTGCACTTGCCTTCTTTGTGCATTTCCCTCCCTTGCTGGTTCAGTTTCCTTTGTCTCAGAAGCCTTCAGTAGCGGAGCAATGTACTCATGCAGTCTTGTCTTGCCTGGAATTCCTCATGGTTGTGATTTCCCACTGGTGCCCCCATCACCAAGTGAGCCTCACTTGAGTCATGGCATTTTATGCAGCTTTAAAATGTTTCTGACTGAGAAGGCAGCAGAGCCTCACCAGGTAAACACTGCTGTGCCCTGGTAGGAGAGTTACCAGGGTGCATGATGGCTCACACAGTTCTCAGCAACGGGAAATGAGATGGTGCTATGAAAATTTGGATTTTCCAAGCTGTGAGTCTCCTCCTAGTTAGGGCAGGTAAGGAGGTGCAGGAAAAGAAAGAGTTAAATGTACTCCCTGCCCCCCTCAAACAGACTTTCAATAATTAACCAGATAATTTTCCAGATAAACTGTTCCTGCCTTATCTTGCTATACATAGCAATTTATAATCAGCAGCACAAACACCAGCATTGCATGCATTTAAACTGCACTAATTCTATAAGTGAGCCAAATATGAGAAGTTAGAGCAAATGCACTGTGAGGCTTACTGGAGTTCTCTGCCTCCAATGCCAAAGGCCTAATCCTGATAGGAACCTCCCCATCTAGGTTAACCATTCCATTTCAATAGATAACGATATCTATGTACTAAAAACCTGCAGAACAAGGAAATTTTATTTCCCTGGAGCAGTTGTGTCTTGGTGGGTTGTGACAGCAGTTAGAGGAGAAAAGTGCATTGCAGAAGAAAAGTAGGAGGATGTTATACTTCTCTGATCACTAAATCACTGGATAAAAATTAGATTTATTTCCCTAGGAAGTAAGTTTCCGTTTCAGTCCATCAGAACACACTTTAGTTGATGCTTAAGTTTATATTTTTCTGTAGTCAGCCGATTATTTGGGGGGTAAAATTTGGATTGCTAACTGTAGTTCCTACCATAATATTTCAGTAGAGAAGGTCAAGGAAAAGTCGAGGTTTACAGCTGGGTGGAGGAAAATGCTGAGTCCTGTCAGCATGCACTAAGGTAAATGGGAACTGAGGGAGCATAGCACACTTGCTTCATTTTGTAAAATCAACATATGCCTTAAGGTTAAGCTAAATACAGGAACCTGTTCACTTTGACTGCAGCACAGAACGCATCAGATTCTATTTGCTGAATAAACATTGGAACTTAAATGCTTTTTTTTAAATCCTGAGTGCATCTTTTTAGATTTGGTGGGGCTTGGAAAAAAGATTGGAGCCTTTTCTATTAGTGCATGTCAGAGTTTGCTTGTTATCATAATTAAGATCCAGGTATGAAAGTGTGATATGTGACCCTTAGGCATTGCTAAATAAAGTAACTTAAAGTGAAAGCTAGAGTTGCCAGGGAAAAACACCATCCAAATTCTCAGTTTGCTTTTTTCTCAACGAAATGTACTTCCCTTCTGATTCCTACGTACTAAGTTCCATCACACTAAGCATTTCTTAAGGTTGAGAAAGGCTGTAATGTTTGAAGTTCAAAGAATTGAATGGTTTCTGTCTTGGAATACAAAAGCTCTGTGCTTTAAAAAGAAAAAAACAAAAAAGCCCTAAATAACTAAAGGAGACTGATTTAAATGTAATATCCCAGCTACTGAATTTCTTTGTTGGGGTTTGCTGTTTGGTTGTTTTTGTTTTTTAAATTTCTTTAAAATGCCCTGAAAGAGGGTAAATGTTGCTCTGCCTGCTTTGGGAGTGTTGCTGCTGAGCAGTCCTTCCTCAGCTCAGTGTTCCCGAGGTCCCACTGCCTTCTCCTCCAAAATTCTGATCATTTCATCTCTGCACCTTTTCCCTCCTCTCTGCTTTCTTGGTCTGCTGACAAGAAGATTGGTTTATATACTGTGACATTTAAGAAATACCATTTTCCAGTCTGCTAATCTGCTTTATTCAAGTAGTTGTAGGAGAGAGCCAGGGTTCCTTCTCATAGTGAAGCTCTTTAAAAATTCAGGTTATACAAATGAAACTGATGCTGGTGAAGCCTTAGTATTGACAAATAAAGCAGGCAGCATGGAGCAAAATCTGGGAGATGATACATGGCACTGGGGTAGGTCATGACTGCCATTATTGGTTTAATAAATAATCTACTGATTTTGACCAGGATGTCACCTTCTAAAGGAGTAATAAGGTTGTCTTGGGCAGTGAAATTGTTGTTACTGTATGGACATGCACAAAAATAATGGAGGCAGTGTGAAGAGGAGATTGTCTATGCTGTCTGCTACGATGGCTGAGGGAACAATGAGTTGGAGAAAGGAGGGTACTGGGAGAGCTGCTAAGAGAAGTGGAATGCCACTGAAATACCCAGCTCTTGTTTTGGGCCAGTTTCAGTATTTCACTATTTGAGCTTAGTTTCAGTATTTCAAAGTGCAGAGTTGACTATCATGCTTTTATGTGCTAGTTCCCAGCAGATGAAGGCTCCAGCTGGAGGTTGTGCCCCTTCAGAAATGATGTGAGAGTTAGAAATAAGCTTCTGTCAGCCTTGAATATCCTGATTATTTTTCCTCTTACAGTAACTTTTTTTTTCTTCTTGTGTTAAAAATATGATTCCATAATCTGAAATTCTTTTTACCTTTGTTTATGCATATCTTTATTTATTGAGGCATACCCAAGTTCCTTCTGTTTGTTTTACTGCCAGAAAATTTCAGTATTAAAAAGAAAAGTCAATGACGTGGAATTAAAAAGGACTCATCTAGATCTCATAATAATAAAAGTGCTTGGAACAAATTACTTTGGAATTCATATTGTGGCTTCTGCTTCTTTGGAGTGCTTCATTTTATCATCAGAGAGGCATCGTTTGTTTAAACTGTGCTCCTGTATGACATCTGGTTTGAAAAGCATAATAACCTATATAATCAGCTTTTTAAATGCTGGATTATCCATGGGTTTATTGACTCTTCTTTGCAAAATCTGTTATTTCTAATTAATTCTCCATATAACTATTACTAAAGCCAACTGTGAGAGCCACAAATGAGCTTGATGGCAATGGCTAGTCAAGGTCAGCATCTTACTGCCAGCATTTTCACTGTTAGGGATAATAAATCAAGCTTATTCTTAATCACATACTCCACAACGTGACAAATATTACTGGAGCCATCGAAGCAACCATGATTTTACAAATCATTTAGGAGATACATTTGGCATTGTTAAACTCTCCCTGCTGTCCTTGCCTGTAACAGCACTGGGATAAAATATATATACTCTGGTAGATCTCTCATTGAATCCTGTGCAGTTTTATGGGGGGGGATGTAGAGTGTGTTTGCCTGTTCTTGTCTCTGCATTACAAATAATGAGAGAGGCATGAAAGCAATGACACCTAATCAACCTATGGGAGCCACTGCCTTCTGAAAATGGGAATGAGTTCCCAGCTCTCTGGCCCTATTTCACATTTCTGGTATTTTCTGTTAGGAGTTTATATTGAAACTAGCTTGCCACCCACAGGGAATGCCCCGGCTCAACAACAGTCTGTTGTGTAAAAGTTTTTTTTAAAAAAACATGTTAAATATAATATTACTTTTTAGGCTCTGATTTGGTTTTATGTAAATACAGTATTTTGACTTGTTCTGAATTTCAAGACTCAGACCTGCGGTGGCCCACCATACGCCATTAGATTTAGCATGTCATTCAAATAGATATTTGGCACTAGGCTGATTACGCTCCAGGGAGTCAATTGTAAAGTTTCTAATCTTTTTTTATGGTCTTCATTCCTACATCGACCAACTCTTGGATATTCCAAAAGACAGAATGACTTGTTACTTAAGTAACTTGGAGTATTGTAATGAAACTTCTCATCTGGAGCAAAAATCAAACTGAGCTCCAGAAAAAAAGAGCAAAATTGAATTAATGTAGATATCTTTGTTGTAATCAACTGAATTTAACACTGATATTTTACTTTTCAAGGGTTACCTGCCTGTAACTTTTCCCAAATGCCAGTTTACATTAGGCATTTTTACTGGGCAAAAATTTATGGCATGTTGCTGTGGAAAATTAATGCAAAGGGAAATATTTAACTTGGAGCATGCATGAGAAGTAATTTCAGTGTGGGGGGGTTTAGTGGAGCTTTTTTTGCCTGTGCATATTATAGAATAGAGAGCTATGATGTTTATTAAAAAGAAATGGTTTAATGAAAGTGATGAATAAATGAAGTGTCTTTTTATGTCATCAACACTGGATGTTTGGCCAAGAGGTTTTTTTAGGATTTCCAACACTGGAAGTAAAGGCCAAGGGGTTCCTCATCAGTCAGATCTTGTTCACAATGGTCACTAAGGAAAGGGATGACAGCCTGAAAAGAGAGACATTTAGGAGGAAAAGGTACAGCCATCCATGTGTGCCTTGTTTGGAAAGAAAAGCTTCCATGGAGAGAATGAATTATGCTGAGGTTTAGCTTGTGATTTGAGCATATTTTTGGTCTCACCCTTTTGCACCACTTTACCTTTGTGTGAGGTGTTTCAACAGCATTTTGAATGGGCAAATACTCTGGTATAGCATGGGTGAAAGAGAACATAAGAGATTTTAAAAACAAGCCAAACATTGTTCATTGAGGACAATCATAGCCAAGCTGGCACAAGCTGGTACTCTGGAGGAGATTGAAGGACCAACAGCAAATATCAATGTTTCTTTGCAGTGAAGTATTTGAGAACAACTCCATGTTTGATACTCCTGTTATGAATGAAAATGCCTCATTTGTGTTTCAACGTATTCCACTTTAAACTGAATAAAAGAATGAGTTAATTCAATTTAATTCCAGAATGTTAAGCTTCCACCTGTGAAGCTGTGGCTGAATAGCTGGATACATACTTTATATTCAGGCTGTACCTTCCAGTTGTATTCAAGTCTTCAGTGGAGAGGAGCACTGCATAAAATATGCTATAGATTATGTCTTAGGTAGGCATTTAATAATAGTCATGGATCAACCAGTGTCTTAATGTGTCTTTGCTGACTTTTTTTTTAACCTAATAATTCTGTGAAAGTGCAATTTTGTAGGGTAGCTTGTATCTAAAAAAAGGCTCTCCCACCTTCTGCAAATCCTACATGACAATTTATTTTCAACTAAAAATAATACATAATTGCATATATATATATGCAGAATGTATATATAGAGAAGCATGTGCGTGCGTATATATATAAAAATAAAAATCATGCACACTGCTGTGATACCCTGGAAACCTCCATTTCTCTACAGGAAAAGCTCTCCAATAAAATTACCTCTTTTTTAGATATTAGAAAAAAACTCCACTGACCTCTTTTATGGTAGAAAGACTAGGAAAGTTTTTGCCACTCTTATGAAGAAATGGGAACAGGCAGCATCAAAATTACAAATCCCCTGAGACATTTTGGTCTTATGTCAGGATTGAAGCATTTCCCTTCTCAGGAAAAATACTGATGTTTGCAGTGAAAGAAAGAATTTTCAAGGTTAGTTTTCCAGGTTATTGGCATTTTCTCTAGAAAGCAGATACCTTTTGAAAAATTTTGTTTAATGGGATGCCTGATTTTTTTTATGAGGTTTGAAACATGCTGGAGGGAGAAAGTCTTGTGCTTTGCCTTAACACATCAGAGCTGAATACCAGCACAGCCTGGGTAAATCCTGCAAAAGTCACTTTTCCTGAGGGTAAATGAATGCAGCATGTGCAGGTGTGACTGTGACTGGAGCACGCAGAACTTCTTTGAACATGGATTTGGTGAAGCTTGCTCTCCTGACAGATGAGCTAACGCCATCACCTAGCAATTATCACGTAGTGTGATGTTATGTAATGAGAGTATAAATAGCACAAGGACTAAAACTAGTAAATCTAACAGGCTAGTGAGCAGACAAGAGCAGGAATACTATTTATTGGAACATTTTGATTAACATCTGAACACTGTCATTTAAGCAGATGTTTAGATTTGCTGTTGCACTAGAGCTGCAGTCCCTCATTTGGAGTGACATCAGAGCTGTGCCCTGTGGATAAATCACTTGGCCTCTGCATACCTCTTCAAAGGAAGTTAGAAATTTGGGAAAAGGCAAAGGGTTAATACTTGAGATTTCTTAAGCAAGCTCATTATCTTATATATGAATTAAGACTTCCTGTGGACTTTGTGGCTGGTGGACAAACAGCCTGTGACCTGCAGTTTGAATTACCTGATAATTTCCCTACTGGTGTGAAGTCCTTCAGGGTTGTTTTTGTAGTTGATAACATGCAAGAAATGCAAGAGGTCATGTTTACCTGGAGCAGAGAGTGTGGAAGGAGATGCTCTCTCCAGCCCCATGGAAACACAGGAGGATCCAAAGCTTTCCTCTCCTTCAGGATTTGGCATGTTTCTCCAAGCATGCCCATTGCAGTAGGGTGGCATTTCCAGTTCCTGGGGATAGAAGGGAGGGAGAAAAGTCACAGGATCAGGAAATGTAACTTGTTTTTGAAAAGCATTGCCAGTGGAAAATGTTTGCTAAAGGTAGGGATTGAAGCAGGGCTTGCAAGGTGCATCATTCTACAAAATTTCAGGATAGTCTGAACCTCCAGTGCTGTTTCTCTGGCACCTATAGGCATATGGGAGAATCTTCTGCACTTGCAGAATGTACAAAGGCTTCTAAACTACATCAGAAGTAAGCTGCTAAATTGCAGAAATATTAGAAATAAGTTCATGGACTACAGCAGTGGTAAGCAGGAGCACAGACAGGGGAGTACATACCACCTTGCTGCACTACTTCATCAAATGGCCTTAGAGGTTTCCTTACAGGTACTCCTTAGCTGGGAAGGCTTCAAACAATTAAAGAAACAGAAAGAAAATTTATAGCTGCCAGGTTGCTGCCAGAGTGGTTTGTTAGTTAGTTAGTTTTTTATTTTCAGTTTTAATCATCTGCTACCAATAAATTCCACTGCCCTTGTGGTAACTTCTCACATTAACATTGATATATTATGAGTTTTTTAAAACAGACAATGAAAATATTGCACTTACTAATTAAAGAAATTCATGTATTCATCCAGGCACTGCCAGAAAGAGTTGTGGTTTCCTAATTGTTAGGTGCCTTGAGCAATATACCTGTTATAAATTCTTAATTGAACTTTGTGTTATGGCTGGTGTGATTTGAAATATTCATGCTGTTTTGTTTTGTTTGATTGTTTTCACTCCAGCTCTTCATTGAGAAGTGTATCAACTGGATCTTCAAGACCTTCCAAAGTGTGTTTGGTGTGTGGAGATGAGGCATCTGGATGTCATTATGGGGTGGTAACATGTGGCAGCTGTAAAGTTTTCTTCAAGAGAGCAGTAGAAGGTAAGAAAAGACAAAAGACAATTTTTAAAAAAAGAAATATATATATATATACACACATATAAATATTCCTATGTTTTCTGCTGTTGGTAAAATTCTATATTGTTAGTATGGAAAAAAAAATGTTGAGTGACCTTTACAGACTTTGTAAGCAACCTCTTTAAGTGGAAAAAGAGTTTTCAATATCTGATAGTAAGAGTTCATGGCATGCAAAGGGCATAAATACCATATAGGTTTTTGGAAGTCTTTGCTGGTGAGTAAATGTTCTTACAGCCACAGATGAACTAGGAGATAGTCACTCACTGATTTATCTTCATGGGAAAAAAACCTAGAAGGAAGAAAATAGGCTCTTAATATGGTGTCCAGCTTGTGCACTGAGAAGAGTGAGGCAGTGTGAGGTGTGATTAATTTCTTCTGTGATCATTAAATCTCCTTCTGATGGCAATAAGGATTTAGCTCTCTGTTAAAGAGACCTGGAGGGCTTGTGCGTCATTGAAGTCAAGACTTCGTGTAATATCTATCAATCTATTTATCTATCTATCATCAAAAGTGTCAATCTAATAGAAATTAACTTCCCAAAGTTACAAGGACATGGAAAAGGTTGCTGAAAACATATTCTCTTACAGTTGTGCAGTAGCTGACCTTGATGTGCTCAGTCCCCAACTTCTTCTTGAGATACAGCACATGAACTGGAAACCCTTCCTGTTTTTGGATTAGATTTCCTCCATGTGCTTCCACACCACATCATGGGTGGCTCTTCAGACATCCACATCTGAGCTGAGCCCTGAATCACAAGAAGATATTTTTTGGTTGGGTGGTGGTGATGGTGAGGTTTTCTACTTACCTGCACATACTGTGTGAAGTGACAGCACCTTCTGTTGTCTTCCTTGTTCCTTTCCTGCCTTCCAGGAAAGCTTCCTCTCCAATCTAGAATCACTGTAATTTCAAGATACTATTTGTCCATGTTTACATCTCTTTTGATGACCATTCCAACATATGGATGATGGATGTTCCCATCCAGATTTAGAGGAATTTATGAAAAATTACTAAGGAGTCCCTTTAGGACTTAACAGAGCAGCAAAACTGTGTTTTCAAGCCTCAGAAACCAAAATTATTAGGCAAGGATTACTCTCTGATCAAGCACAGAAATACATTTTTAAAATGTAATTAAAACTGATCAGTAATTACTAAAAGCTTGCAAGTTAAGCAAAAAAAAATCAAAAAATGAAAGAGAGGGCTACTCTGTCATCCCTGAAAATTTGATGTGTTTTCAATTAGTTTAAAATACATTTTTTAGAGTCATTATAGTAACATACATGTACCTACCAGTGGTATGTGAATACTGTCTAAACTTTTTGATATGCACATGACAGAGCTCTTGATGCTACCAGTAACATTGCTATTAGGCAGGCACTGAAATTTTGTCTTGACTTTCACTTTTAAAAAAATATATTGTAGAGTGTTAGCCCCAAAAGGGCATAGCAAAAACAGAATACACATATTGCCTTCAAACATGCAGGCACCATTCATATAAATAAAAGTTTGTGTAGGTAGTTTTGTAACAAGAGCTTTCTTGTAGAGCCATCATAAATTTTTCAGTTGGGAACAGGACCAATAAAACACCCCCTCCTGAGGTTTCCTATTCAAAATAATTGACACAATTAAATATTTGTAGCACAGGGACACACACACTTCTTTCAGGATCCACTAAACATTCCTCAGTTAAAGATGTCCCCATTCTTTGCAAGGACTTCTAAAGGTCTACTGCAACACAGCCCCTCTAGCATATGAAGTGGGGAGAAAAATTGGGTCAAAAAGTATGGAAATAGAGAAAAGAGGGATTTGGAGAGACAGAGAACTCTGCACCCCACCCAGCTTTTTGGGTCTCAGCTGGAATTGCTGACATTGTCAGCACACCTTGAACAGTCTTTGAATGCCAATTCATTTATGCTCCTCTGAAATCTTACAAAACCAGAGGAATTATAACAGAAAATAACAGCTGTGTTGGAATTTGAAACCAAGAAACTAAGAAGAAGAAAGAGACTAAAGTTTGCATTTCAAGTTATAAATCTGGTAATTGTATTCCCAGTTAATCATATCTTGGAACTTTCAGGAAATGTCTAATGGATTTATGAGAAGGAGAGCTGTAGACCAAAAAAAGTATTGAAATGGGTTTATTGGTGAAATTTCAAGAGTAATTTCAGATGTCATTAAATCCAAGGCTGTAAATTATCCAAGTGCTAGTTTTAGTATCAAGTAGGCACGGACCTTTTGATGACTGACTTGATGAACAGGAGGCTGGTTTGAAGAAACATGATTTTGTCATTAACATAAATCTGATCTGCCTTGCAAATACTAAAAATCCTTAGACTGTAAAAGTGTTGGTAAATGGTGTCCCTGCAAATGTTAAGGTGCATATATTTAGAGTACATTTTTACATAGGTTAATTTTATTCTATGGGTATTTTCCTCCTGAGAGAATTGCAGATATGGCCAATCCTAAAGTCATTTGGACTTGAATTTATGATCAAAATAGAGTCATATGGTGAAAATATGCTGTACTGTGAGAGAACCTAAAGCACCTGGCCAGGCTTGTCATCTCTTTTTCCACTGAAGCAGCTTTCTCTAAGGAGAGTAACAGGCTTGAAGTCAGAAATCACAGCTGTTCTTGCCTGTGCTTTGCATTTTCAGTCTTCATTTGTTCAAGTTCTAGACAAGTATGAGGTAATCTCTCCTAAATCAAAATTTATATTGTTTCATAAGTTGCTAATATTTTATTCTTCCTTTGGCTTGGAAGTCAGAAAAAAGGAAGGCATTTTTTCATCTCCATATGGTGCTGAAGACTACAGCAAAAATGAACATTTTCTTTAAGTTATTTTGCATATTTTCTTGGAGATTTTTGGCTATTTAAAATGGGAGCATAAAAAAATTATATTGGATCAGTTATAGATAAGCTTGACCTTTTTTAAAAATACAAAGATGGAATAATTCAGTAAAGATCAGGTTCTGTTCTTGATTTCCGTTTCAGGAGATTCACCTTAAAGCTAGTTCTTCAACTTTAAGGCAAAAAAATAGATTGCAGATCTGAAGTAGAGACACAGGCACAACAACAGGAGTTTCTAGGGCTGTGGGATTTGTTTCTCACCTGCACTTTGGCCAGTTTAGAGTGGAGGGATCATTTGGCTGAAGGAAGCTTTTCAGTCTGATCTGATGCCTCCTGGGTGTAGCAAACCTGCTGTGCACCTAAATGAGCAGCATAGGAACACAGAAATCCTACCTGCTTTTTCAGAAACGGGTGCTTTTCCTATGCACTGCAAGTGAAAGAACTTCCAGGCTTTTTAAACCCTGGTAGAAGATGAACTAAAGCCTCTCTCTGCGTGTCTCCCTTGTTTTTTGGTTTTGTTTTCATTCCAGTTGAAGTGGAAAACTTACCAAGGTATGAGAAATGCTAGCATACATAACTCTTGAATAATTTGCCTAATTGGCAGAACTTTTTATAGAATAGTACTGATGACCAGGGGAGTTTACCATATTGATAATTTTAAAAAGCAGTACTTTTTATGCTGTATGGAACTGACACATAACAGGCGTTCTGCACACCATTCTGCAGTGTGTGCACCCATGAATTTTGTAGGTCTGTATTGCTATAATTAATTATACATACAGTTCTTCACTCTCCACTCTTCTGTTCATTCACTGTAATGGAGTCAGTGTTTTTCCATAACAGGCTGCAATTTTCCTTTTATCCACTTTCCTAAGGTCTGTGGCCTCTCTAAATTTGACATCACTCAGTATAGATGTCCATATGTTTTCATAGAAATTTTTATGTGGGATTTGAAGTTGACTCTGTTCTTGACCTGTTGCAAGAATCTGTTTTACAACCTATCAAACAGAAATATTAGGTGAAGAGCAAGCAGATGGGTGATCTGCTGAGGGCAAGTGAGCTGGTCAAATTCATGTAGCAGCTGCTACTCTTACTTGATATGCTATGGTTAATAGGTGTAAAATAAAATTTAAATAATTAAGTCATTATAGGTTTGAAGCTGCCACCAGCCTTCCATGTTTTCATAGATATATGAAAAGGACTTTTCCTGGGTTTAGCTCTGGCAGGCAGTATTGCTCTGTGAAATGAAGTCTTCATTCCTTTTCCAGGATGGCTTTAGTTACTAAAGGCTCAGAGCTGAGGAGACTGGTAGGAGGAAGGTGCTAAAAAAATTTACAATTTTTTGGGACCCCAAAAAGAAGCGAAAATGAACCTCCAAGCAGCAAGAGTTGAGACATAAGACAAGAAGGAAAGAATAAAGGATCGAACATATATAGTAACTGAATATTTTAAAGCTGGAGAGAGGTGAAATGTGAGGAAAATGTTTCCTTGTGACTCTTTGGAATATGTGGCCTGCATGGAAAACGCTGCCCAGTGTTCAGTAAAAAATGCGGATGCATTCAGGTGAATGTGGAACACCAGGGTACCAAGCATAATGTGATAACATTTCAGATGGGAAGGGGGAGATTTGGGAGCCACCAAGGTGATGGAGTGCCTTGCTTCGAAATCAAGCACAGAATGAGTGGGTTTAGCAGCTGCAGTGCCACAAAAAACATAAGTTGGTTAATAGCTGTGAAAGCGATACAAAAAATATTTTATAGCAAGGAAGCTGAAAATGTGCATTCATTCCTTTCCGAAAGCATTAATAATTTCTTCCCTCCCCCAAGACTTCCCACCATTTGCAGTTTTTTTGAGGGTAACTTATTTACTGTGTGAGCTGGTGCTGCTTTGGAGAGGGATGGATGAGTATGAGGATGAGAATTTAAATATGGGCAGCTGTCTAGCCTTGAAAAACGCACGCAAGGGGCTGCATGCAACTATTCTTTCCCTGCACTCTGTCATTTGTCTTTGGTTCTTTGTTTTATGAATATTAATTTCTAGCCTGCTTCATCTGTAAAATGATATATTCAGTAGGTGATAGCCAGCCTGAGCATGCACAGATACCCAGTAAATGGAAATGGATGCAGTTCTAAGATTGGTTTATCTTGGGCAGAAGCCCTCCACTGCCACAAATTCAGGCACCATACAGACTTTCACATGCTTGCCTTCTACATCCTGTTAAGAGCAGGGAAATTTTGGCATTCACATGATGTGACAGGGAACTCAGTTGCACTAATTTGTTGTTGTTGTTTTCTTTTTTAACACGTCACAGGGTAGCATCCCAGCAGGTCAGAGTCTTCCTGGAGTGGGGATGGCCCTGTCAGTGCATGCTGATTTAAGGTAGCCACAAATATTTGGCTAACAAATGTTCCGACGTTACAGCCATTAGTTGAGTGTTTTCTTGAATATGTCAGCTGTGTTTTCCTTCAAAAGAAATGGATCTCCTTTGCTATAGAAAAGGTAGACAGGGAAATTAATCTTCTGGATATTAGTTCCAAGCTGGCTGAGCCACTTGCATGGTGTACTTGCACAAAATGGATGTGTCAAACTCAGATGCACCAAATACTTCAAGCCATCAGGGAACTATTCACACTGTCATGGTATAAGTGATGCTGGGAATGCTTATGTGGAGTGCTGAGTATACTTTTGGTCACCAGCATGTTAAAGGCAGCTTGATTCAGAGTCAAGTAAACACATGAGGAGAGCTTTTGAAGTGATCTGGGAAATAAAAATTTATCTTATGTCAGGTGACCAAAAGCTTTTAGCTTTTTTTAGCCTTCCCAAAAAGAGTCTGAGTTGGGACATGATTGCTGTCTATAAATATATCACAGTTGAGGAATAGACAACTGAGAGGGAGGAGAATTTATTTTGGACTAAGAAATAAGAGTAAATGGGTAAAAATCTCATTAGTTAGTTTGCTATTTGAGAATGCTGCAAACCACCAAAAAGAGGGACTTTTGTGGGGACGCTTTCCTGAAAAGAGTAAGGATTTAAGTGGCTACTTTGAAATTGCTCATAAGAGCAGTGGCCAGTGATATAGTTTTATTCTCTGTGATAGTAAAGGAAAACCAAAAAGGTCTCTTTTGGTTGACACTGCGTCCTGGTGAGGCTGGAGACTCCAGCTGACTCTGAAAATGTAGGAAGTGTGAGTAATAGAGAGGGTGGACTAACTAATACATTTTTAGAATATTCCATTTGTAATGATGGTGAATGACTAGATCTTCACAGGAATAAAGAACTTCACTTTTTAAAAATTGATTTAAAGTATTTGGATCTTGCATAAGGCAGAATTGCTTTGTATTTGTACTAGCAGATGAATGTCTGTCTCCTGCAATGACTTTTCTCATATTGAGTTCAAAAAAAAGCTCAGGAGAATGAAGTCCTTTGAAATAACTCCATCCTACCCAGCTAAGCCTCTGTAGGTCCCCCTCAGGTCTTTGCTGATGGGTTTTTGTTTTGTTTTGTAATGCCTGATACAATATAACTGAAGGGATAACTAAAGCATGAGCGGACATTCAAATTGGAATTTGTAATTGGACAGAAATAGATCTACAAGATCTATATCAAACAGCATAAAACATATCAAATATCATAAAGCATCCTTAATCAGACGCTTTAGCTCCTTACAGCTATGGTAGTGCTTCTTAAGAGATATTACTTTATAAAATGCTGTTATCTGCCTGCCTTGGCAGCCTCTAGAAGCAGTGTTAAAATTTTCACTTTTAGGAGCAAATAGCACTTCCCTTCTTCAACCATCAAGTTCCTGAAAATTTTTCAAGCCTGAAAAGGCTCTTCAAGTCTCAGGATAAGTAGTTAAAAGCCCAAAGGGGATAATCCTGCAAGGGGCCTTCAGCACTCCAATGTTAGAGATAAGGAACTTTGCAGTGTCGTGGCTGAAAGAAATTCTTGATAGATAAAACTGGAAAATAAATATATAAGGCTAGAAACAAAGCATCTTTTTGTGCCTCCTAATCCCATTTTAAATAAGGGGAGGGGAAAACAGTCTTCAGACAAAAAAAAAAAAGAATGAAAGAGAGAAATGTACATAGAGATCTGTCTGTTGTAGACAGAGGGAAGAAGGCATCTGCTAGCATCTCGGATATAAATAGAGTGGGAAAGGTAATGGCAAATCTCCCGTTGCTTTAAATGAAGCCAGGATTTAATCCTTGTTTTGGAGCACAGTTTTAGGTTGTTGAAGTTTGAGAGTGTTGCTGTTAGGTTTGAAGTCTAGACTTCAACAGAGGCAGTTTTGTCAGGTTTCATAGAAACAATAATGGCCCATGGTCAGCATTTTAGCCCACAGGTCCTTATTGTTTAAGGAGAGAAAATTCGGTTCGACCAAAAATATATTACCTATTTTTAACCCACAAAATCATTTGATGCCATTTCTCACTGTTGGGTTGCCAAATCCAGAGCCCTGAAATAGGGAACATGAGTTAGTCAGTCCGTTCCCACCTATTTCAAGAGTGATGATGATGTTTGGATTCTGCGTGTACCTTGTCTGTGCTAAGAGCAAGTAGAAACAAGCTCTTTGGAGTTACTGCTCCTCAGTGAGGAATCTTACATTAGGTGCAGTGGGGGCTTTCAGGGAGTTTGAGCTGGTTGGTTTTTGTTAAGTTTGCTAATTTTAAAACAAATTGGGGAAGGATAAAAAAAAAAAAAAAAATATCAGGTTTCCAAAGTCATCGCTAAGTATGAAAATAATGAACGTTAGTGTCCTGCGTCATCTTTGTTCATCTGCACCACATGTAATGATTCCTAATTCAGCCTTAATTACACAATCCCATACAGCTTTTTCCATTACACCTCTGCCTTGTTCATTGAACAGATTGGATAGTGTTCAGTTAATGAGCAGCTAGTCAATATCTTATATTCTTCTTGTTGCTCCATGTATGGTCCTGTGCCTTCATTGCTGATTACTATTCATCCCTTGCTCAGAATACATAATTACTCATTTCTTACAAAGCTTTTTTTGTGGTGCTTTCACTAATATCTAAGTGCTTCACAAGCATTGTTTAATTTATGAGATGAGTGGTTATTACCCCTATTTTACAGTTGAGGAGATAAGGCACAGATTTAGCTCAGACATACCCACTGATTTGGGAGCCATGATTTATGATATTCAGGACCTCAGGGGCAGAAGTACTTGGCATTTTATTGCACTTAGTATGTCCAAAGTGCAGTTTCCATTGATTTTACTTACTGCTATGGTCACTTAAACCACTGCAAATCAGACTCTGGATCACAAGTTGGATATTCAGGAAACAGGGAGGATAATTAGTGGTTTTTTTCTTTGTTATTATAAAGTAAGTCCATGGCAAAGGAGATAGCAGTTCTCCAGGGCACCTCCCTCATGCACTGACTTTCTCTCTTCTTTAAATCTCTGTAATCTTTTCTGTACTTTATTCTTAGTAGCATGTGGATGTGGACTCCAAGGACAAGAGTCCTTTCGACTTTGGTCTTGGTTCATCCTAAATCACCATCCACGTTGTCCCCAGGATAAGCTAGAGATCTGGCAAGGGTGTAGAAGAAGTAAGGCATAATGGAGAGTTAGATCAGAATTCAGGTTTTGAGATTGCTAAGGTTTACATGTTCAGCAGCAGCCAGATTGAGGTTCCAAAGATGTGGTCATGTGCAGGAAACAGGGGTAATGGTGGTGCTTCCTTGGAAAGCTGCTTGGACAATTAGGTGCCTAAACCATTTGACTGGAGTGAATTTGGGAAGGCTGTAATGCAGCTTCTGTAGTATATGCTGATACTTCCATTAGTGGGAACTCCTCAGGGCAACCTGCTTGACCACCCTCTCCATTAAAAAAAATACATTCTTGCTCTTCTTAAAGACAGAAGTGACACCTGCATCCTTCTAGTCTTCCTGATAGAAATATTTTTACTGATTTATTAAATCATAACTTTTTTAAAAGGTCCATCTACAGATTTTCTTCAGTGGTAATGCCAGAGGACCCATAATAATGGCAAAAAGCTGTAATGGAATTACTGCTTTAGGCAATAGGTTTTTCTGTTTAATGAAACTACTCAGTGCCTCCTGCCTAGAAAAGAATGTCTGAAATTCAAAAGGGCTAAATACATGCCTCAGAAAATAAATGTGGAAAGGTTATGGTTTAGAAATTTATTCTAGAGATTCAGAACGTAGGCTGACAAGTCACAGGGTGAGAAAAAATGCCAAAATGGGAATAGTTTCTGCCATAGAAAGACAGATACATTATTTTAAAACACAATTTGATGTCCGTATTACAGAAAAAGAGAAAATTGTTCTTTGAAACTTTCGGACTGTTCTTGCAAAATGCCAACAAAAGGCATTGCCATTTGCATGTTACTGAATAGCCTGGTAAATATTTTGAATATTTTTTTATTCTTGTAATTTAACATTTCACACTTTTTCTAGAAAAGGTGTCATTACTTTCAGCATTAAGGCATTTGTATGAGATTTTTACATCTCATTTCATTTGCCTTTAATTCTTCTTGGTTCTTGTGGAAAACCATACCCAGAATAGTACATTTCCCCTACTCATTTGCCATTCCTGGTATATTTGCATTCATTTTGGGCTGCCAGGCAGAAGACCTAGAGTATATTTCCCTGATTTGTACTCTGCCTGTTCATTTTGCTTCCTCTGGAAATCAGTTTATGGTACTGGCCAGGACAGAGGAGGACTGAATCACTGATGTGATCCTGAGTGCTGGAAAGGTACATATGGCCAACAATTCCCACATGGTCACTGCAGCCAGGCTGATTCCAGAGCAGGGTGAGGGGTGATGTTAAAAAAGGTAGCTTTGCTTTCCCAGGTGCAGTGTGTGGAAGCAGGGCTGGAAAACTGAGCTGGAAGGGTTTTGAGCAATCCAAACTGTGGTTTGAAGGTTTACAAACCTTTTGCATGCTCTGTTCTCTGATAAGCCTCTTCCTGATTAGGCTGGAGGAGCTTTTTTAATTTAAAGCTAATGCCTGTGGGAAAGAAGTGCAATAAATCTGTACTTTCAAAACTTGGGCATTTATGCAAGTTTCCCATAAGCATTTTAGGAATCTAACTATATCGTTCCATTTCTGAAAGGACATTTTTTGTCTTGGGTGTTTAGCTGTAGATGAGTATTATTATATGTATTTCACAGACTCGTGCTCTAATTTTTTTTTTGTAAGAATAATTATATATTTGGAGCCAAGCATTCAATTATTTATTCATCCACTTTACCACGTGGACTTAGCAAATGGACTTGTGTTAGCCTATACACCATATCATGCATGCAAATTCCACTCTTAACAATGCTGCTTGAAATTATGTAAGCGATAGGTGCTAATTTTCTCTGATACAACAGAATGATAATGATGGACTATTGGGAAAAAATAATAATAAGTACTTTTTAGGTTGTGTGCACTGGCATACTAAACTATTCATAAAATTAAAAAATGAGAATGAAAAGACACTAACCTACTTAAAAACTGATGCCTTTTACTTGCAGTCTTTTTAGTGATAACAGGAAGAGAGTATTCCTACAGAGATAGCACCATATTCCTGAAACTATCAGGTTGTGCACTCATTTTTTGGGAGGGAGGGTGGTTGTTAATGGCTTCATATGAAAGATGTAAACAGCCAGACAGTTGAATTCTAGATGTTCAAGTGGTTTGTAGAGCCCTGAGAACGACGAGTAGTATTTCATATTCCATACTTTTGCACTGTCATCATGCAGGTAACTCTATGCTGAATGTAGGGCAGCATGCAGTCTGTCAAGTACACTGTATTTTAATACAGCAGCATTACATACAGCTTTATAAAATAAATTGCCGTGCTGGAAAATAGTGCAAGCACTTGGACACAGTGGTTTACACTGAGCTGCATCTTTTCTTGCTTCCTTTCTATTTTGTGAAGGAATCTACTTCCATGTAAGAAATTTAGAAAGAATACCTAGCAATTATTCCATGTTAATTATTCATTTCAAAGTAGGATAGAGGAAATATGGCAAGGATGAGATCTTTCACTGACTGTTTAATAATAAAAGATCCTTCGTGGAAAGCTTATGAAAAAATGAAGGACATAAAAGCACAAGCAAAACATATGTATTAGTACATGCTAAAAGCTCTGTGATGAGACAAAAGAGGGTTGAGCAGCAGAGGGGTTTTGAACAGCATTTGGGTAAATTTGCTTACTTGAGCATCCCTTTTTCCATTGAGTTAGAAAATGTTCCAGAAATAGACAACTGAAGGGCAGTATCATCTTTCTGAAATTCATTTCAACCCTTCCTAGTGCCATTCTCACACTCACTGTATTTTCTATTACCATCCCACAAAGAAAGTGAGAGTCCTTGTCACCATTCCTTGTGTCCTTGGAGCCTTCAATAACAAGCTCACAATGCAAGAACACCTGTTTCCCACCAGGAATAAGGTGGGAAAATGCTATGTGTGCTTCTACAGCCCAAGGTGCCCACTAAGATTCCACAGGGAAAGGTGGATCTGAGGTATTGCCAGAAAATGCAACTGGGGCTTGTCCAAAATCCACATGCAAGTGCATTACAGGGATTGTGCAATCCTTAATCCTAAATTCAGTATGCCTGGGAATTTCTTAGAGGCTTCACTTTGAATGAAAGTTGTCCACTGAAAAAATTAGGGAAATCCTTAGAATTAAATTATTTCCACCCGGCTTTGGGACAAATGTTAAGATTTCAGCTGGATTCAGAAACAAAGGGTTAGGAAAAGAGGGGAGAAGGGCCTCTGGCATCCAGCGAGGGCCACAGCAAAAACAGTTCTCCCATTCCAGACGTGGAGGTCACGCCTTGCAGTGGTACTTGCCAAAACTAATAAAGGAAGATTAAATTTAAAGTGAGAGGAAGATGGTCGCTCAGAAAAAGCCCTGGTGCTCAGGCTCACCATGTCTTTGTCACAGACTGAGCTGGCATGTTTAGCTTGTGTCCTCCTGCCAGGGTTTTACCATTTGCTCTCTGTGCTTCCTCTCTGGGTCTCAGGAGAGAAGGGTTTACAAACAGCAAATTTGGGAATGTGAGGAATAAGTGTGATGCCCCGGGTCTGAAGGACATAGTGGTCATGTGGCTGAGCCTGTGAAGGGGCAGATTAGCAAACCTGTCTACAGGGGAGGGCAGTCAGAAGGATTTTGGGGACAGGGATCCAAACAGGACCACCTGCTGCAGTGCAGCAGCTGTCCTGAAGCGTGTTTTATAGGCCGCTGAAAGCAGTTACTTCTGTCCTTTGCTTCCCTCAGTTAGTATGTACAGTGCAGGTATTCTGTTTATTCAATGTACAGTGCAGGTATTCTGTCTATTCACTGTTTAGTAAAATTTACTAAGTATTCATTTTTATTAATCAGCCCGTCAGGGTTTGAGTTTTTTGGGGGAGTTTTTGAAGTGTTTTTTCTGCTGTATGTAAACAGAGTGTACCTTTTGTTTCCTGGGAACCCTTGACCTCAGGCAGAAGCGTGGCTCCTCAGTGCTCGATTAGCTGGGTTAATGCCATTTTGCGCAAGTATAACTAATGGCCATTTAAACCTGCCAGGAGCCCGCCGTGGGTTTCTCCCCGTGCCTGACCCTGTTGGGGAGCAGCGCATTAATCAGCGCTCTCTGTCACGGTTTATTGCTTAATGATGAGGGTTAACTGGCCACTTCCTAGGAATAATGAAAAACAGAGGTCAGCAATCACTGGCTGAGCAGAGAGAGGAGCTCTTCCCACTTTACTTCTCCTCTTTCGTCCTCGGGCAGCGACAAATGTGTCCGCTCCACCACTCCAGCATGAACACTTATCTTTAAAATTCATCTTAATTATACATCAATCCCTGTCACGTGCTCACCCAATTGAAACAATCAAAACCACTGAGCCAGTTACCTAATTAAAGTCAGTGTAATCATATTTGCGGGGAAACATTGTTGGCTTTTGCAAAGCCTGTTTCGGGAGGCTGTTCTTGCAGCCGCAGTGCAACGTGTGGATGCGGCACTGGAGCTCCCCAGGCCAAACATTTTGATGATGGCTCAGTAATCCGTGTCCCTTCCGAGTTTAATTTTTGTGTGCAGATACAGAAACTGCCAGAGTAACCCGTGCTTGCAGGTGCTGATGGGTGCTGGGTCACAAATTTGCGCTGAAGGAAATTTTCTTGAGTGTGTAGTTTTACTGCTGGCTGTGGTTTGTGCTGGCCTCACATACATGGGATGTCAGGGTGGCTGCAGGGCAAGGCGGGCAGAAGTTACCCCCTACCTGTACAGGAGGTATTTAAGCAGAAAATATGTCCTGGAAGAGACAGCCCTCGTTTGTCTTTCCCCCTTCAGCTATGGGGTGTGCTTGCTCTGCCCCCAGCCTGGACTGCAGGGCTGTAGGGTGTGGGATACACTCCTCTGCTCAGTGGTTAGGGTCTTACAGCCCTATTTCCTCTTCCTACAAGGTTTTAGAAAAGCAGAGAATGTAAATGACAAGCCAGGGCTTGTCACCATTGTGTTTTTGCTGAAGGGGGAGAGGTGGAATGGGATGTGTGTGGGACATCCATTCCTTGGTGCAGCACTCCTCTGCTACAGCAGCGCATGACAGAGCCCTGTGAGGCCATGGAGGTGTCTGCTAGCAGCAACCTGGGGGCCAAACAGGTGACAGGGGACAGCTTTCTGGGGACGTTTTTGCATCCCCAAGTTTTCATGGCTGCCACTGGCTGTTTTCCCTGTGTCTGCAGAGCAGCAGAGGGTGCATCAGGCTGGTTTGGGCTCACCTCTGAGATACTCAGAAAGTCAATACCGGGGACTTGTGGGCAGAACTGGGAGCACGGGGCACCTCGCATGAGAGCTGTACCCCAGCCAGCCTCCTTGGAGAGCAGTCTCTTTTAAAAATGCTAAACAGTCAGAAAAATCAAGTGATGGGAGTGACAGGTCAGGCTCAGTGCATTAAGAGACATTTATTTTTTGCCTTACTCTTTGCTTGCCTTTCCTTTTGCAACCTGTGCCTCATTCCTCTTTCCTCCAAGCTGTTCCCCTGCTGCATCTTGAGAGTGTGATGGGGATTTTCTGCACGTAGTCCCTGTGCCAAAGCATTGCCTGGCACATGGCAAAGATGGCTGGAGCACAAGCTCAGCTCAGACCCTCTGCCCTGGTCCACGCTCTTTGCAGAAGGGAGCTTTGGAGGTTGGCAGGCAACCTCCACCAAAACCTTTGCAAATCACATCACGTACAAACTGCAACTTTTCAGTGTTTTATACTGTGATCCGTTATAATTTTAAGTGATAATGTATGAGATGGCAAAAGGCACAGCTGTGGTATCAGAGCAGTGATGCTTCAAAGGGTCTGTCTCAAAGTGTGAAGGCTCTTGAGCTTCTCAAATATGTCTGTGAAAAATGTAACACGGGAGAAAACCAACATGTTCCTCCCTACCCTTATTCACAAACTTACTTTGCACTAAGCTCCGTGCTTCTAGCTGATACATTCTTACTCTCGCAAAATAAAATTCAGCCTCAGGCTGACACACAGCATGGAAAAATTCAGCCCTTAACTGCTAATGTGCGGTAAAGTTATAAGCAATAGAAAATGAGGTCTTAAAATGAGAAGTGTCAGGCAACCTTAACTATATGTAGGCCTACCATACTCACTGATGATAATTTGGTTTTTGACAGATTTCAACCAATTTGCAGATTCATTTTGACACACACTATACAGAGAAAGGGAGGGGAAGAAGTCCCTGGAGTAGGACTCTCAGGCTTATAGGTATGACTTTGGAAGTTCTCACAGCAATGATAAACCACACAGTCATTTTACTTTCTGCCAACCCTTCAAAACTGTGCTGCAGAAAGTTAATTTAAAAAAAAAAAAATCATAAAGCAAAATCAAAACAATGAAGCTGAGACCTGTTGTCTTCATGCCTGTTCTTATCTCATTCCATGAGTCTAAATGTAGGTTGCAGAAAAATGTTGAGTTAATAAAAAATACTGCAAAAGTTGTAGCTTAAAGCTTGCATTGCTTGCATAAACAAGAGCCTCGGCTAGCATGCTATTCAGGTATGCATAGCCAGCACAGTTGTAGTAACAAATGCTGACTTTCCAGTAAACACTGCAAACTTCTATTTTTCTCTCATTTATGGACTAAGAATCTGTCCAGGGTATTTTTCCTGAGTAGAACTGTGAACTATGCTTATTTGCAGCATCAAGAAGTCATTTTAAGCCCCAAGCAGGGTGAAGGGGTTTCATGCAGTGGTTTGGGGGCACAGGGTTACCTTTAGGAGAACATTTCTGGGGTCCTCACCTGCTGGTAGAGGGCAGGGAAATGCAGTGTGCTCTAACATGGCTGTTTGGCCAGGAATGTTGCTTGGAGATTGAGTTGCATCCCAGCTTGCTATATAATCTCCAGGTTTGTTTGCAGCCTGCCTGCAGCTGGGCTTTGCTGGTTTTTAGCAAGTTTTTTGGTGCTTGGTTGTTTTTTTCCCAGATCACATGCAAAACCTGTGTGAATGGTAATCACCCATTCCCTGGATCAGGCTCTGGCAGTCTCTACATGACTTTTAAAGTGTCTCTCAGAAGAGCCCTGCTGACAGCTCAACAGTTACATAAAATGCTGCCTTCCTAAAAATCACTTCACAGCAATGTCAGTGTGTGAGGAGCTAGGTTAATCCAGTTACTTTCCTGCTGGGATATAATTTGTCATTTTGCAGAACCGTTCCACCTGGCTTACACAGTCTGGGATAAAAATGTTTGCTTATTTGGGTGTCTTTACCTGGATAGGATAACTTGGTGCTGTAGATGTTTGTGGCCAAGACTTGTATGGGTAAAACTGCTTTTATTGAACAGTCCTGTTGTTTTACGGGTGATAAACTTTAGATGTGAATAACCCTTTTCATTATCAGCAGTAAAATGTGAAATTTCAAGCAATGTAATCTCCATCTTTTATGGTAGCTCGTTTAGTCATAATTAACTCCTGGGAGGATTTTGATGGTATGTAGCCTAAATTTTTTTCCTTTCCTTAATCTTACTCTCTTCATCAGGTCAAAAATCTTTGGCTACTCGGTATTCTTAAAACCAGGCACATGCTTAGGTGCCCAAGGCAAAAGTGCAGAAGGCACATGACTGGAGACCTGAACTGGGCTGTTATCATTTCCCGTCTCTAATTTTCAGAGAAGTTACAAGCGGGCAAAGGGCTCTACTTTAAATTTTCTTGGTAAATCAGTCCCTCCGGCTTCTAATCATTTCCGTTCCACTTCTCTGGACTTCCTCCAGTTTGTTTATATCTTCCAGTAATGAAGTGCCTGAACTGCATACAGTATTCCAGGTGTGGCTGGGAAAGAAATGCAGAAAGAGAGCACTGCAGTGCCAGCCTGCCCCACTGTGCAATGCTTCTGCAGAACAAGCCATGGGTCTCACTGGCACTTGATTCTCCTCTGACACATTGCTTCTTACAGCCAGATTATCCTCATATTCCTAGGTCTCTTTCAACAGCAATGCTTTCCAAATTTTGCTTCATTACTGTGCCTTGTTAACTCTTTATTTTGGATTTCTCCCTTGGTATGTGCAGTAGCATTTTTTCCAACTGCAATTTTACTGCTTGTTTCCTGTCTTTGCTTCCAATTTCACTACACCCTTTTGTATTATTTTTCTGTCCATGCTTGTGCTGGCAGCTCCTCCTCTTTTCTTCCTACTTCAGTGACGTCCCTCTGATACTTCTCAGGATGTCTTCACAGTGTGATAAACTCTGAATTTGGCAGTCTCTTAGCCTCAGTAGGAATTCGCTGTAGAAATACTCAAAGACAGAACTGGTATAGGATCTTTTCAACATGTTCATCCTGCCAGATGATATCAGTGAACTGGATTCTGGATTTCCTGCTCACTGTATAACCAGCCTTTTCAGGTGAGGAGTAGAGGGAGAGAGAGGTTAGCGGATAAGAAATGTAACGGATAAAATGAACTGGGCGTTGTACACCAATGAATAAATAAAAGCCATTTTCTGCATGAGTGCATCTCCCAGTAGTGTTTCCATATTTGTGTACTTCTCCCTTTAAAGGAAGTGTTCCTGACCTCCTGGGTGGCTCAGCATCTTCAGGGGCCATTGCCTTGGGGCCGTGAGGGGTAAGGATGCTCCTGGAGGCAGGAGGAGTGTGCTGTGCCCAGGACGGAACTGCCAACCAGCACTGTGTTTTTCTGCAAAGGAATAGTGGATTTCTTACACTGATGGCCTGATTTCCCCTTTTGCTCGGTGTGGACATCTGAACTTGGGTAAATGGAGTTTCCCTGGTTGCATCAGCACTAATATAGAGGGGTCTGTCTGTACCAGCTTCTCCAGGCTTGGAGGGGCTGTAATGGCAGAGCAGGTCAGGCTCTGGTTATCTTTTTGTAGCTCTCTACACCCTTCCAAAAATGAGTTCACTTCCACACTTCGTCTTGTCTACTTCAGCTTAGGTCTTCTGGTTAGCTAAAAGTCCCTCTGTCTCTTAGGAAACCCCTCAAAAACCCGCAACCACCAATCTTTCCACATAACTTTTAAATTATTTCTGCATGTGAGTTTTGGCTGTGTTCCAACGTTGAAATCATTATGCTGTTTCAGCGTGTAAATAAGTGGGACTGGATTAATAAATTGTATGAAACATGGTGCCACACTTCATTATAATCCACTTATCAAAGTAGAAAAACCTTTTAGTACATAAAGTGCATCTGCTTTTAATTTTCATTTGATCTTTTCTTTGTGTGTTTTTAGACACAAGTGCACATTTTCAGGAAGGCTTCTAATGCTGGTGCCTGGTAGTTTCAAAGTTACTTCTGAGGATGGCAAAACAGCCTAACAAATTTGGGATGTATAAGGAAAAGCATAGGATTGGATTATTCTCTATAATTATAAACGGGGTGCAGTACCTCACAAAGAAATCTGGCATAAGCAGAGGGCAGATATGTTTTTTTAATGTTAGTGACGTTAAAATTTCAATTTTTCTTTATGCATATTTTGTAATTTTTATTTACAAAGGTATTTCAGGCAAGTGGATTCTGCCTTTAGTCCCTATCATTTTCCCACAATCAAACAACTGCTTTTGATGCCAGAAGTGAAACTCACCTTTTCCAGAGTGCAAAACCACTTTGTGAGCCACGTGGAGCTGCAGTTAAGCTCATGCACTAAGGGACCATCACCCTCATCATCTCCTTCCTCCCCTGACCTCTCCTGCAAGCCTCAGCTCCAGCAGCTGCTCCCGAGGGGATTGAACTCTGTCCCTGGATGATTTCTATCATTTTAAGGAGCAAATTGTTGTATTTCATGAAGATCAATCTGAAGTATTTTCGTGTGGTTGATAGATTTCTTGTAAGCAATGGCATTTCATTTCACATGATTTGTATTAAATAGCTGCTTGCAGGAAACTAAAATGAATTCAATCTGCTTAGTACTACCAGAATCCTAATTATGAAAAATGAACTCTAAAAAAAGAAAAATCTGTGTCCAGACCTGCCCCTTGTGAAGTTAAATGGGAATAGACTGGAGACTTTTTGATATTGTTCTTTTTAAATGAGCTGAATGCAAAGGATGAGGATACATACCAGGGAGGAGCAGTCCTAATCCAGGGGGAAATTCTGGATATAAATTATATATTAATTGGTCTTTAGTTTTCACTGAGCAAAAAGAAAAAAGAAATTAAATAACAATTATAACAATTAGGCAAAATGCTCTTTGAAAGTAATTATATTTATGCCTGAGTTATGATGTATTTGTGTCCCAAGATAATTATTTTTCTATTGTCTTAATGCCTCCTTTTTCATTTTTTGTTCTCAGAGGGCCACCATCATTGGGGCTGAAATTTGTCACATTCAGTTTTACCTGAATATCCATTCCCTTGTAACAAAAGGAAAGTCTGATCCTTGCAAGATGGCACTCTGGCATATGAGTTATGTGTCTGAGAAGTTTTGTGTGCTTTAAAAGATGTCTGGCTCGTTTGCTTTCAAATCCCAGTGGCAACTTTATATGTGTTGAAAATGTCAGATTGAGAGCAAGTCATCCATGGCTTTAGTTATTCAAGACCTAGGATGATTCCAGTGTGAAAGGTCACCCCTTCATGTATTTCTGTGGCAAAGCAAACTGCAATTCCTATGGAAAAGGTGCAGAAATGAGGGCATGGATTCAGCACCCAGCCTGGTGGCTGTCTCCATGGCAGATTCATTAATCTCTTTTTATCTCTTAAAGGTCTTTCTTGTGCCACAGTTGAGGTGTCACACCCAACATGCTTGGGTGAGGGGGGCCATGGGGCTATACTTTTAAGATGAGCTCTAGTAGAATTTGGGGTAATTAGGCAAAGCTTTGGTTCATCAGTTTATGCTGCTGTGTGATGCTGTGCTCAGCCTCCTGAGGTTGGATGAGTAAGCAAAGGGTGAAGTGTTTGTTTTCAGGTCCTGGTAGGGGGTTTGGGACCAGGGGCTGGAGGAGACTGTGGCTCTGCAGCCTAGAAATTCTGCACCCACTTTGGGGAATGGTACTTGGAGAGACCTGCTCATCCAATTACAAATGGATGTAGTGATTGTAATTGGTGTAATATCCGTTCTGCTGCTGAATTTACGCTTTTTGTTTTAGGTTGTTAAAGTATTTTAACAGTAAACATACTGTGAAATTTCATTATAATTGTATAATTATCTTCTTTCTACAACCCCCTAATCCTCTTTCTTCTTTCTTCAGATTTATCTGGGTGACAGAGAGCTGAGGTTCCTGATAAAAATAAATGGAGAGAGAAAAAGAAGAAAATAAATAGGGAGACAAGTACATAGTTCATAGGGTAAAGCAGACTCCTTCTCAAAAAGTCAGCAAACAAACGCAGTGAATTTTTAAGTTCCCTTTGGTGAGCATCTGATATTATTTTGGTCAACATTTCTGTGTTTGAGATCTCAAGAGACTGCTAAAAGGCTCTCTTGTGTTGGTATTGCTTACAGCCTTTAAAAAAAAATATTACTGACCAGGGTTCTAGAGGAAAATATTCGTCAACGTATGTGCTGGCAATATTTTAAATTGTTGCTATTATACATAATAATATTCATTATTATAAATTTAGCATATTTCCAGACTGAGCTGTAGTAAACTGTACATGAAAAATGCAAGAGAAAAATATGCTTTGAAGATAATGTGTCATTCACACAGAATAAAATTTGTGATCTGCTGAGCATGCTAAATACAAGAACACAGCAGACTTGAACATCAAAATGTTTGCAAAAACCAAAGGGCAGCTAGTTTTAAAAACAAAAAAATTAACAGAACATTTTCACTGAGATCAAGAGTTGGGGAAAGTTTAACTTTGTGAAACAAACAGCCTATTTTTCTAGCAATATCCTGTATAAGTAGCATGCATCTTATTGAAGCAGTCAGCCTGGAATTGCAGATTTTAAAATGGAGGTGCAAAACACAGAATTAATGCTGTGCATCTTGGTTTTTCTGTTTGTCCTATGAGAAGAGACGTTATCTCTTAGTTATTACTGCAAAGACAATTTCATACATTAATATATCATCAGCAGGATGGTGGGGAAGACACAGAAGTTTGGAGGAATAAAGTGTAGCAGGCTTTAGGTACACCTGCAAATAGAAATATTTTTGTGTTTGTAAATATTTTCAGTACAGTTCACTGAAGGATCATGGCTCAGGGAGCCACAGAGTCATTCAGAAATCCTTGCATTACCAACTAGTGCTCCATATTCCAGAATGCTCCCCCTACACCTCACTCTCAAACGTTTCCTTACATGAACTTGATATTTCACACAAATCTTATTTTACACAGAGTGCTTCCTGAGATCCAGTGGAAACAGTGAGCTGTTTGCAGAGCAGGATACTACATCCTGTATCATGTAGCACATTGGCTGACCACTTCATGTCAGCAAAAAATGGAAGGGCATTTCAGTTGCAATTTAAGATTTTTGCATGACACTTATTTTAAAACGTCTTTCCAGGCCTTTCAGACCATTTCTTGCACGTTGAGATTTTCCATTAAAGCGCCTGGAAATTTGTAGTATGTCAAGAATGCCTTATCAGATTTGTAGCATGGGAAAGCAGAATTAGCCGTCATGCATGCAACATGATCTCTTGTAAATCTGCCTCTGCAGATAGCAGCATCTAGAGACTTCAAAAATATTCAGTTAAAATTTAAACCAAACTGAAAATTTGGAAACTTGCTGCGAGAGAAAATGCTGTAAAGCATTAGATGTGTGATTTTGTCAAAACATCCTCTAAAGCTCTAATTCTCACTCTCTGTATCACTGTATCCATTATAATCTAAAATCAAAAGTAATTGAGCTGAAAACTAGTTTCAAAACAGAAACAAAATTATTTCACTCGATAACAGGATTATTTTGGTATTTGCAGATATTTTTCCTTGGTTTTCATCCCAAACAGATTTTCAGTGCTGTGTGATTTCACTGAATCAGAAATGCTTTGCAAAGATCAGGTTTTTTCTATTCCTCTTCTGTGCTAACCTCATTCAGTATGTCTTTGACCACATGCAAAGGGAATTATGTGGTAGTCTGACATGTGTTCAGGTTTCCAGCAAGCTGAACTGATGGTCCTGGGGATGGTCTCAGCACCAGTTTTGGGCATATCTTGGCAAAAATGTGCATGTGGACCTTAAATATGAGGTGCTCACAAATATTTTTTGTGCTCACTCATCTCACTGTCATTACTAGGTTTCATCCCTGCTGGATGGTTTCTCCTGCTGAAAACAGGAGCTCTTTTGGGCTACATCCCATGCTCCCTTGCCAAATTTCCTCTCTCTCTCCTTGATCCCTCTCATCGGTGCCCTTTCAGTCTGCTTAAAATAGTGAGTGAGAATCATTTTTATAACTTCTCGTCTCCTTTGCCAGGGTCACCAGACCATTCCAATTGTTGTTGTTAGCCTAGTCTCAGCCCAATGTGAAGGCAAACTTCCAGAGAACATGAAGGAGCAGAACACTCTCCATGTTAAGGCTGGCAGAGCATTGGAGTCTGTGTTCTTAGGTGTGTGTGCAGAGATTGCCTAAATGCCAACTTGAAAAGTTTTGCAGGTAAAGTATCTGGAGACACAAACCTCCTTGCTCCCCTTCCAGGGGAAAAAAAAAAAAAAGGGAATCAGCTTTATATGTGTGGTCACCTTTGGAGGAAGCTCTGGTAGCTCATCTGTGAGCACCAGTGGGTGTGCTTTTAAAAATGCCCTTGCTGGGTTTTGTGGACCCTGCAGGAAATGGTGCTGTTGAGACCTAGTTTTTATCCCCTGCCATCGGGAATTTTAATACACTTTGCTTCAGCATGTTAAATCAAGTGCAGCCATACCTTTAACTGCAGTGTAAATGTGCCCTATGAAATCACATTTATTGGCTGAAGAGAGGAAATAATTCATTTAGAAAGTAAATGAGAAGACTGAAGAAAGAGTTACAGAACAGGAAAGGGCTAGAAGTCTTGAGAATGAAAGTAGGTTAAAAAAATGTTTGGAAAACAAATTTTTTGAAGGAAAGTAAAAGGAGGAGGGAGTAGAAAGTAAGGAGACTTTAGAAAAATATCTTTAAAATGGCAGATAAAAGATAATCTAGTAATATAAAAGGGTAGAGAAAGTGAAAGATATCTTGGGACCTCGAAGTAGCAGAAGGTAATTTAGAATGAGAAGCAGGCAGGAAATATCCCAGATGTGATGAATATTTTGCCAAAGTCAAAACAAATTTTAATTAATCCTCTAATTTATTATAAAGGAGGGAAAGCTCTAAATTCTTGCTTCAGGGAAGGATTTAGATTATACCTATGCTATAAGCATGCTGTAATAACGTTAATAATAGACCAATATTGTCATCCTGTCAGATGCTGCCTTGGTCTGCAGCTGAAAAGCATGTTGTCTGGGAATGATAAGGGAGAGAAACCTTGAATTTTGTGAAACACTGAGATTCAGTATCTAGAGTGCAAACCCAGATTATTCTTTATGTAAACCGAAGGGGCAATATTCATATGTAAGTCCTGTACCACGGCTGTGGCATTTATAAGCTTATTCTGCTACACATAAATCTCAGCATGAGGAATTGAGTTTATTAGTTTCCCGTGGTCGGACTGGACTGGTTTAAGCAGAGCTGAGGAAGTTAATTATCCAGTGTCTCAGGTGGGTCTGGCAATGAGTAACTAGCCCTGGAGAGAGGCACTGGGGCTGTGCTGGGGGGACAGGTCCTGCTGGAGTGTGTGGATGGATGGCGGCTGGGAGGGACTGCCCTAATCTCTTTCCCAGGTTGTTCGAACCAGTTCAAGAGCAGTAAAACAAGGTTATGTAATTGACATGTGATGTAGCCTAAAATAGTGACTGCAAACATAGGCTGCTGTTGCTGGGCAGTTGTCAACTGCTTAAAAAAAAAATAAAACAACAAAACCCAAAACAACAACAACAAAAAAATAATAAAAGCACCCTCAACTGTGTAAGAAATGG
Source organism: Sialia sialis (assembly GCA_009812075.1). Taxonomy (NCBI): domain Eukaryota; kingdom Metazoa; phylum Chordata; class Aves; order Passeriformes; family Turdidae; genus Sialia; species Sialia sialis. Next base: position 1,887,739 of record VRYO01001865.1, read on the forward strand.
ACATTTGAAATGAAAATTTCTGTTGACTAGCAGGCGTTTTTTTTTATTGAAAGAAATAGGGTCGTTGTGAAAACTGAAATTTGAAAAGAGATTCATCAGCATACTTATCGTGCTGATCTATTTGAGAGTACCTGCCTGCTGCAGATGGTGAAGTGAAAACCTCAGGTATATGCAGCTTGCCCCTTGATAGTGTGATAGGACTCCTGTCAAACAGGAAATCCTTTTCTGGATGTGGAAAACCATTGTGGCAAGTCTTGGCAGTAATTTTATTTGTATACTGGCCGTCAAAAGGTAGAAATAATTCATTTTTAGTAATTGAATGAGCTTCTATGGACACAGAGATAAAATCTGTGAGGGTTTCGGAGCCTTAAAGAACACATCACATAGCTCAGTGAGCACAAATATAGAGGTTGAAATGTGCACATTTTGTGGTTCCTTGCAAAGCCCTTCATTAGGGCTATACCAGAAAGCAGAAAAACCTGGTGTTAAGTTCTGTTTGCTGACCAGATATTCCTGAGGTGAGAGACTTCCTTTAGAAAATCCTGATGATTTTCTGCAGCATGTTTGCTTTGTCTTTAGCAGGGAAGGTCTGTGGCTCAGGTTGGACAGGGATGCGGGAGCTTGTGCAGTCTGACAAGCTGCTGGGTAAAGGGAAGGGACAGTGTTAAGAGAGAAATGTTATTTATTCCATAAGGCTTTTATATGTATCGCTGCTGCTGGGGAGATAATCTTCCAAGTTGGGAAATATTCCAGGAACTAAGCACTTATTCCAGCCCAGAAGCTGCAAAAGGGATCCTAGCTCTTTTGTGCAGATCTGCAAGGCAGGGTGGTGGAGGTGGCTTCCAGCTCCTCTCTCCTCAAACCCAGGAAGAAAGCTTGGCTTTCTGGCTGCTTGCAAGGAGGAGACAACTCTGCCTGCAATTTTCTGAGTCAAAGTATTAATTCTCATTGTGGAGGAAGGAGGGAAATTGGGACACTTCATATGCATTTTGATGTGCCTCAGTGAGACACTATTTTAAAAGCTGGGCTTTTTCAAGCTGCTTCTGCTTCATTTGGTCCTCAGCTGCTGTTTCTTCACTTTGCTGTCCCTTTGTGAGGCTTCCTCAGTCTTGGGACCCAAGGCACATTCCCATTTCACACATTGGACCCAGAGTGGATTTTGGACTTTTTCTTTGCTTTTCTTAGTGGTTGTGTGTTTGTGTCTATGTGTGGATCTAGAAGAGGAATAAAGAGAGCTGCCTGCCCAGGTAAAAGCAGGAAAGAACATGTGGAAGGCAGCAGTGCCCCAGGAGAGGAGCTGGCCGTTAGTGACACACAAGTGAGCGTGAGTCAACAACCTAATGCCATTGCCAAAAGCCAGCTCTGCTCCAGGATTGCATTAGCAGGGCTGCTGTGTGTGCAAGAAGCAGGAAATAACCATTTTATTGGCCTTAGTGATGGTGAAACTCAGCAAGAAATATGTGCCCTGTTTTAGGAAAGAGGCTGGAGGAGAATAGGAGGAATTGATGACCTCCTCAGGAAACATGACCTACAAGGAGAGATTGAGAGAACTGGATTTGTTTAGCCCAGCAAAGAGATGGGAACATAAATCTTTTGATAGGCAGGAGATTGTTGTAAGAAGCTGGTGATCTATTACACTGAATGTCCATGGGGGGAGTATGAATATCTCTTCCTGTTGCAAAATATTCCCATTTGGGTGAAATGCAGAGGGAAAAAACAGCTTCAAGGATGGCTAATCACTGGACTAATCACACAGGACTTATAGGTTGTACAGAAGTTTCAGAATACCTTTCCTGAGAAGATTTTAATACAAATAGAAAGAAAACTAGAAAACCTGCCTGAACTGTTAAGCTAAGTCTTATCATGCTTCCATGAGTGGGATTGAATTAAGCAGTCTTTGGATCCACTTCCAGCACTACGCTTTTCTCCTTACAAAATTTAACATTTGATCATAGTAGTTGCTATTTTAACAAGAGAGCAAAAAATGTAGAATACTCATTAATGACTTGCAGTTCCTGACTTAGACTTCAAAAAACTGGGGGGGAAAAGATTTTTAGGAGGAAGATAAAACATGTGGAATGTTTCAGAAATTTCTGTGATTTTCTAATTTTGCCCTAGACAGGAACAGAAATAATACTGACAAAAAATATCTACATCTCTTTCGTTTTGCAGCCTTACCTGTAGGGGAAGCATGGCAGCCCTTGGAGTGCAGCAGTGCTCTACACACATTCTTAAGTTCATCTTAGCAAGTCAGTTTTTGGGGCTGGTGACTCACTGTAGTGGAATTTTAAAATGGGGGAAGGCACAACTCCTGCTGTAGCCTCATTTTGGCAGTAATTTGTCGGCCAAATAAGAACAGCTTTTTCTCCTCCTCTTCTTCACTGCTGAATTTTGCTGATTCAGGAAAACTCAGTAAGAGAGAAGACTGAATTTAATGAATACTTCCTTTTTGTGTTCTTTTGCAAGCCTATAAAAGCAGGGAATTCTAGAATCTTTGCAGGTGAGAGAGTTAGAAACATTCAAATATTTTCCTGTGTACATTTGGTTGTGTCATTCTCTGGTATGTGGTGGCACAATAACTTGGAAAATGTAAGCTCCAATATTCCTTTAGCTCTACTGCCAAGAGAAAACATCTCACCTTCTTCTTACTGTGTTACTGTGTGTTACCTATGCGTTATTTATTTTGAACAGCAAAATTTTCCTTGCATCTTTAGTATCTTTGTATTTCAGATGGAACAGGAATTAGCTGGTGTAAGTGCTCTTAATGATGGCATAAGTAAAAATTACTTTCATCTTAATGCACTTAGCACATGGGAGATGAGAATTCAATATCTGCTCTGTCACTTTCCAGTCCACTTGTGGGTGATTGAACGGGATAAAAAGAACAACTGGACAGAGCTGAACGCAAACTGCACCAGGCAGATCAATACATCTCTTGAAAGAGTCGGAGATGCTGCACCACAAAAACATCAGCCTCTCTTCAGGATGGCCTCCATCCCCTCCTTGAGGTCCTCAAGAGCCCTGGAGGTCCTGAGAGCATTGCATCCATTGCAGATATGTCAGCTTCTGGGTTGATTCTGAAGTTGAGGGGCCATAGTGAGGCACACACTGATTTATTATGGTGTTTTTACTTTACTGACTTATATTACAAGATTGCTTTTATTTGAAATGTACCATATTTTATTGCATTTAAGACTGAAGCTTTTTTTTTTTGTCTTTCTAGTTGTTAACTGAAAAACTGTTCATTATTTTATAGCTATACTCTACATAGAGGGTTTGCTGGAATGTTGATCTGTTCTGGTTTTTTTAAAGGGTTTTTAAGTTCCATTAATGTAAACTTTACCGATGGCTGGGTTTTTAAGGAGAGTCTAAAAACAGAAAATATTAAGATGATGTTTGCTGTTTGCTTTGCTTATTAGAAAATCTTGTTATAGATTTTGTACCATACATTAGTACTCAGAGATGCATGATTCAAAAATTGATGAACCTTTACTAAATTATGTTTTCTGAAAGTATTTGATCTAAAGTAGATAGGTCACAAAGCAAAAATTGCAGACTACTTAAAGCATTTGAAGGGTGATTTATAGAATATTCTGCTGTTGTGGGAATATTTCCTAGGAAGTCCCATTGTGACAGTGTTGGAACCAAACATTACCACAACATTTAAAAACACAACCCAAGTAATTATCCTGGAGTGCATAAACGGGATTTTTTTTTATTAAACCCATTAGAGTTTTAAAGCAGAAGTGAAAAATGTTGACTTTACAGGTATACATTTTTTTAGCACAAACTGCCTTCAGGGTAGTTCTGCAAAGGGGTTCATTTTGCAGTGTTGGAGCTGACTTGTCTTATTAATAGCCTGCACCCGCCTGTGGAAGCCTAAAAATGGTATTGCAGTAGTCTGATGTACAAAGGACATTGTATGAGTATTGAGCAAGTGCACCTGCATTCCTGGCAGAAAATAACCATTTTTCCCTTCTCCCCACAAAGAAAAAGGATTATATGCCAGTATTTTTAAGGACATATAAACCATCTTTATGCTGTATGTCATAATTTTAAATGCTTTTGTTTTTCTCCTTTTATGTTACTTTCATGCTGTCCATGTGATGATTCTTTAAGAGATGTGCTCAAGTCAGTTCAGAGCAAAAACATAGAGGAATTAAGTTGACTCCTCTCTTTCATGTCTATTTTTGTATAGATCACATCACAAAATAAACATTGTGTGATACCCAAGTTTTCATTTTGTGATTAACTGAGAATGTTATCTTCTTCTTGTTTAGCAGGCCTACTTAAAGGCCAGCTGATAGATCCTGGTGCTGTCACTATATCGTACAACTTCATTTTAGGCCCTATTCTTGCATTATTTTGCCGTAGTTTTTGTTCTTTTCTATCTGTGTCACAGTGCTAGGTAAAGTCCCTTAATAAAATCCCTATTTGCCTATCTGCTTGATCTTTAAACATCTAAAGCATTATCTAAATGATGATACCTTTGTGATGCTGCAGTAAGGCTTCACTCACTCAAATGAGATCAGTTTTCTTTGTCTGAGATGCTCTGAAGAGATTCGAGAAACATCCCAAGTTTCAGTTCCCTGTCTAGATTACATTGGAAGGCTGAAAAGGAAGACAGGTGCAGAGATAGAAAATTACTTAGCTGAAGTTTTAAGGCAAATTCCTGAAAGAGCACAGAGCAGAAGCCAGATCTCCTGTCCTGTAGGAGAATAGTTTGTAAGGATAGTGCAGGAGGCAATTTTCCTTCATGAATGAAAGCTGTACTGATTGCAGAGAAGTAGAAACACCCTCGTCTGCTCAATGAGGATGGGAGTTATAATAGAGTGAGGTGGCTGGTCAAGAGTAAATTGCAGCTGGAGTCTGCTGGCTGTGCTGTGAGGAGGAAGGGACATGCAAGGGACAGACAGGGTTAGGTGGCCAGGTCAGGGACAGCTTGGGGTTAGCCAGTCATGCCGAAGGAAGAAGGAAACTCACAGAGAGAAGAGAAGGAGTCAGTGCTGTGTGGAGATGCCCGAGAGAAAGCACGGAAAGTTTTTTATAAAGGACTGGTGATGGTGCCAGTTGTGTCCATCTCGACATAATTTCAACAGTGTGTCCCGTGAATATTCTTTTTATCTTTCCCTAGGAAGCATATGAGTATTGTAGAAAATAGCTTGGCAGACTTATTTTATGCCTCTTGTCCTCCAGCAGCTCTGTCCCCTTTTGGAGCTGCACCTTCATTTCCCCTTCCTTCCCGTTCCAGTGCAGCTCTGCTCCTGACTTCTTCCAGGGCTTTTCCTCCTCTCCCATGGCTGCTGCTTGCTTTGGTAGTTGGCTTCAACTTTATTTGCACATCTCTTGGGCTTCTGCACATTTGTTCTGGCCACTGCAGATCCCTGGGTGCCACCTCTGGATCAAGGCAGCTAAAACAATCTCCTCTCACTTCTGCTGCCACACTACAGAAACCCCTCGTGGCTTCCTTGATTCTTCCATGTCAAATTGATGCACCAGGCTTTGAAAAAGCCACAGGGCAATGCCCTTTCCTGCACTGGTTTGCTCCACCTTTGTTCCTCCCGTGGAGCAAAATGTCTTTGGAGTCTCCAAGTTCTCAAATGCCAACCTGTTTCCCTGGCTGCCGTGTAGTTCCCATCTGCATTCAATACCTGCTGTCTCTTCAGGAGTGCTTCAGGAGTCCATTTACAGAAATGAAATAATACAGCTGTGATTTAAGGTTGAAGAGAGTGGAGTATATGTGGAAAGATAACCTCTGCTGTGTATTTCTGCTTTATATCTTGAACTTCTTTGAGCATGAGAACATACCCAAACTTAGAGCTGCTGGGCTGTGCTGTGATACAGCACACCTAAGACCTGAAAAATCTGAAACCAATTGTTTGCTTTTCACTAGAAGAAAAATTCCAGTCCTGTTTAGGAAAAAAATAAAAGTAGTGAGATCTCTCTTGAGAGTGACACCAGAACTCCTTCCCAAATTAAAAAGAAGAGATGCTCGTAATAAAGGCCCATGGCAACTCACCAAGATCATTTGGAAAGGGTGAAGAATAGAATTTGAAATGTCTTCATTAATAAGAATCTTAAAATGAGTGCAAAACAGCAGAGAAGAACAAATTGGAATTATGTAAATACAGCCTCTAATAATGCATTTTATTTTTGGTTCATTCAGGCCAGCACAATTACCTGTGTGCAGGAAGGAACGACTGTATAATTGATAAGATTCGGAGGAAGAACTGCCCAGCCTGTCGATTACAGAAATGTCTGCAAGCTGGAATGAATTTAGGAGGTAAGCAGAATAGTAATAGTTTGGTCTCTTAATTTGATTGGGTGAAAAAATTGGAAATGTGCAGCATTTTTATAGTTCTGGCAGCTGCATAATCTCAGAAGTTTTAAGGTGGGATTATCCTGAAGAAGTGCTTAAAAGCTGAAAAACTGTGTTGTCATTCTAAATTGGGGGTTTGGAGGTGCATGTTTTACGGCACAGAAAAAAGAAAAGTGGGTGTTTTATGATGACAGTAATTTTAGTAGGATACCATCAACTAAAAGTGTTAAGGTTTCAACTGTTCCATGGGGTTGGGATTTTTTTTGATGAACATTCTCTTGAATACTGAAAAACATGTTACACCATCATAAAAGAAAATTCACACATAGTGAAACCTCTCAACTTCTTTGGTGCTCATTCAACATTTTTATTGATTTTCTTCTGTGACTGTAAGGATGTGTAATAATTCTGATGATGTAACTGCATTGTTCACATACCAACAACAACAAGAAAAATGTTTTCTTACTAATTATAAAAAGCATGCTGAAAACAGTATAGTACCAAAATTTATAATAGTTTTTTTCCTGTTGTTTTAATTCTTCTTTGGTAATGGCTATGTGTTTCTGGCTGTGCATCAGTGGATTTCCTATCTCAAACCATCATCTGAGCAAATGTTATTACAAATGCCTTTTTCCCACCCCTCCTGTGTTTATGATGTCGTCTGGGAACAGGGGTTTGGGTACTGCTGCTGCAGGTCCTTCCCCTGATGTACAGAGTTACCCTTCCCTTGGAGTGTTTTCACTGTACAGAAAATTACAACATGGTCACATTAATTCCTCCCTATCTCAAAATTCACTTTTTGTCCTCCTGGTCCTATTCTCCTGGCAGCTGAGTTCAGTTCTTCAGATTGAGCAGCTTTGTTTTTCAGAGGTTATGTGCAAAATCCTGGTTCCTGCCTGCTGCTTTTTCCTACCTTCCAGACTTCTTTGTCTTTTCTCCTGGCAGAAATACTCAAACAAGCCACACCTTGCTTTTTCAGAGAGTGTAGTCCTGTTAGGCTCTCTTTCAACCCCTTTCCCAATTTTGAGATGCTACATTGTGCCCCAGGCCCCTTGCTTCCTTTTCCCCAGGGAAAACAGGGCCAGACTGTGGGATGATCTGTGCTGTTCCACCTAGCAAGGGAAACTGAATGCCTTTGTTTGCTGAAACAGGAGCTCCATGGTAGCAGCTCCTTCATCCCAGATAACTGGTGCTGAAAATCATTGTGGAGCAGGAAGGGCAGCTCTCTGGAGCGCTGGGAATGTTGCTGCATCCTGCTGGCAGCTGGGGTAGGGCATTTTCCCCTGGATGTGCCCAGTGCAGTGCCAGTGGAGCTCCAGAAGAACCCAGGGCTTGAGAGCCTTAGGAAACAGCAGCGCCAGGGAACGCTTCATCTGCAATGTCATGAGTTCATCCCTGTGAGTCCAGGTGTGTTTCTGTCCATGTGGTGCAGAAAAGGATGTGTTTTCCTCTGCAGAAAAGCAAGGCGGGAAGGAAACTTTGCTAGAGGGGGTTGCTTCTTTTTTTCCTTTTTTTTTTTATAAATACTAACTGAAATGCTGTGAATGAGGAATGCATTGAAAAAAAACTTCTTTTGTTGGAGCTTGGTAGACTGGTGGAAATCATTTCGGTTCCTCACTGCAAGAAGAGACATTGAAGTGCTGGAGCAAGTCCAGAGAACGGCAGTGAAGGTGATGAGGGGTCAGGAGCACAAGTCTGAGGACTGACTTGAAAGGAGGGTGCAGCAAGATGGTGATCAGTTGGTCTCATCTCGGATGAAACCAGCCACAGGATGAAAGAAAATGGCCTTAGATTGTGCCAGGTGTGGCTTAGATTGGATTTTAGGAGAAATATCTTTATTGGAAGGGTGGTCAGACACTGAAGTGGTCTGGCCAGGGTGGAATTACCATCCCTGAAGCGTTCAAAAAATGTGCAGATGTGACACTTGGGGACAAGGCTTAGTGGTGAACTTGGTAGTGCTGGGTTAGCAGCTGGATTCAATGTTCTTAGAGGTCTTTTCCCAACTTTAATGTCTGGGACTCCATGACCTGGAAGGCCGTGTCTGTCTCTGCAGTGTGCAGCTGGCACACAGCTGAGATTTGCAGTTCGGCTCTTTCAGTGATTCCCATCACAGAGAGAAACTTCACAGGGAATCCTCACTCCTGATTTGATCCCTTTAGGCCACATAAAGGAACCAAGATGTGATAAAGGAAGTCTTTCCATCAGATGGCAGGGGAGCAGTTCTGGCTTTCCATGCACTGCCTTCTGCTTGGCCAAAGAGGGAAAGAGCAGGCTGGAGCAGAGGGGAGAGCTGCCAGAGACAGGTGAAGCACCTGCAGCCCTGGGGCAGCATTACTGTTTAGAGAGCCCCAGGGGCTCCCAAATCATGCTGATGGACCTTCCAGCCTTTGAGCCAGCCCAGCTCTGGCAGGAAATGTTGGGAGCTTAAGGATTTTCCTCTGCTTAGGCCATCTGTCTCCAGTCGTGAGCTCTGCATTGGGCATCTCAATTTTGGGAGCTTCTGTGTGCTCTTGCAGGGCATTTCTGATGGGCTGTGATCATCACAAAAAATGGAAATGACAGAAAAGAGGTATTAAATCGTGTTTGAAAACCATAATTTTCATCTAAAATGCCAAGGTTTGGTACTAACTAACATTTTTTTCATATTTAGCTGGAAGAGAATGAGTAAGGTCATATTATGAAGATACATTGTGGATTTTAGTTTCATGTGGTCAGCTTGGTTTGGCCAAGCATAGACATTACTCCAGTAAAAATGGGCTTTTACCTGTTTCTAGCTTGGACTTACAGGCAAAATGGGCAAGTATTTTATTAGGTAGTATGATTAGTAAGGAGCTGGAGAAAAATGGATTTATAAATGCATTTGGGTTAAAGTTCTCCTTGCAGCAGTGTACTCTCTGTAGCTGTGACACACTGCACTGTGCTGTGCTCATGGTGGAGTAGGGCCAAGCTCAGCTCTCACCCTCCAAACAAAAGCAAATGTAAAAACAAATCCCAAATTGTAACAGAGGAGCTGGGTTCATGAGAAAAAGAGCAAGATGATCTGCAAAATGGTCATCATAGCTCAGGGCTGGAATACCTGCAAGGGACTGAAACCATGGGCATTTATCTTCCACTTGTACATAACTATGATGTTTAATCCCCTCATTTAAAGGAAGAAAACAAAACACCAAACCTCCAGTTGATCTAGGGGAAATGTTTCATGAGGGAACAAGGTGCTGTCTCCCATGGGCTGGAAAGGAACTTGACTCTCCTTTGTCACCTTCCCCTTGGGAGTGAGGGACCCCAGGCTGCCCCCACCCAGCTCCTCCCTCATACTGAAGCAAATTTTGTAATTTGGCACTTTGAGATTGTCTTCCTTCTCTTGCTGAAGATACTAATCTCTATAATGGAAAACTGAAAATCAGAAATAGTGTTCCATGTTTCCTGCAGCACGTTTTTGCACAATCTCCGATTAATCTACTGATCTTTTTTCTTAGAGTTTTTTTGTTTTTTTTCTCTTTTGGTAATATTCTTTCTCAATATTGTTTAAATAGTAAAAAACTAGAGTGCTTTTGTACTCTGTCAGTTTTTCAGTTTTGTTTTGATGGCATATCTTCTACTTTCCAGCATGCTAATTTTTTTTCTACACTAAAAAAAAAAATATTATTTTGACTGGTGGCAACATGCCAAGATTAGGCACCTTGTAAAAAATACGTGTAATTCAGTGATACAAAATACACCGTCTGTGAATGCTCAGCCAAAATAATTTGGCAGTTTTATTGTTTACCTCCTTGTTTTGTTTGTTGAAAAATTGGAGCATTTTCTAAGCTCTTACATCCTTTAATAATCTTCAGAAAATTATTCATCAAGTCAGCAAATAATTTACCTAATTATGTTATTGTCTTGATTTTTGTTTTGATTTTACAAGAAGCATCTGCAACCTGTAATTTCTGCAAAGCTGAAGTTGCCAAGTATCACATTAAATCATCCTTCTCATTTCTAGGAGGTGTGTGTGTGCTCTGCAGACAGCTATATCCCCTTTGGACTCCAAAACTTTTTTGGGAATCATACTTTGTCTGTTGTTTTGTTATCTTTTTTTTTTTTTAAACTCCAGTGACATATGCTAGGCTTAATTGTTGGAAGAGATTCAGAGTGAGCAACTGCACTATGAAGGTATGCTGGCCCGTTTTTGGTTTTTGCTCTTTTCAAGATTCTGTAATTAATTTTCAGTTAATTACGGACCAGAATGACTTCACGGATTTGGGAAGTTTCTTCCAGGCTGTGATTGGATTTGGCGAGGTTTTCGTTTGGTTCCCACCTTGTGCTGCTGTTGCTCACTGGTGTCTGTCACAGTGAGACCCTCAGTCCCACACTTTGGCATGGGGTCTCATGCCACCACCAGGGACGTCCCATAAGGCAGCAGCCCCTGGGATTGTCCTGCATTGCCACCAGGGTGGCGCAGAGCCTGCTGGTGTCATTCCCATGTGCTGAACAGGAATGGGAGATTGGGGACAATGGGAATGTTTTCTATGGCGTCACTTGAGGTGACTGCCACCCCCCTGTCCTGGGCAGGTTGTTCCTCACACCTTGGATGTGATCCCTCCCCATTCTGTGTGTTCAGGGAAGGTCCCTCTTCTGCCATGCGTTCAGAGGGGACAAAAACTTGTGGAAAGATCAGTACCAGGCAGGGCTGCAATCCTTCCCTGCCTCAGCTCCCTGATAAAACACTGCCAAGACTTCCCAGCATTGGTTTCCCACAGCAGTGAGGAAGCAGCAGCTTGCTCAAGGACCCTTTGGATCTGGAAGGGACATAAAATAGTTTTGACCTTGCAAATTACACAGTTCATCATTCTGTCTGCAGAGGCTGCCTGTGAAATCTGGGGTCTGCATACATTTACATATGTAAGGCACTTGGTGCACAAGATGCTGGGTGTGATTTGTAGGCTTCACTGGCAGATACCCTTATTTTTTATAGATTGGAATATTCCAATAATCTGAAAAATAGGTTAATTAAGAAAAGCAGTAATAGGATATAGTACGTCACCTTTTTGCCCAGCTTTCTATTTTCTGTTTAAGAACTCATACTGGTAGGGTTTTAAATTGCACTATTATTTTCAGTACTGGGGCTTATGTGGTTAATATTATCATTGTTCCTATCTTTTTGAGAAAAAATCTGAAAACTTGGGGAAAACATAAGTACAGCAGGAGTGTATCCTCTTATTTTTCTTTAACATTTTCTACTAATCAAGATTTCATAAATTTTAAATGAAAATAAACCTCTTTGTGTAAGACACAAGCAATTTGAGGTATATGTATGGTCAAATTTTATTTTTCATGTAAAATTTAACTGCAAAGTATTTTGAAATGCCATTAACTTTAATGCATTTTTATTTGCATTTATTATGTAGCATTTTTTTCTGAGGGAATCCAGTCAATAATTATAGCTTGAACATTCAGCTGGGTTTTTATCAGTTCTTTCAACAGACATTTGCAAACACCAGCAGGTTGGAAATGACCTGTAAGTGGTAAACAATACTATTTAAGTTATAAGTAACAAATAAATAATATCTAAGTAACTAATAAATAAGTAATAGATAATAATAAGTAACAGTCAGTTTTCCTGTTGGTTATAAAACTGCTATTGAAGATGTTGTAGCTGCCAATTTGTTCAGCAATTAACTTTCCCTGCTTTTCTGTCCATCTTACTCCATGTGTACTGTTCTTGTCCTGCTCTGGGTGTGACTCTCTAACTTTCCAACTTGAATCATCCTCATGAATGGAATGTTTGGATTGGATGTTAGGAAAAGCTTCTCCACTGAAAGGACTGTCAAGCACTGGTCGAAGCTGCCCCGGGAAGGATGTGTTCCTTCAGAAGCCATGTAGTTCTGGTGCTTAGAGACGTGGTTTAGTGGTGGACTTGGCAGTGTTCGGTTATGATGATTTGGTTATGAATGATTTTAAAAGTCTTTTCCTACCTGAATGATTCTGTGATTCTTGAATATTGTAGATAATTATGAGAACAGTCATGTGTGACAGCTGTTAAGAAATTATTTGTGAATGATGGTTAAAAGTGCAGAATTTTGAAGGACTGGTAATGTCAGAGTAATCTCTTGGGCATCAATTAAAAGCAATATTGAAAGTGTGTCCTTGTACTTGGAATCTTGCTGATGATTTTATTCCATGTGTGAAGGCAGCTGGAGAAGATGCACTGCAGTGGTCCAAGAACCCACAGCTCCCATCCAGCAGTCCCTGACCAAACTCCTAATCAGGTTCATGCTTTGTCTTTTCACATTTTCCTGGTTCCAGCTCTCCCTTCTGCAAGCTCCCAGCTGCCAGCAGCATTTGTCTTTCCTCCAGGAACAGCCTTTCAGGCTTTTGGTGTGGAGCTGCTGAACTCCAGACTTTCTGTTCTATCTTCTGGACTCTCCACAGCATCCTTGGTTGCCAGCCTTGCATCCCTGCTGGGTGTGTGTGGTGCAGGCACTCAGGCAGTGGTGCTGTGCACTCAGGCTCTGGGGCTGCTGTCTGATTTTGGCTCTGCAGCCTCAGAGGCTGTTCTTTCCCAGAGCTTCCTATTCTGTACATGGTGCCTTGCTTTCAAAACACAGGATGGGTGATCAGAGTTTTCTGAGAGGAAGATTTTCAGCATTTCTGGAAGTTATGTGCAGCTCTTGGTGATGTTTTGTTTTTTCCTGAATCACCAAATTATCACTTCCACAGTGATATTATTATTACAGCTTCCTTCCAGTGCTCTAAGTCCATATCCCTTTTACTCTTCCTCACAAAGCACAGTCTTTGCTGTGAAATCTGCCTGTGTCTCTTGTTCCTCTTTTTCCAGAGCTGCTAGTTGTCACCAGAGCCCTTTAGAAACCTGCCCCTGTGGTTTGTGATGATGTGTTTCCATTACTCACTTCCCCAACATGAGAGGAGCTGTAGGAGCAGGAGGAACTTGTCCTTTTCACCAAGCTGTTGCTTCAGAGACATTATACCTGGATAATAGGGCATGAAGATTTAGCTTGCCATGCTTGCAACAACCTTGCCCAAAAGTAAGGTGGGCTCACAATGCTGAATTTTGGTTTTTGTTATTAATTTTATTTCCTGCTTTTTTCTCCCCACCAATTCCCAAGTGCATGGCTTTCCATTTTTAATATCTGTGCTTTGCTAAAATAAATGTGAGGTGTGGCGAGCATACCAGGCTCAAAAAGCAGCCCCTGGAGTCCAATGGCAGGAGAAAGAACGTTTCCCAGCAGGTTATGAAGGGAATGTTGAGCATACTTAAGCCTTAAGAAATACACAGCAGCAAGAAGCTGGTGTTTAACAAAGAGAGAGGCAAGACGAAGGCACTGGATGGAGCGTTTCTAAACCACCCAGTGCCCATCTTCCTGCACACTGGGGCTGGTGATTTGTGTGCTTCTGTGGTTCTCTGCCATCAGCTTTCCCAGATCATGCAAATGGGTAATGGTAGAGAATTGCCATTACCCCGGAAAAATGATTATTTCATGCAGAGTGTTTTCACATATGTTCAGGGTGATTTATTGAAGCAGGAGATTAACAGGGTTATATTCTTTTTTCTTTTTTAATGACTAATCATGAACTAGATGGTGAAAAATATGGCCAAGATGACTGCAGAAGATAAACAGCCAGGTTGTATTTCACAGGTAGCATTGCTGTTCTGGGAAGTGGGGTAGATAATTTCTAGAAGATGAGGGACAGACCAGCAGTATTAGGAGTAAGGTCATTTGACAGAAATCTGAGTTGATGGAAACTGAGGTTATGGAAGTCCTACTGATGAGGAGACAAAGGATCTGAAAATTTTTGTTGCTTGGGGGGAAAAAACAAGCGGGAATGTGGTAATGACATACCCAGAAAGACTGCAGAGGGAAGGGCAGCACTTAAAAAGCTTAATTCTAACAGGAACAAAAATGAAACACTGTAGAATGGAGTGGGAGTTGGAGCACTCACGGCAGGAGAGATGCTGTGGCACTGGTTGGTTTTGAAGGACTCTGAAACCCGCGTTGAGAACCCGTATCTCCAATGTAAGGCAAAGTTTTAGACATGACGAATGTCTATCAGGGTTTATCGTGTTGTGATCAGGATGGAGGGCACATAAATTGTGGAACAGACACAAAACATTGGTTATTAACCCAAATAAAAGCAAGAGAGAAGACTTGGATGAGGAGTGCCTGCAGAAGGCTGGATGGGAATGGGTGTCTTGGGAGGAATGTTGTTTCTGGCATAAAGAAGAACCAGCAACCATAGCCAAAAGTGTTCAATCTGCTACAGTCAAAATCTGCTCTCCAAAGTTTCCTTAACTTCCTTTTCATTCAAATTATTACCAATGCTTGCAATTCAAGCTGCTGGTGTTTCATTCCAACAGGTGTCTTGGAGTTGTAGGTGATCTCATCTTCGCATTTGTTGTTGAAATTTTACTGCTTGTCTTTATTTGATGTCAAATAGAATAATCAAAACCACTGATGCATTTAGTAGACAACTCTTCACTCAAAAATTATTGAATTTGCCATACGCTTGAAGAATGAATAAATAATCAGTAAAAAAAATGAGTTTTGGGAGCATCTGAAAAGGACTGATTAAGATTGGCTTTCATCAACATTATAATTTACTTTTGTAAGCCTTTTTTTTAAGGCTTTGTTTATTGGATGATTTAAATATTTAGTAAATACACTTCTTTTGAAATTAATGAAGAAGTACAAGAGAGAGTTTGATTTACCAAAAATGTTAGATGTGAGATTATGTTATGTGATTTTGGGATTTAATATGAAATATATGTGGAGGGAAATTTTCATACTTTAGCCATTTCTCATTAAAAAGCTTTATCAAAACCAGCTTGATTTGATTTTAACAGGAAACCACTAATTGGCATTTGGTGAAAGTTGTTCCCACACAGGGAGGAGTACCCCTATGAAACTGTTATTTTTCATTTAATTATCACTTTGAGGATTGCTGAGAAACAAGAAAATGTGTTAGACATTTTCCCTGACAACCTAAATATTCCTGTAAAATGCACTTTGGATCTCGGCTTTCTTTTGTCACTTTTGTCCGCTGTCTCTTCATGAAGGCTTGGCCTGAAACTCAACTTTTAAAAGTGATTAATTCCTCTGCCTTTTACCCGAACAGTCCCCAGTGCCTTTCCTTATTAATTGCTGTGCTCATCACTATTCCACATGTTGCAGAGGTGGGTAACTTGAGCTTCATCCTTGGGTAAGCCCTCAAAATACACAAGATTTGATCTGGGCTTTCACCTGAAGGTTTTTGAGACAACTGCTGTGTGCAAGCACTGGTGTGAGGTGCCACCTCCCTGCAGGTGTTTGCATTTCATTGCTCAGTGTCTCGAGCTGTAAGTGTAATCACAAGAAAATGTGGATTTTTCATTAAAATATTTCAAGTTTGCTCATTAAGTGGGAATGTAATTAGTTAAAATAGTTTTCTTCTAGAGTGGTTTCTTGTTATACTGAAAGGACATCTGGAATGGAATCCTGTTGAGAGTCGAGTAGGAACTGTAATGATTACATGTACAACAAAGTAGAGAGCAAATATGGAAATCTACAGATTTGGATCAGAACTCAAAAGCATCTTCAGTTCCAGCGTTGGAAACCAACATGCTGCCATTTTTGGTACGGACTGGGATGTTGAGAAGTGCAAGTTGAGGCATGGAGAAATGGGATACCTGAGAGCAGCTGCTGAGGGACTGCAGGGAAGAAAGGAGCACGGTGGTGTGATGATCCTGAGTTAAACTTGGAGTCACCAAGGTGAAATTGTTGCAAAAATAGGCAAGGCTTATGTGATGCCAAACAATCTCTGTTTCTTGTCAGAGCTGGCAAGTGTGGGCCTGATGATTGGGTTTCAGCACTTCCGGGCAGGGTGGTGGGGATGGGGCAGCCTTGCAAAACTGTCACATATGTCCCTGTGCCAGCTGGTGGGATTGCAGTCCCTGTGGTGCCTTTGTGAGGTGAAGGACCTGTCTCTGATCTCTTTGGGGACATATTGTGAACGTATCTACAGGTCCCTTGATAACCTATTTTGTGTTTTCACATCAGATCTTTAAATTTAGAAAGTTTCCTTAAAGATGTAAACTGATTCTTCCTTCCTGAAATTCCATATCATGTGCCTGAAGAAAGGTGTATACAGATTAGAGGCCGTCCAGGGAAGAACAAGGATAATAAGATGCTTAGGAAAAGAAAGAGTCAAAGAAACTCATTTCATGATAGTGTAGAAGGGAGAGACTTTAAGAGGGTCATGATACCAGTCTTTCAATTTAAAAAGTGGTGTAAAAGAGGACAGGAATGATAAGTTGTTCTTTATGACCACTGAGGGAATGATGGAGAGAAATCAGCTTAACTGCAGACAAAAATGATGCAAGATTGGAAAGGCTGGGAGAACACTGAGTGGTTAGATGTTGGAGGAAGATGTGGGATATTGTGGAATTCCCTTTATTGGAGATTAATAACATAGTGAGTTGGGCAAAGTACAGTTGATCCTGCTCAAGGCAATGGGATAAACTGCTTCAGATTTATTGTTTCTGTGTTTTACAGGCCTGTGCTCCAGCAGCTTTGCACTGCTCATATATTAGAATCTGTTCCAAACAAAGCAAAATGCAAACACTTCTGAGGTTGTTCTATAAGTAACCAAACTAATGTTTACCTAGTTGCAGTCTCTTTTATTAGGAGTTTAAATCCAACTAGAGTAAAAAACCAAAATGTGTCTATGAAAGTATTACACAACTACAGTAATTTCACGATTATTAGCCGCACCTTTTTCATTGAAGAATCCAGCCTACCCCAGTAGTGCGGCTTATATTCAAGTGTGGCTTATCTATGGACAAATCCCAGTGAAATGCCAACCCAGAAGTGAGAGCCGGCTGGGGAGGGTGCCTGGGGCTGCCTTTAAAGGCTTTACTGGTCTATGAAAACTGTTTGCAACTTGAGCACCTGACACCAAACCCCGCTCTGGCGCTGGTGTGATTCTGTTACTAATTTGTTACTTTGTCACACATGGATCCTTGCTTTTAAAAAAAAAAAAGAAAGAAAAAAAAATGCAGCTTATATTCAGGTGCAGCTTATATTCAGGTGCGGCTTATATATGGACAAATCCCGTGGTCTATCCGGCTACCCCAGCATGCAGCTTATAATCAGATGCAGCTTATAATTGTGAATTTACTGTACTATTAAAATGTGCATCAAATGCTCTTCTTCCATTTGTGCTGTACATCCCTTTTTGGTATCCAAATATAAACAATAAGAATTGCACTTATGGATGGTCCTGGCTCTTTGTAGGGTCTCACCAAAGGCAAATAAAATGTGACATTCCCATACATCAGACTTTCATGCATGTTTACTCCTTGTCTTTAAGCTCTCCTATTCTGTCAGATTAAAGTGTTATTTATTAATTACTAAACAGTATGCTAATCTGTGTCATTGTTTCAGTTATGCCTTCCATTTCTTTCTACTGAGTTCAATCAATCATTAGATTGGAGCTTATTGTCCAAAAAAAAACTTCCTTCTGTCAGTGGAGGAAAAGAAATTAGGAAATTTTCTTTGCTTTGTTAATTAGACTACTGATTCCTCAGGCTTAATAGCAAGTGATAGCATTTTCTATCACTTTTTCCTCTGGGTCACAGCTGTCAGAAACAGATTTTAAAATTTATTTTGCCATGTGAAGCCAGGACCTTTGTTTTCTTCCTCACCAGCTGCAATCTTCCTTTCTTTGCGTATTTAGACAGGCTACTGGGTCTCTTTGGCATATCCCAAACACCACTGCAGAATTCACCCTTCAAAGGCCTCTGCTCTGCAAGAGTCAAGTCCTTTTGGCAGCGTGTCTTACACGATAAAGTGATTTTGTGCCTTCCTTTTAAGTCCCTGTACAAGTTGTCCCTGCTTCAGTCGTTGCTTTTTTCATTTGCTTCCTCGCCTTGGTCTCTCCAGTTAAAGCAGTGACTCATCTGCTTTGCCCAGGTTTGTACCTGATCCTTCCTTTCACACGTGGAACAACAGGAGCTGCACTTGGGGATCCTTGTGGGCTCCTTCCAACTCAGGATATTTGGATATTCTATGATTCTAACACTTAGGGTTGCATTTAGAGGTTCTTCATCTGATGGAGATACCTAAAAATCAGAGGTTTGCTTCCCAAAGTGGGTAATGGGTTTTATGGAAGCTTTGTTGTGGTTGTTGTTCTGTGTTTCTGGAAGAAGTGTGCCTGAGTGCACTTTGTAAGGAAAATAGGGTAGTACTGTAGGATCCCATTTGCATTATTGCTTTTCACTTAATTCCATGAGTTCCCAGGCATATGTGTGTGTGTATACATGAAGTCTGTATTATTGTCTAGAAATTTCTCAGCAAAATCTCATTCCCATTGTGCTAGACAACTAAGTGAAAAAACGTCTGTACCAAGATAGCTCAGAATTTTCTTGTCAAGATACAACAGATTTGGGGGAAGGGAAAACACTATTTGTGGTAGCAGTAAAATAGCTAATGAGAACAGATGTCAGCTCATTGAAGTAAGTGAGGCAAAGTCACCAGGCAAGCATGATGAAAAGATTCAGAGGAGGGAAAAGTGGCATTTTGATGGAGCATTTATCTTTACAAGGGTGGAGGCACTCAGTGGGGGCTCAGAGAAACATCTACCTGGAGTCAGAGCTGCCTCAAGGGAAGAACTGGCACCTTTGGTAACTGTGGTGCTGCAAGGTCCTGGAGGTTGTTTTTGGAGAGCAGAGGCAGGGTGTGCAGGGAAACCCTCAAGCATTTGGCATGGGGTGGAAGGGAGAAAAGCTGGCAGCTGTGGGGGCTGGGAAGGAGGTGCTGGTTGTAGCTCAGGTGTGGAGCTGGGGCACTGGACCTGAATGGAGGAGCACAAGTGTTTGAAATGCAGGTGTCCACTGGCGTAGGTACGGAGCCAGCACAGTTAGAGGTGGCTACAGTGGATTTGTTTTGCAGCATATTTTCTACCCTCAGGCTGCTTAGACCACTAGTGGCACAGCAAACATTTAGAAATAATCCCAAATTATACCTCATTTGAATTGTGTGTAGTGATTTGCACCATCCCCTCCTTGTCTTTCATGTTTTGTGTATTTGCTCCAATTGCTGCTTTCTCTTCTCCTTTGCATCTTTTTAAAACCTCCAACACTTTTTGTGTCCTCTGCTGTGTCCATTCTGCTTTCCCCTCTCCCTCCACTAAAGTTCTCTGCTTTGCACTAGAGGTAGCATATGTTCTTATAATGTGGTTTTGATATCCCCCATGGATTCAAATATGCACAGAATAAAGATCTGTTGGTCAGGATCAGCTTGGTCCTGGCTCTGGCAGAGCTTTCTAGATGTGATTAAGTAAAGATCTTAATCATCTAAATTGTGACTTCAGGTATGCAAACAATAAATGATTTTCTGATGGCCATCAATATCTGAATATCGTCTTTAAAATAAAAAAAAAAAATTAGATTCCTGTGGATTATCATCACAGGTCTTGTGGGTTCACCCTACATAAAACTACAGCTAACTTTCTAAAACTTCAGATTTAGTTTACTTTTTTTGCTTTCAGAGTACTGGAAGTAAGCATGAATCTGCAGAGCATTTTACATTGTTTGTCTCCTAAATTTGAACACTAGGACAAAAACAAACAAGATACTACTCTCTTAGCATTCTGCTGAATTAAATTGTAATATTATGGGGGTTTATCTACTATTAAAAACATTTAGTTGGTTGATGTTTCTGGATCCCATTTTTTTCAACGGTAGTGCAATAAAAATTATTAATTTTAGCCCTATGAAAAATAGTGATTGGGTATGTAGAGTCCATAAATTGTGTATATTCTCTGGGCACAAAGGGAATATATAAAATATATAGTCTACATGTATTATCTCCCTCTAGACCCAGCTTGTATAACATGTGTAAGTTTACTATGATATTTTTAAAAAGAGAGTATGGTAGTTTGCCTATCTTGTAGCTACCCTAAACCCTCAAACTTTACCCTTAAAAATAAGAAATGCCATCATTTGTAGCTGTAGTTCTGTTCATTTGTATTCCAAAGCCACTTTGCTATAGGGCCACATCCAGATAAATGTCCTGTTACTGGACCTGGAGTGGCATCCCCTGTTGCAGATGACCAGAAACCTCTTCAGCATTTTACAGATGGCCCAAGAGCTCCCATCGTGAGATGGCAAGATCCCTGTTTCACCTTCAGGACAGGAGACTTCCATGCGAGGGGTCAATACTAAAGAACCAGCTGTCTGTCTGACCAGCATCTTATTTGTTCTGCTGTTTTTTGTTAGAGAAACAGAGAATGCCTTTTTTAAAGCCATGTTCGTGACTTTTCAAATATTTTGCCTTATTTTTTTTTTTTTTTTTAATTTTTTTTTTCATCGGAGCATAAGGACCACCTAAAATACTCAACAAAAGTCATGACAGATATTTGAGATTTTAACCTCGGGTATATCTTCGGGTATATCTGTGGTGGCTTTCTCTTCTGTTTGTTTTCCTTCACCTATTACTCTGTCTCAGGTGATGGAAAAATAGGAGGATCATAATATGGTATTCTGGCTGCAATAGCACTGAACAGGAGGGCCAGAAGTCCTGCAGTCACTGCTGCAGAGACATTTGGATGAAACTCTTGACCTGACCCCGGGCAAGGCGTCAGACTTCAGCTCTGTCACTGGAAATGCTCCATCCCCTGGTCAGTGTGGAGAGCCAGGGATTTCCTGAGCCTTCTCAGGGAGTAATCCTGATGAGCATGGCTTTTACTCTGCATTTCAGAGGTGGCTGAGTCGGTTTTGTAGTTGGTAGTGTGAGAGGAAATGTGAAAAACAGCTTTTAAAGAGCGACTCGGAGTATGTACTGCTCAGTTTGTATGTAATCTTCACTTGTTGGTTTCTGTGGGAGTTACCAAACCAGTTGAGCTACAGCACTGGCATGGAGCCAAATGAAAAATACAGTTTTCTTCACTGTAAACATAACTGTCAAGCAGTAATGTTTTTCTCAGCTTCATTTTAAAGGCATTATAATGGAAGAAAATGAAACTAAAACACATTTTTATGCCAGTTTTATACGTGGAAGAATTTATTTTTTTCCTTTAATAAAAAACTTGGAGAATAGAACATACAAACTTATGTATGTGATCAGTTATCTGTGCTGCAAGATACTTGATGGAGTTGGTAAACCAACACCTCTTTTATTCTGGTGTAATTATGGTGCAGATGCATTTTTTTTTGCCTCTGCAAACATGAAAAATGTGCAGAGTTCTTTATTTTTAGGCCTATTTTGATAACAGAAAAAAAACAAATAGTGTCTGATAAACTTAATGAATAATAGCAGCAAACCCTAATCTCTATCCACTCCTTCAGGCTTATTTTTAAACTGTTTTCAGTGTCCAATGGCTCTGTTAACTCATCATCAGACATTCAGCTGAGCTTGCTGATTGTTGCTTTGCTTTTGGGATTTATTTCATTGAAAAATCTCTACATCCAGCTTTGCCTTTCTAAGATTAATTTCTAAACAATATTTAATGTTCACAGTGATTTCACCAGGACGTCCTCATGTAGGCGCAACTGTACCACATGGGGAACAACTGTTTTTTTATTTCCTTCTCAGGACTGAACTCTCCAGGGTTGTCTGCTTTGAGTCCCTCTGTTTTATTTTGCAGAGTGTTTAACAAAATGATCAGGTGCTGCTTTGTAAAGTGGATTTTTGGGTACTAGCGTTGAGAATGACGTCTTGAAGAATGGATGTTGCATCCATATGACTTGATGCACCAGAGGATAAAAAAATCCTTTGCTTGTGCTTCATTGTTTGAATGAGCTTTTTTAAGAATTTCTTAGTAGAAAAGTAAGAAAACAGATTTGAATGGACTTTTAGAAGGATCTTCTCACAATTCCTGTGTCTGGAGACAGACTAAGCTGCAGTGAAACCTTTGCTGAGATGCTTGTCTCACCTCTCCCTTATAACTTCAAATGGAGAGCTATTCCTATGTCACCTGTGCTAATGCTTTTGATAGTTAGGAGATTTTTAAGTAGATAGGGTGAGCTGAACAAAAGAACTTTAAAATTTATTAGGAGCAGTGCATTTTTATTTGCATATTCAATCCTTCTATTAAAAATTTCCACCTGCCTCACTTGTCTGTATATCCGCAGGCATGGAAGAAATAAGGAATTCTCAAAAGCAGACATACATCCTGTAGGTGAATCAATGAAATTAATTTCCTTCACCTAATTTCCTCAAGCTCTCAGAAGGGAAAGTGGGAAAAGTTAAGCAGAGATCTCTGAAGTTCTCTGTAGGCTGCCTGAGGGTTGTTGGCACAGAGATTAGCCAGGAACATCCTTCATGGTGTGATGGAAATGACTACAAACTGGTGTTGGGATTTTGGGCTCCCTGCTCCGTGCAGGACGTGCTGCAGTAGCAGTAAATTTTATTTTCATCTTTTGAAAGGATCATCAAGGATCATCAAGTCAAGGATCATCTCTTTGGGCACCTTCAAGATCTTGTGTATGAGTAGTAACACCACTGTTTTCTGTAGCAGTGCCTCATGTTTACCCTAATAAATTTTTTTTTTCTGTTGAATCTTGGGATGAACCATCTCCTCTGAGTTCAAGGTACTGCCCCAGCAAGGAAGTGTTGAAAACAACAGGCTATTGTTGCACTTGGGTGTGCGTTGTCCTGGACCTTGGGCGGCTGTATCCTGCCTCGCTCCTTCCCAGCCACTGGCTCTGGGCAGGCAGCCCCAATGGCAAGAAAACACTGACACATTAATGACTGCTGTCACCAAAAGTGGTCTGAAGGGGGTTTTCATAAAACATTGGTTTGTAGAAGAGTAGTGAGGTGGTTCTGTGGGTCTCCTTGGGGAGTTTTCTGCACCATAAATACGAGGAGCAGAAACTTAATAGAGCACAGAGCAAGCTTTTGAAAGCTTCCCAGGAGGCAGTGGCATGGCAGGCTGAGCTGGAGTAGAAGTGAACTTTTTGGAGACATGAAGTTGTCCAGAAGGGATCCTGGAACTGCAGAAAAGGGGTTATATTTTAGGAGAGATAGGGGAGAGGAACTGATGATAGGAAAAAAAGTGAAGAGGTAAACTTGGGAAGGACATGGACTAAGAAGGGGCTATTTGCAATAGTATTCCAAGTGGGAGTGAGATAGGCTTGTGTTTACAAAAGGAATGTTGTAAGAATCAAGAGACAGGAAGATAAAAGTCCAGACAGGGGTTTTAGCTGTGTCCAGAGAGATAAGAAAGACTTTGAGAGAAGCTACTCTGAAAGATCTGCAAACACTTAAATGTAGTTCCTTATTTATTGATTTTAAAGAGATTTTGTTGTTACGTTTCCTTACTGCAAAAAGGATGATGATGGGCTTTTGGTTTGGTTCTTTGTGTGTGGATTTTTGACAGAATTGTCTTGATTTTTAATTCGAGTTCTTTCCTCATGCTCTGGCAAAGTTGGGAATGCAGCCCACAGAGGATGGTTGGCCTCTCTTCAAGGAGTGGAAGCACCATAGCATTGCTGGCTTCTGAGAGTACTTAGTAAAGAAAAGCAGGGCAGGTAGAATTAAAGAAAAAATAGAGAAATTAAAAAAAAAGGGAAGGCAAATTATCAGAGACATGTTGATAGCAGTGAGAAAGGTGTTACATGAGGATCAGTTTTTCTTCTTCAAGTGGATAAATATTTCAGCATTATTTAAGAATTACTTCAGAGAAGGGGGTAAAGCTGTTACAGACATATCAAAGCAGCGAAAGCAAGGGGGCTTGACTAACTTGGGCTGTTAAAAATGAATTGACTATATTTCAAGTTGAGGCAAAAGCTTAGGAGAGCTCTGGGTCTGCTACTATTGTGCAGATTTCTTTTGATGAGCAATTCAATGGAGAGCATGAATTGCAGTCTTGTAGGTGATAAGTGAGCACAGCTCTGAAATGTTGTTGGTTGGCACCAACCACAGTAACTAGGATGTTTTATGCGTGTCTGTATGGAGGCAGATACTGGACATTCTGTCATGAATAAAAACATCCAGCAAAGCAGTGAAAATGAGCTTAGAGGTGTCTTTTGGTGCTTTTTCCAGTGTGACGATGCTGCGGGCACCGAGGTATTTCTTAAGGTCCTGTTTAACTTAAGAACTTTGAGATTATGCTTGCTTTCTTTTCCTGTGTAAAGCCCGGAGTTTTGCTGGCTTTCTGTACTGACTTGGCTCTCCCATTGCTCATCCTCGCAGCCCGGAAGTCCAAAAAGTTGGGGAAATTGAAAGGGATGCACGAGGAGCAACCCCAGCAGCGGCAGCAGCCGCCCCCGCAGAGCCCCGAGGAAGGCACGACGTACATCGCGCCCGTGAGCGAGCCCTCTGTCAACACTGCACTTGTCCCCCACATGTCTGCTATCTCACCAGCACTTACTCCCTCTCCTGTGAAGATCCTGGAAAGCATCGAGCCGGAGATCGTGTACGCGGGATATGACAGCTCCAAGCCGGACACGGCGGAGTACCTGCTCTCCACCCTGAACCGCCTGGCCGGCAAGCAGATGATCCAGGTGGTGAAGTGGGCAAAGATACTTCCAGGTAGGACCGTGAGTCATTGCTGAGATGTCACCTCACGCTTTATTTAACTCAAAGAGCTATTTACTTGCCAAATTGCATCTTTAATCTGTGCTGAGAAAACCAGCAGTTGTGGGGTGTGAGATGAGCCTCTGAGAGAAGATAGTTGAGGTTTTTTTCTTATTTTATGTATTGTTTGCTTCAAATGCCTGTGATTGATATTTAAAAAGCTTTCATTTTCAGTAACAGCCTCTTAAGAAGAAAACATATTTTGTCACTGGAATGAAAAATTACGGTTTTATTTTTTCCGAAGTGGGAGTGTTGCTCTTGTTTGTGAATACTGGAAAATTAAAAAGCAATGTGTTCGGTGATGGCTTGACCAGCCCTTGTAGTTCATGGGTATTTTCTGGTTTGATCTCTAGGATTTAGAAACTTGCCTCTCGAGGACCAAATTACTTTAATTCAGTATTCATGGATGTGTCTGTCATCGTTTGCCTTGAGTTGGAGGTCGTACAAACATACAAACAGCCAGTTCCTCTATTTTGCTCCAGACCTGATCTTCGATGAGTAAGTATTCCTTAACGGCCCTTTTCAGTGCAGGCTGGAAGGATTGCTGTCTTTATTTGGTTTTTCAGGCATAGTTGCAGTCTAAGAAATTTTCAGCTAATTCTGGCTTAAAAAGCAGCTGAAGTTTTAATTTTCTTCAGTGACTCACATTTCAATTGCCAAAGTTTTGATTGCTGTTGTCCACTTGTCCTTATGTGTGGGGATGTGTTCTCAAACTGGGACCATCCCACTGGTTTGAAATGTGACTGATACACAACCACGGTTTATAGAAAAGAACATTTTTTGGTATTGAGCTTGGAAAAATATCCGACTTCTAGGAAATGTGAATGTTTAAATTACTGGGGTTTTTCAGAGCAGTCATATAATGGTGCTTTTGTTAACAATATACAGCTGTTCAATGTGTTTTCTTGACAGTCTTAATTACCCTTCTTTGCAACCGTGAAAGAAGCCAAAATGTTTTTTCAGTAATGAAACATAACTTCTTTTATGATGCATTCAGACAAAAAGAAGGATCAACCATTCCGTCTGAGTATGTGTTCCTTCGTATTTTATGTTTGTATGTGTTTAGTGCTTTGCTTTTGATGAATATAATTTAATTTCTGTTCCATTCTCCTAGTGTTTATTACAAGACAGTAAAGTCAAAAATCTAAGTGAATGCACAGGCAGTCAAATGGGGCTTGCATCATTTGCTTATCCCAGAAGGTTGGGGGTATTTTCTAGAGGTATAAAGGAGCCATAATCAATAGGATATGGGTGCACTTGGGGTGGAAAAAAAAAAGCCACGAAAGGAATTAACAAAAAAATAACTTACTACTTAATCTCCTGATGCATTCTGAAATCTTTTTCTTGGAAAAGATGCTTTGTCGCTGTCCATCTTAATATAAGTCTGTCTTTGATTTAGGAATCCCTACATAATTAATGAGTATGAGATGGATCCCAAAGCAATATCAAAGAAGGATTGTTTGGTTTGGGTTGTTGTTTTTTGTTTTTTATTTAAGGGGAGGAACTGGTGATTTACTGCATGTGGCCCAAAATGTAGTGTCAGCCATTTTCCCTGTTGAAAGCACCTCCATTATGACTTGAACTTTAGAGAATTGTCACAGTAAAAAAAAAATTAGAAAAGGTATCTGTAGCTAGAACTAAGTGAAAATGTGAACTTTGAAGAGTTTAGTTCTCCTGGGGGAATGTAGACTAAAAGTTCAAACACAAAAGCAGCTTTCCCTCATCTCAAGGAAGTCAGTCAAGGGGTCAGAATTTATTGGACAGAGAAATCAATCCTGCTTGCAAATAAAAGTCTGCACATTGCTTGCTCTTGTTATACTGCAGCTAGAAGCAATTTCCAGAATTTGAGATCAATTGTGAGTTTTATGCTGCAAGCCTGGAAGATAGGTGCCTGTAGAATTACATGAGGTTGAGGTAGGAATCCAGTTGGAAAAAGGAAAATTAAAACATCCCAAACCAGATATGGAATTGGGACAGTGGTCTGGTCTTCTGTGCATTTGGCAATATACTCATTGCAGAGAGAAGGCAATTGCTTATAAATAGAGAAAAAAAAATTGTCAGGAGATGTGAGATGGGGACTGGGCCTTTTGAAGTAGCTAATTAGGGCAATAAATTTCCTTGGAAGTAAGAGAGTAGGACCTTCAGTGTTCACTCTGAACCAGTAATGGGCACATCTCTGGAATGGGAAGGGTTGTCCTTCACACACACTTGGCTTGTGTTTCATACTCACTGCCCATCATTTGTTCCCAGTTTCTCACGTTGCCACTCAGGGTGGTTGTTGAGACTGCATTTGCAGTGCAAGTTTAGCGCTCTCTGGCCAAGTTAAGTTGTTGAGGAACTGCAGAGAGCCAATGGAGGTTGTCCCAGGGGGTCGGGGCTGACTGGGGCAGTGAGGCTACCTGATGGTGCAGTGAGGATTTAATTGCACCCTTCAGCTTGCTAATGAGTTGTAGAAAAGATGAAGTCTGGCTCTTCGTGGGGATGCTCAGGGGAAGAATGAGAGTTTGTGTTCCCAAGTTTGGAACAGCACACTGTCTCCTGGGCAGCAGGAGAAGACATTTCCTAGGGAGATGGTGAATCAGCCAGGCAGGACCAGAATCACCCATTCCAGCCAGGCAGGACACCTTGGAGTCTCAGTTCCAGACAAAGCCCCAAGCAGCCTGCTCCCATATCAAAATTAGCTCTGCAGGGAACAGGAACTTGGGACCTCCAGAGCTCCCTCCCAAGCTCCTGTTTTGTGAGTCTAAGTTAAGGGATGCAATGCTTTTCTCAATTTTGAGGTAAAATTATTTACTGGAATTGTACAAGCCAGCCAGTAGAGTTCAGTGTAGAAACCTTTCTAGTAATGCAAAATACAATACTTATTCCTGTTCATTAAGTGTTTTGAAGCTTTGCTCTGAAATTGCTGAAGGCTGGTCTCTCCTTTTTGAGTACCATGAACTTGGAAATGTACTGTGTAGTTATAAGCACTGGCCTTTGTTTCTGTGTCACAGGGTTTATTAGACCTCCCTGAGGTTTACTTGGTGAAACTTTCTGAGTGTTTTAGTGCCCTTGGCCTTTTAGGACATTTATTAATTGATGCAAAATGAAAGGGGATGCTTTGCAATGCCTTTCCTTTTATTTGTTTGAGAGGGTTGCATTTCTATTATCACCTGGCCAAGATTTTCTTGGTATTTCTTTATATTGTGTCTGGAGAGGTCATTTCCTGTTTTCTTCAAGAAAAAATAAGAAATGTCCTTGACCAGGCCCTTGGTGCCCCAGAGGGTTCAGCATTTTCTTCAATGAACAGTTAAAAATGAGTGAAAGTAGAGGTTGGCATCAGTTGGAATTATGTGGCTTTGTTTTACGTTAAATGAATTTTCCGTTTACTCTTAACTACTGTGAATAAAAGGAAGTTGTAATGTTTCTGGAGGGCCATGATAGATGATCTTGTTTTCTTTTGTGTTCTGAAGACCTAAACAAGGCCAATAGCAAATGAGGATCTGTGTTGTGAATAGCTGTTAAATGTAACTTTGATTGTAGAAATACAGTGCAAAATGCCTCCTAACTCATATGTGGTTTGATTTCCTGTTAGGCTTGTAGAAGACTGGAAATATTTGTCTGCCTTCATTTAGTCATGCTACATATCTAATTAAGTGTACTGTTTGTCTTTATGGTTCAGGCATATATTCCATTGATTTAATTGGGCTTAACTGAACAAGAAGATTTTAACTGAGGGATAAGAAAATGGCTGCTCAGCCTGTGACAGAAATACCTAAAATACAGCCTGCAAAGAGGCATAAAATAGCGTGTTTTATGTTGTGCTTGTGTAAGTTATGGCATGTGCAGTTTTTTAATCCTTTTATTTTGTAATATAGTAGTTGTGATCAAAACTAATATTCTGTAGATACAGCTTGTAATCCACAGTCAATCTTTAGAATTCCATCATACACATGACACCACATAATTCCTACTGAGGGTAAACACTGTTAAAGAATGACTGCTGCATATGGGATAACACCCAAAAGGTATTGTAGTTATGTTTGTAGGCCATGCAAACTCAAATTCAGGAAGTTGCAAAATTCAAAAATTAAGGTGGACTGCAAAATCAGTTTAAGCCCTTTGGGTGCATGCTTTGAAAGGTGTATGCTTAACAAAACCCTTAAGTTATGCTCTCCCATACTAGTTTTTCCATGTGACTCCTTTGATCAGGTTGGATGAGATGCAAGGATTATGTTGGGAGAGACTCTTGGAGGTTTTTCTTCATTTGTTGTTAGTGAGGAAGCCTTACCTTGGATGGATCTAGGGATCTGGGAGAACAGAGATATTAATGGGGAAGATTTTCTTAAGACATGACAAAAGACTGTCCCTAATTCAAACTCTAAGCTCTGAGATTTTTTAGATTTCTACTGCAAAAGTAACCGAAATCCTGCAAGAAAGGGGGAAAAAAAAAAAAAAAAACACAAAAAAAACCAAAAAAAAACCAACAGTCTATTTAACTCAAGGACAGGAGAAAATTTCTTTTCAAGATTTAACCAAAGACTTTAGCTAAAATTTTCTAATCTAATTCAACCTGAGGCAGGCACATGTGTGAATAATCTAAGTCCAGACCATTAAATGAGTAAAATCCTACACAACTGAATGCAGAAAACCAAGCAGTGCTGGCTGGAATGGGTGCGAGGCCAAAGCAAGGGATGTACAAAACCCCATGGTTTGTAACACCAGGTTATTCTCAGGAACTCTGGCTGAAGCTCTGCACAATACTCTTTTCTACAGGGAGCAGCCTTAAACAGGATTTCTAAGATATGGTTATGAAAGGTAGGGCAGTTAGTTGCAACTTCCATATTTTTGTCTCCCTGACTGGATGAATTAATCACAGAACTAATGGCTAAAATGACTCTTTCCCTGGCTGTGCCCTTTTGGGGGAAAAGTCCTCAACATTTTTGAAAAGAGGTGGTGTGACAGCTCCTGTCTACAAGAAATGGGCCCAGCCTTTCAAATGTAGTTTGCCCTTGCAGTGCAGAAGTCAGCTGCCTGAATTCCAGAGGAAGGCCAGGGATGCTCCTTTTTGCTCAGGTTTTAACGGGCTCAGGCAGCTGCTGTCCCGCCGGCTACTGGTGACAACATCCCAGGTATCTGCTTCCACCCATGCATTAACTCAGGGCATTGGCTGGCAACCTTTCAGAGGCTCAGGAAGGAATAAAAAGCATTTACAAGTGCAGCACTGCCAACAGAAACCCAGCAGGAGCCAAGACATGGAATGGCAGGGATCTTCGCTCCCACAACGTGGGAATCCAGTGGGAGCGGTGGGACAGGGGCTGCCTTTGGGGCCATGGCTCATGATCCCAGCACATCTCCTCCTCCCTGATGGAAGCCAGCAACTGCATTCCTCATGGCAAGCTGCACTGCTTGTCCATCCCTTCCCCTCAGGAAGATGCATGGTGGCTTCTTGTTTCTCCTTAAGGCGAAAGCACAGCTGATGGCATTGGTGCTGAATATTAAAACTCAAGCCGTGCTCTTCCTCTGTATATTATTGGTTTGTGCTGGCATAAAAGCTCCAGGGGGACAGCCCAACCCTGGAATTCCCCCACAGGTCTTGATTTATTTTTTGCTTTAAGGTTTAACAGGGTCTCGCTGTAGATTTCTGAGTCTGCAGGGACTTCTGAAAAGACTGAAAATTTAAAAATCATTTTCTATTTTTAGCAAATCTATCCAAATTACCTTATTTACCATTCCAGCCTTACCTGGCTGTAAAATAGCAGTGATGTGGGATACTGAGAGAGTTCAGTGATGCTGATACACACTGTGTGGAGACTCTTTAATACCTTAAAGTACAGCATCAATATTTCAACAGAATTTTGCAAATGCACTGCATGACTAATGTGCTGTGTGTTTTCTTGCTCCTTTGATTTTTCTTAGTTTGTCGTCTGCAGCAGAAAGAATAAATCAGAAGTATGCAGGCTCTGAATTTCCCGGCCATTGCACTTCATGCTGTCATTGGTTTTTTACCCTAGTCTTGAGGGACTTGAGGGTTTGCCTAATGAAAACCAGCACCAGGCATTGTATGAGGTACCCAAAATTATTGGACTTGAAAAACTGAGTTTAAAACTGGGGCCGGCTTTCACAACCATTTGGATCAGTTCTGACCTTTTTCCATCTCTGAAATTATTGTATTAGATCATATGCAGCTCAATCCTTACAGTAAAAATGCTCCACTAGAGACTGAACTTGTCTTAATATTATGTACAAAACATTAAGAGCAGAATATACTGAAGGATATATATTTATTTTAACTTTTTTTTAAAATATGTGCTATGTATGTAATTAAAAAAAGTTTACTACAAATTTATATAAACAGATCCTTTAATTAATAAGAATTTGCTCCCAGGAAAATTAAATTGGAGTATTGCAAGCATCTCTCATGGTATGCCTTTGGTAATTTCCCCAAGCGTGAAGTTTTTAAATTTGGAAGGAAACAGAGGTTGATGTTGGCAATAGATAAACAACAGAGAATACATTTTTCCAATGAGGCAGTTGAGGTAGAGCAAATGAGGTAGAGAGGGGCAGGAAAAACAGCAGTGCAAGGGGATTTCTAGGAAGTTTCTGTGCTCGTGCTGTCACGGGATGTGGATGGGCAGAGAATTTTGTAACATTGAAGAAAGCCATAAAATTAAGAATTATGATGTAACTCCACTGAAACAGCTAAGATTGTATTTTTAAATCTGTATTTAATAATTATGTATATTTTTTTAGTAAATGCCATTTCCATTACGTTCCTAAACCCCCTCATAGTATGCCTGTGGACCATTAGGATTTAGTGTTGCATAAGGCAGTGCAAGGATGCAGCAGCCTCTCTGTGCCCTTCCAGTGCTGATGCCTGTAAGTCTTTCTGGTGTTCTGATTTCTATGGTAACAGCAGGAAGATAAACATAAGAAAATAAGCTGAATATTTAAAAACACCTTTTTTATTATTATTATTATTTATTTAATGTCATATACCTCAGGGTTTAGGGGGAATAATTAGTTAGATCGTCTGTGAATGGTGGTAAAGCCAATAAAAAACTTCACTTATTGTTTAAATGATTACTTTTTTGCTTTTATGTTTGGGAGGATGGTGGCTGTTAATCCTTTTGTCTTCCTTTGCAATCTATTATTCCTGTAGTTTCTAAATTTAGGTACATTTTTGTAATCTCTCTCATCTGGCAATCTCCAAATCCCTCATTTTTTAATTATTATTGCCACAATCAGAGTTGGTGGGAGTTGTCAGTGTTTATTTTTTGCTGATAAATTGTGTGTGCCGTCACTGGTCTTGTTAAAAGGTCAGCAAGCACTCGTTGGTGATCCTCCCTGCATGGTTTTGGTTTGCATGTATTACTTTGGTGAGGAATATTGAATTCATGCAAAGTGTCAGTGCAGTGGGAAGTGAATATCTCCATCAGTAAAATTTTTATATACACTGGTACTACTATTTATTTTTTCATGAAGTGTGGCTCAGTTCCCACCCAGAGAAGTACATAAAGGGATTTTGTTACATACTCACCCCAGAGACAAAAGAATGAAATTTTGGAAAACTGCTGTCATACCTGTACATAATAGATGTAACATGCTTCAGCTAGATTTTCAAAGTCTTTCAGACCTTTAAATTGGCCAAAGAAAGTTGAAGATCAGGACAAGGGGCTTCCTCATTTGCTCAGTCTAGCAATTACTGAGGTACTTTTTGAATGTGAGATTGCATTTGGACAGTTGTGCTTAATAACTCTTCTGTGTCTTTCTCTGTGAATTTGCTTACTACCTCTTTGAATACATTTATAATCTTGATACCTAAAATGTTCCATGGCAGTTGCTTCTGCAATTTAATTATGCATATTTGTTTGTTGGAGATGTTTCTAAAGCAGGTGGCTGATAATTTAATGGAGTGCCACTTCATTCCTGTGTTTGCAGTAATAGTGGATATAATCTTTCTCATCCCATGCATGTCATTTATCACTTAGATCTCCATCAAGTCCTGTTGTTTCTCCTGTGAGCTGAAGAATCAGTGAGTGAATTTGATCTCCCCTTGTATATCAGCTGTCTGCTATCCCTGGCCATCCTCAGCTCCTCCTCGTGCTTTGTATTAATTTTGGGAGGAGACCAGACTGATACCCTGGATTCAGAGCACAGTGGATGCAGCAGCAAAATTACAATTTTTGTCTTACTCTTGACTCTTCTCTCACATCTTTGCTTTTTATGACGAACACTGAGCAAGTATCTTCAGAAGGCATAAGCCCAAAATACCTGTCCCAAGTTATACCTAGGACTCTTTATCTTGCGATGTTTGTTAATCCAGTTATTTTATATTTATGATGGGAGATGTTTGTAAATGTCTGCATTGACCAATCAGTGACTTCAGCAGGATTTTTCAGCAGTCTTTTACAGGCAGTCCTTGATTTCATCGTCGAGTCTTCAGCGAGCTCTGTCACCTCCAGAGGTTTGATTTTTCTCACATGATTTATGAGCACAGTTCTCAGCCCAGACCCAGTGGAGCTCTGTGAGACTTCCCTGGTAACCTCCACTACTTGTGAGAGATGTCCATTTGTTATTACCCTTGCCCTCCAACCTTTAAGCTGCTAATAATCCACAAAGAGACAACCTCCTTATCCCTAAGCTCTCTTTAAGAGCTTTCAGGAGATCTTTTTAATAGCTTTAGAATCCAACCCTGCCGTGATTGCATCCTCCCGTACCTCCTGATGCAAGGCAGTGTGCACATCGTAGACCAGTAATTACCCTCGCTGGCACACTGGCAGAATTTATGAGAGTCCATACCCAAGCTGCATGCCCCAGTTTCCTTTGTGTGGAAACCAGGGCAGAGGAGAGGAGGAGGAGGAGAGAGGGTTGATGTTTGCTTAGGTCTCACCCCATATGGCTGTGGGATGCAGCTAGACCTGGCATGTGCAGAGCATTTCCATCATGCAGACGTCGCCTGGATCCACCAGAAGGTCCTTGTGCTGCCATCAGAGTGCCCTTACAGATTCGTGAGACGTGACCTCCCTCTGCCAGAGTTGTGCTGACGCTCTTCCCTTGCAGCCTGTTTATTTATCAATTCATGCTCCTCTTTCAATGGTTTTGCTCGATATAGAACTGGAGCTTACTGGCCTGTGGTCTCTAGTGCTCCCTTCCGACCCTCAGACCCGTTTTAAGAAATCAGTCACGTTTTTCGCCTTCCACGACTTTTATAAGGGCAATTTAAGCAATAAGCTGCACAGCACAGTTAGTAGTTCAGCAATTCCGTATTTAAGTTGCTTTACAGCTCGTGGATGGATGCCATCTGGTCTTGGTGATTTATTACTATTCATTTTACTGTATTTTTTTTTCTTTCTAAACCCTCTTCTACTCGCACTTGAATGTGAAACTATTTCTCACGCTTGCTTACTGAAAAGGGAGAGTGGTGCAGAGCCTTACTGCGCTCCTCTACAGAGAGCACTGATGCAAAGATTTTATTTAACTTTTCTGATCTTTCTCAAACGCTTCATTTTCATCTTGCTCATCAGTTGGCCCAGTGGATGTTCTGGCAGATTTCCAGCTTGTGATGGGTTCAAAAGGATTTGACTATTAGTTTTTATGACTTTGGCATGAACATTTGCCCAATGACTTTCCATAGACCATAATTATGCTCTCCTGGTATTGTCTCAGCACGCCTTTGGGACATCCACAAGCATTTTGGGAGTGTTTCTTCTCACTTCTGTCAAGGTCTTGTAACAGAGGTTTGTTCCTTGCAAATGTCTGAATGTGGTGCTGCTTTAATCTTCCTGCACATTGATGAGTTGTTTGCTGGCACCTCCAAATGCTTTTCACATGCACAGTGCTTGCTTCTGCTACTTCCCCTGTAGAATTAAATAGGAGTCAAAGAAAAATTAGGAAGTCGTTTTTCTAAACTGGCATGAGAGGAAGACGTGCCTCAGTTGACTTCCAGAAAATGCCAGGCTTTGCGTGACAGCAGGAGCAAAGTCTTAATTTTTGAGGCAGCGTTGGCATAAAAGGAGAATTGCTGCTGCATGTGGAATATAGCAGTAATTTTGTTGATGAACCACTGCAAGTGACAATGAACCCTGGCAGAATGGATGTGTAAAACAATACCTAATGGGCACCTTTTCTGGCTCTCAATACTCTTCTCTGATGAACTTCGAAATGGGGTATTTATTGCCATGTGTACATTATCATCACTTATTATTGAATGTGTTATTGAAAAAGCATTTTGGTAAAGGCATAATTATGTATTTTCTCATTTAAAACTGTGATTTGTCTCTTTTGAAATGCAAATGCAAACCAAAAGAGAGTATTTGGTATCAGCATTCTGCTAAGTGCATAATTAACTGTTAATACCAGCATATACTTGGGGTTTTTTGCTATTGATGTGCTTGGGATTTTAGGGTTACATAACTGGGTGATTATTAAGTTGGATTTTATCACAAGTTCTCTGTTAGTGATTGAGAGCTGAAACTCTCCTTTGGCAATCATTATCCATGGGCTGGTGCCAATTCCTTTGTTGATAGGCATATAACAGGAGGACACTTGGCTGGAACTTTTAAAGCAGCTCTAAATTTCTTAGTGTCACTTATCCAGGATGGTATTCTCTAGGGTCACCATGACGATTTTCTGGTGAGAAAGCTAATTTTCAGACTTGACTTCTTCTATGAGTTCAGTTTAAAATTGCCGAGTTGAATTTAAAAATTGCCAATTGCCTGGGTGGCTAAAGGCCACAAAATAGCACTTAATGTGTGTAGATCCATTTTAATGTGAAATTATCTTCCTTGTCTGATTATCAGTGTTCACACTGGTGGTCCAGGGCCCTGTCACTATTTTGTCCAGGCTTTGGCAGTGTCCAAATTGGCCATTTGTGCAAAGTAAAAGGCATTTTTGCCTTCCTGGAAGGAGATGCCTCTAAAGGTTTGAAGGGAGGATGTTTTGTCTCTTTCTGCTGTGGCTTGCAGACTAAGCAGAGATTAGAAAGTGCTGAATGAAAAATAAGTACTGAATGAAAAGTCACAATTGAATTTTGCCTGAATCCTGCATGTATTTTGGCTTGGATTTTTGGTCAGTGTGTTAACTTAATGAGGCTGCTCCAGTACAGGTGACTTCAGTGGCATTTTTAATGGCTTCAGGATGGGACACAAGTGTCTGGGTGCAGTCCCTTGAGCAGAGGGATGCTCAGTGTTTCCTGCCCCTGTGCATGGAAGGATTGGTTCAGGTAGTGGCATTCTGTCACCACTGCTGGGGCTGTTGGAGTAGAATACTCCCTCAAGGGACAGTCAAGTGTTGTGATAACAGTATGTTTATTTTTTTCTTTCCCCAAGAGACTCAAAAACTTTTTCCAGTCGAGAAAGCCTTCCTAAGGCAGGTAAAATAATTCAGGCCAAGGGCTTTTTCTGATATGATGGTTTGAGCCACTGAGGAAGGGCTTCTGTATTCCCATGTCCTGGTCTTTTTCCCTCTTTATCCCCAGTATCTCTGCCTTGCCCTCAAGGTGTCTGGTGATGTTTTTACTCTTCTCTCTGTCAAGTTCAAACTGACTTCTTTTGGCATGAAGGGAAAGCATGCCTTGTTTTCAGAGGCTTCCAAACAGGTTTTGGCTTTCAGGCCTTTGGCAGGTTTTCTTATTGGGCTGTATTTGCTTGATTGGTTGTTTGTTTTGTTACAGTGTAAAGTGCTTTCTGAAGGTCCCTGAAATCAATTAAATTAGTGGGCAACCTTCAAATGGATACAGGTTTTAGTCTAGCAAGGGAAAGGCTCTTGGTTATAAAATTAGAAATGGTTCTCACAGTGGTAAAGTGTGAAATCAGAAGACACAAAAACTATCTTAGACATCAGAGTTTTGCTACAAGTATTTATTGGTATTTTCCTAAGTCTTTTTTGGGCTGCAGAGGCCTAGGGACTAACTCAGGTGTATTTTTGTTCCTCTGAGGAGCTGTGAAAGGAGATGCCTTGGCCAGTTTTTCCTTGGGATTATCAGCAAGTCTCTTAAGTTCTGATGAAACCGCAACACAGCCACCACATTTTTCCCTTTATTCACTTCTCTGTCTAATTTAGAGAGATGCCTTGTGGTGCAGCTTTGAACAGCACCCATGAGAAAGTAAATAAAAGATGGTGTCAGGTTTGGTTTGGGGCCGAGTTTCGCCTGTCAGTGAATATTTCTTGCTGTGTGGGTTCCTCTTTTTGGTTACGGTCAGTAGAGTTGCAGTTTCCATCCTCGGCCAGGAGATTTACGATACTGGAGCGATGATTTCCTTACTCATAACAGGCTGCTTCTGTTCAGCCTGCCTGTAGTCCCACTGGTTTTGATGTGGCTGCTGGGTTTCTGTGGAGATCACATAAGGGTGTTATGGGATATGGGGCTGATTTGGTGGCATTTGGCATTTGGATGCCTTTTCTTAAATGATTTCCTCAAAGCATCCCTGCTCTCTCGGGGTGACCAGCCAAATCCTATGTATCTGATGTAGCTGGGTGGCTCCGATGGGAATCGGGCAGAGTGGTGGGAATGGCTGGTGGGAATTGGCTGGTGGCAGCAGTGGGAATGGCTGGTGGCAGCAGTGGGAATGGCTGGTGGGAATTGGCTGGTGGCAGCAGTGGGAATGGCTGGTGGGAATTGGCTGGTGGCAGCAGTGGGAATGGCTGGTGACAGTGGCTGGTGGCAGCAGTGGGAATGGCTGGTGGGAATTGGCTGGTGGCAGCAGTGGGAATGGCTGGTGACAATGGCTGGTGACAATGGCTGGTGGCAGCAATGGGAATGGCTGGTGACAATGGCTGGTGGCAGCAGTGGGGATGGCTGGTGACAATGGCTGGTGGCAGCAGTGGGAATGGCTGGTGGCAGCAGTGGGAATGGCTGGATGCCCTGCCTGTCCACAGGGCTGCAGGAAAGGTCAGACAAAATGTGAGCTGGGCATTACTTTAAGCCTGTAAGGAGACACTGGGGAACTTAAGATGGATTAATTTAAGGTGTAAAGTTTAAAGCGTATTATTATGAAGGAGGATTAAGCTGAACTGAGCTAATGACACCACTTCTGAATGCGTATCCAAACAGCGGATTCAGAGCTTTGGCTCCACGCCTTTTGTTACTTAAATGTACTTACCTTCTTAAATGTCCCCATAAAGATACATTCCCTTGTATTCCCAATCTTCATATCCTCTGTTTTTTATACTGAGATGTTCAGAGGTGGGGCTAGGCTTGGTTGGTTGGGATTTGCTTTTTTTTTTTGTCCCTCCTCGTTTTCTTTTAACATAAAAGCTTGTTTTAATTTTTCCTCATGATGACCTGATGGCATTTATTCTTAGCTGATGTGTTTGGTGAGGAAAAAACTTCGGTCATGTCATGCTGACATGCCTTACTTTCTCTGTGCCCCTTCACTTTTTTCATATTTCTATTCTTTATTTTGTCGCTGCTCTCAAGGTATTGCATATCTGTGATGTCAGCATCTGAATTTTTCAAAAGCTGTGTACCCTCTTATTCTACACAGTCTGGGTTGAAAACCAAATACAAAGTTGAATACTGTAAGCTCCTGCAAAATGCTTCTTTCATTAAACAGTTATGAATTAACTGACATAATTTTTAGTTGGTAATATTTTGTAAATAAGTAATAAATCAATTTAATTGATTTTTCAGGTGGCAAACTGATTTGAAATAATGTGTTTGTTGTATATTAAACAGATCACTTAGTAACTCATTCTGTGCATAATTGTGTTTCACTACAAACAATGCCATCAGGTTTTCCTTGAGGGTAAGCCTAGAGATCAATATTAGTAAGTAGATAAAAGAATGAATATTTAAAAGACAGAAAGAAAAAACTAACCAAAAAAACCCTGACTATAACTGAAATTCTTCTATTTGGGCAACCATATATATGTAAAATAAGTACAAAGAAAAATAAAAGGCAGAAAAATTTGGATGTCAGAAAAAGTGCAATGCAACATAAAAAAACCAAGTTTTGAGTCAGCACTTTTACAGTTAACTCTCACAGAGAGTGTTTTGCCACCAAAAAAAAAAACAAAAACAAAAACAACAACAAAAAGAAGCATAAGAAACCTGAGACAAAACATCATTAATTTTTTTTTTTCTTTTTTTGCTGTATGGCTTGTGGTATCTGATGAAAAATCTGTCACTTCTCTCTGTAGAGGCCAAACACAGGGATGGTGGCAGTGGCTCTATATTCTGAGGCTGGAGCAACAAACCTTGGTGTCCTGCAAAAGAATGATGGATGTCATAGATAGCTCTTATTTTGAGTGCTGCTGTCTCTGGCCATCTGAGATACACTTTAACATGTAGAATTTAAAATACAAATTGCCTTTATTAATCATTTGCCTTTTGACTTCAATGTGTATCTCTCAGAGCCTTCTGGGAGCAGTCCATGATGCATAATAAAAACAAATACGTATGGCATTACTCCTACTATTAAATATAATTTTAAAAAAATAAATGAAGCTGGAAGTTCTTAGTCTCAAGAAAAGAGGGTGGAGCAGGGGAAAAGTGCAGAGCCCATCTAACAATGGGGAGTCTGCTTTATTAGTATTAAGGAGGAAAATGAAATTGCTCTGGCAGTAGTGCAATAAAACACCAGGAAGATTATGTCAGTCTTTGTTTGCACACAGTATGATTCTTCTCTTTCACCAGCCAATTTGTATATTTGAAAAAGCAGTTGCTTGGTTAAAATAATGAGCTGAACTTCATCCAATTCCCCAATTATGCAGAAAGACGTTAGAAGAAATCCAGACAGCTGGTTTTGAGCAACTCAAAAAAGAAGAGCAGTGGTCACTGAACAATTATAGGACCTTGTCTATGTACCTGCATACACACACACACGTACATATGTATATATATCTCACAGTTCCTGCTGAAACGGGGAAAGCTCAATGATTCTGCTGTAGCTGTTGTGGTTTGAGATGGCAGCTTCAGAAATTTAGCAAAATTCTAACTAATTCTGCCTGAAACTTGAACAGGTTAGGTTAACCTAGGATTACTTCAGAGAAGAGAGACAAGGTCTGGAGTCAAATTTATGAAAGAGTATTTAAAGATACAAGTCACGTATCCTAATTTTTACAATTTTACAGGCAGAAGTCTTTGTTAATGAACGAGTTCCTTTTTTTATATATGTTCCTTTATTCCAGATTGTTTTAGATTGCCATTTTGGGGTAAAAAAAACCCACATGATTTTTGAATATTTCAGTGTTTGAACAGGAGATGTCAGCTGATGGGGGAGTGTATCACCTCGAGCATGCACTCAGTGGGTGTAGTTTCCCTGTTGCACCAGCTCTGACCTCTTCAGCCAGCACGTTTCCATCAGCCAGGACAGAGCTGAAGACACACTGAAATTCAAACACGTTTTAAACCACTTTTGCCACTTCACGAACACCATCAGTGACAAAACTCCAGTTACATTTTTCCCTTTGCCTGTTCTGCTGGGCAGTGAGGTGGCTCAGCGCGAGGGTGAGGGAGCAGGGTGGTGCCCAGGGGATGCCCTGCAGGTGCTGCTCTCCATGTTCATGGCGTGGATGTTGTCCCCTGTCCCCGCAGGGAGCGGATGCGCCAGTCGGCGATGTTCGAGCTGTGCCAGGGCATGCACCAGATCAGCCTGCAGTTCGTCCGCCTGCAGCTCAGCTTCGAGGAGTACACCATCATGAAGGTGCTGCTGCTCCTGAGCACAGGTGAGTGGTGATGTCGGAATGCTTGGAAAATAATAACAGCTCACAAAGAGAT
The DNA here is from genome assembly GCA_009812075.1 of Sialia sialis. Classification (NCBI taxonomy): domain Eukaryota; kingdom Metazoa; phylum Chordata; class Aves; order Passeriformes; family Turdidae; genus Sialia; species Sialia sialis. Next base: position 1,928,312 of record VRYO01001865.1, read on the forward strand.
GCAGTGATTTTAATCAGCTTGACAAAAAGAGCCAAAGTGTTTCCAGCTGCTATTAGCCTGGGTTTGTGCTGTGGGGTTTGTTTGCAGTTTAGTGTTGGAGGGACAGGACTTTGGCCCCCCTTTCCACAGGGGGACCACTCCAACAGACATGCCAAGCAAGTGCCACAGCTGTGGGAATTGAGAGGAAATCCTGCTTGCCATCCAAAGCCATCAGGGTTTGGCTGACTTAATGTGACCTTCAGGATCAAAAGATGTGCATTGCCTGTGCTGCAGAGCAGGTGATCCTGTAATGTCAAGTGACTTGAGAATGGAAAGCCCTTTTACAGGCTTCTGAAGGTTTAATAAATGACAGTGTGTGCTTCCTTTTTCTCTTGAGCATCATGCTTTGAGTTTTAATACACAAAATTACATCTTGGTGCTTGTTACAGGGCTGTGTAGTAATTAGCAGATCTCCTGATCTTACCTTACTGAAAATATTGAAAACCTCCTGTCCCACTGCAATTGTATAAACACACAGGCAGCTTGTACATTACTCTCCCATCAGTAACAGCCTGTGAACCTGTAAACAAATGCTATTCTGTGGAATCCTGCTCCTTTTTGTGGGAAACAACTTGGTCACACCATGACAAGTCACTCTGTGGTTAAAGTACCTGCCTTTGAGGGGGGACATGAGGCTGCACTTCTGTCAGGGCTGGAGGGGATTTGGATCCTCTAACAGAAGCCTCCTGGGGCTGTAGGTTTTTTGGGCTCAGCCATCTCCCTCCCTTCCGTCTTGCCAGTGAAGCTGTTCCAGCTTGCTGGGATTTGGAGAGACACCACTTTTTGGGGAGCCCTTTGTGTCCTGGCATGGTGAGTCTGACCCCAAGTCCCACTCCAGCAAGGGCTGGAGATGGTCAGCCAGTGAATCTGGAATCCTGTTCTCCAGGCTTGCCCTGAGGGGTAAATGGGCCTTTTTTTTAAGGCTGTCATTCCTGGTGTTCCCAGAAGCAATGTGCTCAGGGAGGTTTGGCTCCCAAAATGCTCTTGAGAGAGTGTCTGGATTGGAGATCTGCCTCTGCAGCATTTTAATCAGCTTTAAAGGGGAAGAATCTTTAGAAAAAGAACCTGAAGGCATTCTAAAAATGCAGCAAAATGTCTTTAAGCCAAGTATTTATTATTCTACCCTCTTGAGAGTATAAACTAATGAGTTATTACTAGAATCTGTTAGGTGAGATCAGTCTGGCCAATTAACTTCAGTAAGCTGGGTCCCTTTCAAACACACACCACAGTCACTAGAAAACCTGCTAAAAATAGTTTGTTTTGGGAGAATCAGGATATTTACATTAGAGAGAGAGAAAAAGGAGAGCAAAATGGAAACGGTGGTGGTGATAAAACCCAGAAAGTGTCAAGTGAAGGGCAGAAAACCTGGTTTTGAGTGATTACACCTTGGTACAGTCTTATGACAGAAAACACCAGGTTTGTTTTAATTTAAATTCTCTTATTGAATCATGTGATGAGCAGAGTACAAGTTATTCTGAAACTTTCATGGTGACCACATCAAGGAAGTTTCACTCCATTTACATGTGGAAGAAACCACACATTACAACTCAGTTGTTTTCTTGCTTTCCACAGACCATAGATTTTGGGAGCTTGCCAACAGTATTGCTGCATTTAATAAGTAAAATCAGAAACACTGGGCAAACCTCCAGAATTTCATGTTTTGCTTGAGTTCTCTTTATTTGTGGTCTTTCTTTCTTCCTCAATAATCTGGCTGGGGTGATGGGATAATAATTTTCAGACAGAACAGTGAAATACATAGTAGTACACAAAGGAAGAGAGACTCTAACAGTCTGCAAGCACTGTACATACTGAAGGAACTGTAAAGGCCCTGTGCATTTTTTGTGTGAGGGCCACAGCATGCTCTGATGGCTTTACTTATCTTGATTGGTGCCTCTGTGTTCATTCACCTTGAACTGAATTTGCAGATTTGTTCCAGACAGTTTCTTTTATCTGTCAGCTGACTGAGGGAGTTTGCATCTAGAATTTGAAAATTAAATGAACATATGATATTTATATTATGGTTATTTAATATAAATATATAATATTTACTAAGCAGCAGGCAGGCTGGTGTGTCACCTCCTAGGCTTTTTCTAAAGATTCTTCCTTCTGGCCCCTTCCAGCACTCGGTGGCCTCAAGTCCTTGCTGCTCTTGTGGTGGTGCAGCTCCTCCTTTTCCCCATTGCTAAATTGCTCTGGTAGATACTGATGCTTTTTCTTAAAGCTGCTACTCTGGAGCCATTTAGAGCAGTTGTGACATTGTTCTGATGTGATTTCAGTGGGATAGAGGGCAGTTGAGAGGATTTAGAAGAGAAAGGAATGGGTGAACAAGACAGTTTCGGTCAAAATGTTAGGTCAGGGTAAGCTAAATTGGAAGATTGTCTTTTCTTTCTCTTTTTAGAAGGCAACTCCCCATTTAGCTTAATCTGACATAGTTTTCTGGATTGCTTAGGAAATAAACTCAGACCAGTATTTTATTTTCCTTCTATGGACTATGCCTAAGAGATACAGAGAAAAAAAAATTGATGGTTAAGCAGTGTTCAACCAGTTCAGATATTAAACCTCAGAATATTCTGAGCAATGTTGTTAATAAACTCTTTAGAGTTTTCATAGGGATCTGATCCCCATAAGCCATTCTTGTTTGGGGCAGACCCTGCAAGGGTGTTTGCAGTCCATAAAGAAACAGGATGATTGCCTTTGTAATCAGCCTTCCTGGTACTGGTCACAAGCAAAAGTATCAGAAAACTGTACTCTTGACCCATTTATAAAATGATGATTCCATGATCATGATTCTATCTCCCTCCAGCAGATGGAAACTTTAACAGGACACTAGAAGAAATGCTTGCAACTGTCTGTCATGGTCAAGCAGTGGGTCAGGATGCCTGTTTGGAAAACAGTCTTCTGTTCTGTGCAGAAAAATGACTCTGTTTTGTTCTAGATGCTATGCAGATGCTTGCTAACATTTAAAGAAATTTTAGATCTTGCTTGAAGACATCAAAATGGGTCGCTTGGTCTAGCATTTCTGCCGATAACAGCTGTGATTCTGTACCTTCTCCTTCTCTGCCAAGTGTGGGGAATCATTCAAGAATGATAAATCACGTTTTCATCTTCTAACAAAATCCCCTTGATCCATCTGCCTGGTTTTTATGTGGTTGGATTGTATTGAAAGCAGTTTGGACATGAGGTTAGCATGTGTCGTATTTCTGAGAGGTTATCTTGTCCTCTGCCACAGCTTCTGCAGTCTCACATCTGGAGAGGATGCCTGAATCGCTCGAGAGTCTGTGTGATGTTGTTGATCCCTCACCCATGTCTGTAAAATTATGGACTTTGCTTAAAGGTTTCATTCCTTCATCCATTGACTGGTGTAACTGTTTAAGTATGCACATCAAAAGAATAAGCAATGCAGTTAATACTAATTTCAGACTGTCTTTTCAATGACAGTTCCCAAGGATGGTCTCAAAAGCCAAGCTGCATTTGAAGAAATGAGGGCAAATTACATTAAAGAACTAAAGAAGATGGTAACTAAATGTCCAAGTAACTCTGGGCAAAGCTGGCAGAGATTCTACCAACTGACTAAACTTCTTGACTCCATGCATGATGTAAGTATAACTCCCCAGGGAGTGCAGAAAAGTTAAGCAAAAAATCTCTCCGTTAAGGTAAAAAAATAGTCTTTAATTGTGTTAACTGACAGGGAGATAAAATACAAAAAGTATTCTTTTTAAAGGGACATCTGAGAGAAGTTGTTAGATGAATTTAAGAAGTTAAAATAAGAAAGCAGAAGTCATTAAGGTGAAAGGTGCAGGGTGGGTCAGTGTATTATTACACATCCAACATGCCAGATGTGCCAATAAACACAGAATTCATTTGGTGATCTTTTACAGCTGGGTTTGTAATAATGATGACTTTAAAAGATGTATTGAGACCTTGGAGCCATCCTGGGTGTTTGAAGCATTATTTGAACTTTTCAAGGGGAAGATTCCTAGTTGGGTTATTTCTACCACCCTGCCTGATTCCAGCACAAGGTGTTTAACACGTCTCAGCTGAAACTGAAAGTTTGGTCTCAAAGGAGCCGTGCTGCTGATTCCTCTGCCCAGAGTGAGAGTGGTGGTGGTGGGTGGGGTAGATTCTAGAAGGAGTGTCCATAAAGTTGAGCTGTTCAGCTGGGAGCAGCCTGGTTCTAGCCAGTGTAGTTAATGGTAAGTGCAAAGATTTACCCCTGCAGCAGCAGGGCTGTATCTCCTTCAACTTGCTCTGAGGAATCAAGTGACCCAGCTGGTAAGGTCTCCTCTAGCTGAGGGTTTTCCTAGTGCCCCTGAGAGTTCCATGGGGAACAGCCCATTCTGGCACCCATCCTCTCTGAAGCTGTGCCACGGTGCAGCCAGTGATGGGAGACTCCTGGGGACAGTGAGAGTGACCTTTAGTCGTGTTTGGGTACATGAGAGGAGGGCTCCCAGCGTGCTCATCACCCTCCCAGTAAAATCTGGCAAACTGCAGCAAAGGAGAAAACTGCCCTACTCTATCCTGGGTGGGCAGGGAAGCGTCTTCGGTGCACAGAGAAGTTGCAGCACTTGCTTTCAGAGCTTGCATACAAATACACATCTTTGTCCTCAACTTAAATTTCATTTTGCAGAGACAGTACAGTACGGTGCACTTCAGGTCAAATCAGTGTAAGAGCCTGAGGTCTGTTTACAGAATGTACATATGGAATTATTTTTCAAATATTGTTCTGTTGTTCATTAAAACATTGCAAACCTTAGTGGGAGGCAGGGAGAGTATTATTAGTACTGCAATAATAGCTCATTCTTCAGAGATCAGGTTTCACTTGCTCAGTGCCAGCAAAGGAAGTTGTAGTGTTTTAGTGGAAAGAAAAGGGATGGGTGATAAAATCATTTGCAAGAATTCACATCTGAACCTCGAGACAGCATAAGAGACCCCTGCATTTATGGAGTTTTCTAATCCTCCTCAGGATAGGCAGTGTCTGTGATTCGTTGCTGAAATGGGAGTGTTTGTGTGGTTAAGGTGACTGGATGACAGGCTTATGCTTACTGAGAGCACTCCCATGTCCTACAGACATTTTCCAAAACACAGCATTAACCATTGGGAGCTGAACTAACCAGAGGAAGCAGGCTGCTCTTGCATTTTATTTAATTTTTAATTAAGCTATTTTTGCATTACTTTTGTTTTAATAGAGCACTTTCTTTCAAAGGACTTTTTGAAGAAAGTCCCATTGTCAGCAATCCCTGTTAGAAAGGCTGGTTGTCTCCACAACAGTGCTTCCTTTCAGAGATGATACTGGAGGCTTGTTCAACAAGGGCACTTGTTTATTTTTTTTCTTTAAAATTGTCTTTTTTTTTCATTTTGGTTTTTGAAATCCATCCGAATAAATTTAGACTGGTGATAATATTAATGAGAAGTGAGAATTGATGTTCTCTCCCCACTGCCTGTTAATGCAGAATCTCTCAGTTCAATCAACGTGAATGCAAATTTTCTGCTCCATTCCTTAGTCTAGGAGGAACATTTCTTCAGCTGTCACCTATGTATTTGTAACTTACTCCATTTTAATTTTAGAGCATCAGAATATGTTTGGTGCTGGGCAGTCCAGCTGAAGCTGAGGCCCCATGTTTACATGCTGCTGTAGTCTCAGCACTGGCATTTTCAGTGCAAGCCTGAAGGGGCTGGTGCACAATTTGTGCTTGTTCAGCCCTCCTGCTGTATCCAGCTTGTCCTTCTGAGCAGAGCAGTATCTCATCACTCGTGGAATTCACTTTACCTGCTCCTTTGCACCTCCAGACTTGCTTTAATCAGCCTCATTTTGAAGACATCTGTCTGAGGCATATATGAAATACAGTGCATGGAAATATTAAATTACAATATATTTGCTTTATATAGTGTGAGGAAGAAAAAGAAAACCCAAACAAGATGATTTTCCATTGCTCAGTATGCTAAATCATTCATCCACACAGCAAACATATGTGCAGGTAGAAAAGTGCCGAGCTGAGGAAATAGAGAAATTTTCAAGAAGGCCAGGCAGGCACTTAAGTATTTGAAAACATCAGCAACTTTAATTAATGATCCATAAAGCCTCAAAGCACCTGAAAGGTAAGAGTTGGAAACCCATCAGCACACCTGTGCTGAGCTTTAGGAGCCTGCCTGCAGCCTGCCCTGTCACTCTGTTTGCATGGTGCCAATGTGGAAGCTGTGGCTGCTGAGGCAGCAGGACCTGGGTTACTGCTGGACATGGCAGTGCTGGCTTCACAGCTGGACTTGGTGATCTCAGAGGTCTTTTCCAACCTTAATGATTCTATGACCTCATGTTTCCTTTTTATAGAGATTGTACTTCTCTTATTTTGGGTGGTTCATGTGCAGCATTTCCTGAAGAACCACAGCGTAGCAAGGACAGCCCCGCTCTCTACCTAGACCTCAAAGGTTTTGGTCTTGTGTCTGTGAATGGCTGTGGGCATTTCAGGGAGAGATGCACATGCAGCACTTGGATGGAGGTGAAGCATCTGACAAACACCCTCAGGAACATTAGAAACAGATGTCCTGCACATGGTATCAAAAACTTCATTTGGATCCTCCTCAGCATCTCCTGTTGGCTTTGGCAGGAAGGGCTGTATCTTGCATGGCAGGCCTGGTTTCATATAGAGACTGTGTAGTGTATGTGTTAGGCAGTTTGCAGAACAAAAGCTGAATTTGGTTTCAATCTGGCTGATACTGAACAGGCTTTGAGTGAAGAGGGCTTTTGTTTCGATGCCATGACATTAAACCCTAATGTGAACCTTCCCCTTGTCTTGGCAAGGCAGCGCCCTGCGCTGTCATTTGCTTGTTGACATTTTCTGCCAAACAAAAATAAATTCTTTAAGGCTCATGCTGCTGAATAATTAATTTTTTATGGTTCCTGAAGGGAATACTTTATAGCTGAGGTGGATCTTTCCATAGGCTGAGAGCGCCAGGATTTTACTCGCTGAAAAAGCTGACAGTGGGAATAAGGGCACGGATCCTCCGGGGGCAGGGTTGCAAGGGATGCTGTGCTGGATGCAAATGTGCCTCTGCAGGTTACTAATCCTGCACATACAGAGCTGCAGATGAGCCCCTCAGCTGTCACCAACACCTTTGGGTACACTCACTTGTGCTACTGCTCTGCCACAGATGATGAGCAGTTTGGAGCCTCGTTTCAGTCCCAGTGCCTGAATTCTCAGGGTGAGCATTTTCTCTATTTATTGAGAGGATAGATCCAGCCTCTACTCTCAGAGCAGCAGCGATGTGGGAGTGTGCTAGGTGTGTGTTGCTGCAGCTAATATGCATCTGTCAAGTGAGAAATTGATTCCCAGCTCCCTAATGTAGACAGAAGCTACTCTGAGAGGCATCTTGCTCAGTTTGTGATGGTTGGGTCTCTCTTCCTTCATGTTTATCAGTGTTTGTTGGGGAAAGGCAGAACCCTGCTGCTGTTGGAAGAAGAGCAAATGAGACTTGGCTCAGGATTTGGGCTGGCCAGGGGATGAAGATGTTTCATTGGTGTGTGATGCTATGGCTGCATCCTCCAGGCACTGAGCATGAGTTGAATTTGGGCTCTTCTGTGGCACGTGCAGGTGTCAGGTGCTATGGTTTGGGTGTGCACGTGGTTATGAAGAAAACCTGAAACAATTAGTGCAGTTCCTCAGATAAATGCAGAATCAGGCAGAAGGAGGGTCTATGCTTGCTCTGCCAGATGCTGTTAGTGCCTAATCCATATGTATTTTATCCACCTTTTACTCCTTACTAGCATGAGGTACTTCGCATAGGTATAACCAGAGACTCTAGCCCTTGTTCTTCCCTGTGATGGTGGAAGGCTTTACTCTTGGGTTAGAGTTCAGGATTTCCTAGGCAGCTAGGGACTGGCCACTGTGGGTCCCCAAAGGACATATGGATCTCCAAGAATCAGCCTGTAAGCCATCCCACAGGGAATAACTTAAGGGGAAAAGCTTCCTTCCTGAGCCCTTGGAGTAATAATTATTTTACATCATAGGATTTTCATAGGACTGGGAGTGAAAAAAAATATAGTGCTAATGGAATAATGAAGACCTGGTTGGCAGTGGTTTTCCTTAGCCTTCCTGGTTGTTGGAGCAGGAGCTTTGTATCCACTAAAGTGGAAAAAACAGAAAGTGACAATGATCCTAAACTCAAAGAGGGCTCTGCTGGGTGAGGAAAGAGCTGGGCAGAGAACCACTCCTGAAAGAGACAGAGGCAGACAATTTGGAGTATCTTTTTTTTTGTTTTTTTTAATATAGAACACTGAAGTTTCTGACAGTAATAGCTGTAGCTAATAATAGGAAGAAATTACTCAGCATTGTGTTGTTACCCTACTGCTGTCTTAATTGCTGTCTCAGTAGGCTTAATCACAGAGATGCTCCTGATAGAGAAGTGACTGTAGGCTTTCATACCACACTCAGAGATTCTGAGAGAACTTGGGGAAAACGAAGCACAGAAATGTGCACCCTTGCAAATTCTTACCATTTGTGGAAATGCAAAGGCATCATGGTGAGATTTCCAAACTAAAATAAATTCCTTTTGCTGTAAAAATGGGGCAAGTGCTCAAAGGTCACTATAACTGTATTAACTTCAGGGACTTCATTAAAGGATTCATTTTTTTTAATTATGAAGAACAGTATGCGTGAAAAGTCCATTTTATGGACACCCCACCCTAATAACAGAAAATTACATTTGATTAATACTCCTATTTCTCAGAGATGCTCAATACAGCATACAAATGCAAAAATTGATTAGGTAAAAATATCAGAATTGCTACTTCTGCTGTGGCCTTGAATATGTTTGAAGCATAGCACACTCTGCAGGGTAGTGATGAGGGAATTGGGAATTGTTTTAGTTGTGGCCTTAACTGCACTGCCAAGCTGTAAGTCTTCAGAAGTGTGCTTCAGTAGCTGATATAATTGAGATTGTAGAATCCAGGATGTTTCTAGTCACCATTGCACTGCTTGTGCAAACAGCAGTGCTTTTTCTGTCACTACTAAATTGGAGTTGTCTGTCACACTGCTGGACTGGGGAGCTCTCAGCTTTTCCAGTATGAACCACTAGAAGCAGAGGGTAGAAGTGGTCAGCTAAAGTGTAGTCAGGAGCACAGGGATTTTGTGAGGCTTTAAAGAACAACCAGGAGTATATTTGATCTAGGAAATTCATAAGGCATGTTCAGAGGTGCTGGATAGCTCGTGTCACCTTGCTTGTCACCTGTGGTGCCTCAGCCATTGCAAAGACAGAGAAAACACATTTTTTTATATCCTTACTGAAGAGGGAATTTCTCTTTTAAAACAAAAGAGCATCTAAATTATTTACCTGTTACAAATCAAAACTACATCAGACAAATGTTGTTTGGGATGCAGAAGCAAGGACTTCATTTCAAAATTAGCATTGCCACTGGGACCTGAGTTTTTCATCCTTTTAGTGCATCCTCATGTCAAGGCTGCTGAGCTGGCAGGGGGCTGGTACTTTTGAAAATGCATGGGAGCACACCTGCAGAAAACAGCCTGCTCATGGCTCAGCTGTTGGTCTCACAGCTTTATCTGTCTGACCTTAGCACAGTGTTTACATTTTCGTACTTCTAAGCTGGCTTTCAATTCTGCCACATTTGTACCTCTTTATTTTAAATTAATGCTTTCCCAGTTCCAAAAAGCCATGCAGCTTTGAAGACTGAAGTTAAAAAGATCCTGACTGCAATTCCGTGGTCCTGGTGACACATGGGGTCACATGTGTGACACACATGCTGCCTAGTCCTCCCTTTTTCTTTATGTGGATGATTATTGTCAAGTATGTTAAAGCTGATAGCTCAAGAAAGTGGAACAAAAGTTTTAGCAGACCAAATAGGTGTAGAAAATACATTATCCTTAGGGCTTCAAACTATCCTTAGGGCCCAAGTATGACAGGATAGGAGAGTTCTAGGGAATTTCTTAAACTGTTGTGCAAATTTAACCTTTCTCCTCTATGGTGAGATTAGCAGTGTGTTGTGCTATGATCAAATCTGAGATACCACAGTCCTGGTTTTTACCCACTAGACTGCTGACTTGTTTATTGAATAGAATAGATTATGCTCCCTTAATTAATGTTATTTTTTATTTTCCCTTGTCTGCATATTCACCAGTACATAAATGTGTACTTGGTACTACTAAAAGCCTGCAAAGAATTAGTAGTTTCTAGGTAGGATTTCCTGTGACCTGTCTCACTGAATCCAGAGGCTCCACGCGGGTGTGACAAGGCAGGAATTCTCTTGAGCTGCACAGAAGGCAGTGGGACAGAGGTGGCCCCAACCCCCTCTCACACTCAGTGATGTGAAAGAAGTTTAGGAAAAGGAGCACATTCACAGGATCACTGTCAAGGCTGTGCTGGGGTGCAAGGCTTACTTTGCTTAGGGCTGGTGTGTGATGCCAGAGGCAGGGAGGAGTGAGTGGCACCCACACCAAGACACAGTTTCCTTCTCTTTGGATTTGTGCTGTTTAGAGTGTTTTTGGCACACAGTATATGCAGTAACAACCTCCTCCTCGTGGGTTAAGTAAACCTTTGAACATCAGCATTTTTTCCTTGAAAACCGGATTATGTCTATGCTACTTATTTAGCATGCATCTGTTTAATTAATTAGTGTTGCTTCATGACATGCCAGATCATCAGGAATGACCTAAGCCCCAGCAAACAGACTCATGTAGTGCTCAATAGCAGCGAGTCGTGTTTGAGTGATCTCAGCACTTCTCTGGGATCTTCATAAACTGCTTACATGTTTGCAAGAACAGCTGTGAAAGTCCTGAAAATGAGCAGTAAGGTATGGTGCTACAAGATGGGAATGTTGCTGCCCATATTTTTTATTCATTTCCTTTTCTGCCTTCCAGAAGTCCACTTTTATTTGCTCTATCTTTAACAGAGGCTTTATGGCAGAGTGTGCAATTCTGCATGGTAAGAATTGAAATGACAAACTTGTTTGATAAACTACACAAGCAGAAGTGTTTCAAGTCCTCTGCACGGACATGAGGTGCCAAAATTAATTTGACACTTGGATTTTCAAACAGCAGAGGCTCTTTCCTTCAATCACACAACAGTGTGTGAACTGCAGTGGAAACTCACCTGGATGTGCTTCATTCCTTCACGTTTCTTAAACACTGGGAAGGGCCCGACATGCTTTAGGAGATGCATTTAGGTCACAGCCACCAAAAAACCTGTAGATTGTGTCGCTGTAAAACCTGAAATGGCACTGTGTGATGCAGGAGTTGTGCTGTTGAGCTGCAAACATCAAATGCTCTGGCAGTTAGAGGTCGTGGGCCCTGGAGAATGCACTGAAGTTAACCAAATAATCTGATTTAATGAATGTGTATCAAGCTGAAGCTGAGACATGCAATAGTTTATGGCTGATCTTTTCCCTCTGGGCAGAAGGCTTCATTTTTGTAGACCTGGAGTTTTCATGGTGGCTAGTTGCTGTTAGTGAAAGGAAAAGTGCAGCTAGGCTGAAAAATCAAATCTGTGGTCTCTTGGGTTTTCCTAGTTTGCTGTTTTTTAATGAGTCAAGTAGCCCTTTGGCATTTGGGTTCTTTTGTTTGCTTTCTAACCCCTGTAAATGGACTGTCAGGTCAGAGTAAGATGTTGTTTCTTGGAAATAATCAATTATCAGTAAGCTTTGTTTGCATGCAAAAACCTTGGTGTTTTTCCTAAAAAGTGTTTCTTTCTGTATTTCAGCTTGTTAGTGACTTATTGGAATTCTGCTTCTACACCTTCCGAGAGTCTCAGGCACTGAAAGTAGAGTTTCCAGCCATGCTGGTGGAAATCATCAGTGACCAGCTACCAAAGGTGGAATCTGGGAATGCCAAGCCCCTGTACTTTCACAGGAAGTGATAGAAAATGTCTTAAATGGAAGAACTTTGCCTTAAGTTTCCCTGTGTTATTCCACACCCATGAAGGACCCAAGAAACCATATTTTAAACATGCTCTTCACACTTGTTCAGCAGTCTCTGAATAGTCTAAAATCATACAAAGGGTTTGGGGGAATGGAAAGGAATTGACTCGGATTTGGCAAGACCTAGATGTTTGGAAATTACCCCATAACCCTAAAACACTTAGAAAATGTTCCTGTTCCTCTGGATGAAAAGCCATATCTAGTCAATAACTCTTTGATTTTGATATTTTAACAGATGGAGTTTTAAATATGCCATGTAGTTTCTGGTATTGTTTGCTTGTTTTAAAAGGGTTCGAGAACTAATGAGAACTTTTTAAAGCTTACCCTTGGTTTGCACATAAAACGTAAAGTCAATATGGGGCATTAATATTCTTTTCTTGTAAAAAAAAAAAAAAAAAAAACCAAACAAAAACTATATATATATATACACACATATATACACACACACAAATCCTAACGTGTAAAGTAATAACAGAACATTTGGTGTGGAATACTGTTATCCCCACCTGTGGCATTTGTTATCCCATGTTATCCCATCATAGATGATATACACTGTGTTAAGTGTCCATTTACTATTTAATTCAAAAGGATAAGATGTGAAAAACAAATGCCCTGGTATCAATTTATAGTATCTATTGTGCTGGCTTTACAAATAATTTTTTGCAGTCTTTTGCTGTACTGTACATTGCTGTATGTATAAATTGTGAAGGACCTGAAATAAGGTGTAAGGAACTTTTGTAAATGAGACAAAAAAAATCTTTAATGGTTAATAGGATGAACGGGAAAGTATTTTTGAAAGAACTCTATTTTGCTGGAGACTATTTAAGTACTATCTTTGTCTAAACAAACAAGGTAATTTTTTTGTAAAGTGAAATGTTCTGCATGCATAATGAACCGTTTACAGTGTATTTAAGAAAGGGAAAGCTGTGCCTTTTTTAGCATCATATCTAATTTACCATCCTACAGTATCTGTTGTAAATAACCACGCTTAACCTTTTCAGTTGTTTTAAGCCTTCTATTTCTCTATTTTCCTCCCCTTTTGTCTCTCTTGCAAGTGTATGTGACTTGAGCACATCTTAGAACTCCTGCTTCACGTATCTGTAGGAAACTACACATTTTTGTGTTTGCCACTTCACCAAGGTTTCATTTAACAAGACAAATTATGGTCTCTCTCCAAAGCTTTTGCCCCCTTAATGATCTACTGAGTTCTTGCCCTCTATTCCCTTCCTCTCTCAGGGGAATGAGGGTGAGCAACATGTTGAATGATTTTCCTTTTTTTACTAAGGTTTCCCAGATTGTTTGGTTTTGGTTTTTTTTTTTTTTGTTTTTTTCCTTTGAATGCTGGATCTATGAAACATCTTGAAAGGTCAGATTATTATTTCAGATGGGGGAGAGCAATTTCTGGTTGTGCAGAAGGGAACATGCAGATCATTACAGTAAGTATATCAAAGAGATTTGTACTGGTGAGAGGGATGGTGAGGGATGATAAGGGCAGATAAGCTGAGTAGAATTTTTAGTGATAAACTAAAAGCATCTGTAATTTTGTAAGCATTTTTGTAATAATCAGGATACATCCAAGAGGACAAATGTTCACACTACAAGTTCAACTCAGTTGGTCTGATTTTGTCTCAAAAATGTTTTCTCTAGAATTAAAGACTGCAAAGAAAAGAATTTTTGAGGTGATTTTCACTATTTCACAATTTATAAGCAACTACAAGATTTTGGAGTAGAATAGAGGACAGGTGAACTTTTCTGAGGCTCAACTGTTGCTACCATATGCTCATGTTTAAATAGAATAGTTTTTCAGAGTCCTAATCTGTAGTGTTCTCTCTGGGTGCCACTGGTATTTTTGAGCTCTAGTGTGTCCCTTGGCCGGTCGGAATGTAGCATTTCTTGTCAATGGTGGTCGAATTAAGAATTCTACACCCTTTCTGAACCCAAATTTGGAGGTGCACTGTGGTGCACTGAAGACAGTCAGCGCTACTTGTCTTTTTAAATGACACCTGCCTTATGCAATGGGTAATCTGTAAAGACTGTATTCAGAGAGGTTTTTTATATATAAATATATAGATACATATATTATTTGCATTTTGGAAGTCTAATTCATAGGCAGATCTTTCAATACTGACCTGCACAGCAATATGAAAGCCAAACTTCCAACGTGAGATATACAGCATGCAGACTGGTTGTTTACAGTAAAGACACAGTCATACATCCATCTTTAATTTACTTCATTTTTTTTTTTTTCTTTAAAAGTCTAAAATAGAAGATTTCAAAGCCAGGTTCTGGGTGAATACAGTCTGCAGCAGCTTTTTATATTAACAAAGTTACTGCCTCCTTTTCTGTATCAGAGTAACTTTGCTTGACTAAAATAGCAAAGCCATATTCTACACTTCACTGTTAAATGCCTGTCCCAGTCCAAATTGTTGTCTGTTTGCTCCTATTTTTGTACCTTATTACTTTTAATCTTGGTTTGGTACAATTCATAATTCACAGAAACTTCATATAATTAAACACACTAAATTAGTTTTAAAAAGCAATTTATATCTTTATGCAAAAACGTATGTCTGTCTTTGCAAACAACTGTAAGCAGATTATAATAAATCCTTTACTTTAATCACCTGTTGTTTATGAAACCATTCATTGATTATTATTTTTTTGCTAGAGATCATTGAAGTAATAGCTACAATTGGATATAGATGTTGTAAGAGGCAGTATTCTCTTATCAAGGACACTTAAGCAGAATAGCCATCACTTTTTTAATCTAAACCTGTGTACAGAATAAAGAAAAAGAAACCACAAAACCCAGCCCTAGTTTTTAGCTACCGGGAAGTTCGTTACATTCTTTTGAATTTGTTTAGAATGAAATAGGCATTTGTCTCCTGCAAAATACAAGACAAACTATAACAGCTTTTAGAAAGTGGGCTTTTTGTTCATTGAGCTAAATTATTTTGTTGTAAGAAGGAACAGGGATATGCAGCAAGAGCATTGTATACACAGTTAAAATGTAAAATAGTGTAATGTACTGCAGTGGGTATTTCAGGAATACTACACATCGTGTGACTGAGCAGTTGCACGGAGTAAAATAGAAAAGACTAAAGTTTGCAATATCAAAATCTTATTAAAAAGATACTTTACAATCAATCATGCAAAAAGCTAATTCACAGGGTGGTGTTTTTCACTGACTTGTTTAAACATTTATGAAATTAAAAAGTTCTACAGTTAATGCACTTTTAATTGTTTATTAAAGATTTGACTTTTTTTAGAGCAATGTTTTCAGCTGGAGGTCAATGACTTGATAAGAGAGACAGCAGTTCTGAGGCCAGGAAGCTCAGAGGAATGTTTAAGAATTTTTCGAGTTTAAATAGATTCCTGGATGAAAAATAAAAGCAGCCAGCAGTATGGTGTAAACAGTAAAATCTATGCATAATGATGCATTTATAATTAGGGGTTTGCTTCTGTATGTTTAAAGCTTTTTAAATAAATAGAAAATATTGTTTGGTCTTTATGTTAATGTCTGCAAGTACCTATTTTTCTTTTTTTTTTTATACAAATTGTACAAATATACATGAATTAAACTGGTTTGATTGCAAGTATTTCTTGCATTTTAATCTCAGCTAGCTGCTGGTGCAGTGATATCCTTAGAGACAAGCCTTCTGCTCGTGTAGGAACAATACACAACCAGAAAGTGGGTGGGGTTGGAAGGGACCTTAAAGATCATCCAGTTCCAACCTCCAGCCATGGGCAGGGACACCTCCCACTAGCCCAGGTGCTCAGAACCCCATTTAACCTGGACAGGAACACTTCAACATAAAGTAACTTAAAATGCACTATAACATCTTCAGACAGCTGGAGTGTTGGTTCCAGCAATCTGTCAACCCCGGTGCTGGCTCCAGCCAGGGAGCATCTCCTCAGGCTGTAAGACAGGGAATGTCCAACACTGGAATGTGGCTCGTTGCACCTGGGTCCCTGTGCTTGGCAAGCAAGGTGCTGACACTGATTTGGGCACAAGCTGCATCCCACTGGAAGGAACAAGCCTTCAGTAAGGCAGGGCAGTCTGGGCTCCAGGTTTTGTTAACCTCCTGCTGCTCTTCCCATTCACCAAAGTTAGTGAATCCCTCTTGCCCTGAGAGAAATTCCACCTTTTCCACTTTTAATTAAAGTAAGATAGCAGGAATTTTATTTCCTCTTCTAACTATCTTGGCTGTTCTGGGCAATCTCTCACCAAGTTCTGTACAGAGCCTGGTCCGTTGAGTAAAACCACCATTCAATTGCATTTTTGCTCTTTTAATAACAAGTTGCATAAACTTTTTTATTGCCAAAAAATCCTTGCACCTGCTTTCACTTTGCTGAAGGAAAGAATAGTAGGGGATCAGCAATGTTAAGAAAATTTCCCATATGTTTACAAGCAGATGCATCTGTCATATGCTGTTCTAGAAATAAGACGATGCTATCACTGCTTAAAACCATAATGAAACTGGTAACCTGACCTCGAGCTGGGGCACTCAGGTGTCTGCAGACACTGGGAGTTCATGAGGGGTACAATTTTACTAAGAAAAGGAGTGGGGAAAAGTGCCCTTTCCTGTCACAGATTTTGCTTGGTAAACTATGCCTTGCCATAAAGTTTTGGAGGTGTTCTTACTTTAACTGTAGATGTTGACAGGGTGAAGTTTATTTGGCGCTCACCTGTGGCTACTGCAAGGACAGAGGAGGGCAGACTGCTGGACTCTGATGTAGAAAACAATGTCTAAGGCACATTCAGCTGAAGAGGTGAAACTCCAGTGAAGACTTTCAGTGAAACCCAGTTTAGCACTGATGCATTTACAGCCTACACAAGCCTTCTGTCAGCAACTTTTCTCCTTAAACTGAAAACCAGGTAAGAATTGTCAAATGGGTTAAGAGAACAAGGAACAGCATTAAAGGAAGGCAAGTTTCTGCCCAAGTCTCTTCTGTGACACAATTACAGAGGCTTGGGTAGCAGAAGCTGCAAGCAGTGTGGCAGGAACATGTATTTTCATTACAGGACAGATAAATCACCTAATGAGATTTTTCTTTCACTCCTCATAAAAGAGAGCATCAGAAGGAAACCTGCCATGAAGATCAGCTGGGATAACGCTTAACATCCTTCAACAGCTTGAAAACCCCAGGGCTTTTCACCCAGCAGAGTGGAAGTGCTGCACCCTGGCCAGTGACTAACAGGCTATAAATTTCTGCTGAGCCCAGCTAGGCAGGAATCTCAGTTTGGCCATTAATTATTCAGCAAACACATTTGAACTTAATCCCCAGGCTGAGGGATTCAATCTCTGGACCCACAGTGATGGCAAGACCAATGTAATTTTGCATAAAAAGCATGTTTGGGTTTTTTTCCTAATTCACTCTTCAGTCCATGTTAAGCATTCACTACCAGCAGCCTCAGCTTTTGAAAACTGGTAAGTCTGTAGCTCTGCCCACAGTAACCAGCACAGAGCAAGAGAAGGGAACCCAAACCAAGGATCAATTCCTCTGTGCTCAGAGCTGTGACAGGAGACCATGGAAGAGGACACAGGCCACACACATGATCACTCCTGCTGCCAGGGCAAGAGAAGGATCCCGCAACCAACTTTTTCCAGAACAGACTCCCTGTCCTCCTTCCTGTCTCAACAGCACATTACTGCACTCCTCCTATCAAGCCATGGATAAGACAAGAGGCATGCCCTAAAGGCCACCTTCAGGAAAGCAAGCAATCTCAAAAGCCTAACTTTCTGTGTATCTTAGTTCTTTCAAATTTTAGCATCTTTTTAATCTCCACTTCCAAGCAGTCAGTACTGAGGGCATCATTTCCAGCTCTGCTCAGCAGTGAGGATGAAGAATGAGCTGTCTCATGGCTACTGGGCTGTGCAAGTCTGTACTTGGCACTGGTGTAACTGGGCTGATGTGGAAACCCATCTGGTGGGTAGCAGTTCCCACAAGTGAATTCCTCAGAGGCTGTGTGGTTAGCCTGAAAGCCAGATCTGATCTGGCTCAGCTCACACCACTGCCTTCAGACAACGGCTGGGACGTGAGAAAGTTTGGATTAGTGTTACCTCTGTTCAGTGTATCACCTCTCAGTAGAAAAGTTTTCTTCTTTTTTGGGGTCTGCATAGCTCCAGGAGTAACAAGAGTCTCAAGACATCTCGCCTAAAGGTGAAACAGGCTCACAGAACTGGATGGAAGAGACACTTAAGACTACTACTCCTTCTCTAGATATCTGCCTTTTTAAACAACCTCAGTTATAAGGAAAAAAGTCCCACCACACAGAGCCAGAGCTGAGAAGCACATTGAGAATTTTGGAGGACAGCAGCCAGAACAAGATCAAACATGCACTGCTGGTTTAAAACAACAACAAAACAAATGGAAGCAACTTCCAAAGCTTGTAAGCTTTAAATCATCAGAGCTTCACCACCTGACAAGCCAGCATACCTAGCTGCCACACCTGCAAGTTTAATACCAACGATTTATATTCTCCCTCTTCTTTCAACATTTTCTACCAACTGGTAGCCATGAAAATTGAGTTTGGCACACAAATACCATCCTGCCTCCAGAATGAATCTTTAAGGCCACAGATGAGTTGATAGAGCTGTGGGCCCAGGCAACATGAGACCCAGCCAGAACTGAGCTTTGCCACATGAACAAATCTGAGCAAGGAAACCTGCAAGCTGTTGCAGTTATTTTCTTAACACTGAATCAAGGAGCAAATCAGTCAGAAGTTCTTTTCAGTGCTTGGGTCACTTAGCCAAGACAAGAACTGCCTAAAAGTTTTGTGGCAGGGAGTAACTGCTCCAAGACCAGAAGAGTTCACCAAATGAAACTCCTCCAGGCAATGAGGGTCAGTGCTGGAGAGCTGTACTGGCTTGGCCCACCATTGCTCCATCTGGAAATGATTTGTGCATACTCCAGTGTTCTGTGCAGTCTGGGCAAAGGAACAAATTTATGGCATGGAGCTAAATCCTCAGGGGGAAAAAAAGCCATCCCAACCCCAAGGCAGCATTAACCATTAACTGGTTTACTAATCTCATTTGTTAGGAAAACTTGCAAGCTAAGTTGAGCTGCAGTAAATGACTCAAAATCCACAGAGTCCAATTTACACAAACAAATAAGGGATCCTGTCACACTTTCTTTCCTGCATCCTCTCCACTGTCTTACTTGAAGGAGAGAAAAATAGAAAAATTAGTGATAAACTTCTTTAAAGTCTACAAATTACGAGGCATCAATAAGACTTTTCAGTTGACAGAGGGAAGGAAGACAGGCTGCTAATAGGTAATAGATAAAATGCAGGAATTCTCCAGGGTGCAAAAGCATCACGGCCAGAGATTGCCTTTTCCCTTTTAGCTTGAACTTCCAGAGTTGCCTATTTTGCATGAGGAAAGCTCCCCATCCCTTTTGGAGCCTGCTCAAGGCTGACTGGACAGAACTGCCAATAATTATTTCATGTCACAACTTCCAGAACCAGAGCAAAATACTCTGCAACATAGGAATGACAAGTCAAATAACAAATAACATTTTATTTCATTTACAGTGATATTTTTTGAGTAGCAAAGGAACCATGACATATAGGAGCCTGTAATAAAAGTTCATGTGTCTTATCTTTATAAAATAAATGAATCATACACGCAACATAAACGAATGTGCTCTTTGAAGACATTTGAAAAATGTCATGTCTTGATAGCTATTATTTTTACTTACTGATGTCTGTTCTACACTGGCTATTCCACTCTGAAATATAATTTAATTGTCAGTATGATAGCTTTTTTTAACCATCAGTATCTTCCAAACCTAAAATGATCATAAAATCATAGAATGGATTGGATAGGGAGGGACCTTAAAGATCATTTCGTTCCAATCCCCTGCCATGGGCAGGGACACCTTCCATTAGACCAGGTTGCTCAGAGCCTCGTCCAGCCTGGCCTTGAACACTTCCAGGGATGGGGCAGCCACAGCTGCTCTGGGCAGCTGTCCCATTGCCTCACCACCTCACATTCTGTTAAAAATTCTGGTTATCAAAGCACAATCTCCAGGACACTAAGTTGAATCACAGATCAACCAAACATTTGACTTCAAAAGCTATTTATCATGCAAACAAACATGCTACCACTGCTCTTTACAACCGAAGAAACAAGCACCCTATTAAAAAATTAACCTATCCCTTCATTCCTCTTTCTTGGCCCCCCCCACCCATTCCAACCCTCAAAGAATCTTTTTTTGTCATTCATATTTGGCAACACAATGTCTTTATACAGATTAAGATCTTCAATCCATAGTCCAGCTCTTCACTGATTAAAAACAGTCACAAAAGAAGAGACAAGTGACTAGAATAAAAATCCATGGATACCATGTACACCTTCTTGGCGTTCAATGCACAAAGCTATAAAAACTGAACATAATTTTGTGGAATAAGTCCTCTCTTGCCATTTAACGTGCCTTCTAGCCATCCTGGCTCTCTGGAAAATTGCACTGCAAAAGAAAAGGAGAGAAAATTACTGCATCTTTTTATGTTTGAATTAGTACTTTTCAGCTTTAGCTCCACGACACCAGGCAAAGCATCCATAAAAACTTCCCATCATCTGCAATGATCAGTTTAAGAATCTGGCTAGGAAAGATAAAGAGAATTATTAATTTGACTTAAGTACTTCATAATATACTTTTGCAAAGCCTACATGGTGGAATAGCTTTTAGGTGCAGGAGACTTCATTAAGGAAATGGTTAATGGAGTTTAGGACAGATTTTTAAAATAGAAAAATCTGTGCCTTAGGGGAAAAGTCAGAATTCATATCAAACATTGGAAAACACTTTCAGTAGGTGGGGCAAAACACGAGCAAAAACCTGTCTTGAGCAGAAGTGATGAATCTGGAAGCTCAGAGCCACAGAAGCACAGCATAGGACCTTACTTGGCATGAAAAGTAAGCATGGAAAGGATTACAGGGGAAATAGAAATGAGCCAGATGTCATTCCAAGTATCATCTCTTCAGAATAGAGCTGCTATTAGAAGTGACCAGTGGACAAAAATCTGAATCATTCTTCTGATTAAATCCTCTCTCTGAAATTCAAATACAGAGTGCAATTCACAAAGCACAGAGCAAAGGCTTGAACGGCTCCTTGTGCCATCCTGAGTGTTTACCAAAGTTTATGCCAGAGTATCCATGAATATAAAATAGGAAGTATTTCAGCTTGGACTCTCAATGCCCCAGAAGTCACTCTGTGAGCAAGAGAACTAATGAAATCTGACTTCCTGTATGTACATGTTGACCACATTTGACAGGAAGTTAAAAAAGAACTATAAGCCTCCTTTCCTTGGAAAACAGACTAGAAAGTCCTCAAATTCCCTCTGAGGTGTCTTTTAAGGATATAATACAGATACCCATTTACCTATATAACTGTAAAATCCCACACTTTTCAGCAACCTACGATATTCTCTACTGTATTAATTTATCCTCACAGTGCTTCTGAGACAGACAGTATTTAGGGAAGACATCAGACAAATCCTGAAACATGCTGCCAGCCATGTCAGTGCTTTATTTAAAACACATTAACACATTGGGAAATGTGATATTTGTAGCCTTCTACATATCAGAGAAATAACAGTTGAGAGAGAGCAACATGTTAAGTCTCACTTCCAAAAGTATTGTAAGGCTCTTAAGTTGAGGACTTGAAATCACTTTCCCAGTTTTTTTTCCTAGTGTCCTATTATTGTCAGACAGCTGTGCTCAGAAACCACACTTGGAACAGCAGCTATAACTCCAAAGAACTCAGAAAACAAAACTCCTTTCAAGTATTGCTAATAGTTTAGATTCAGAATGAAATGCTGGGCTTATATTTGTAATAAATTTGTTCAACAAAAAGATTCCAAAGGAAAAACGTGCATAGACAATTACCTTTTAGGATCTGTGCTCACACAGTAACTTACATTACCATTAGTAATTAGCAGGCCCTCCTCTCCCTTTGTCATTTCTATTCCACAATTACAGAGTACACATGCATTTAAAACTGGATGGCTGACACCACCACAAACCTTCCTCCAGAAGCTGTAATTCTACATTTCCAGCAAATGCACCAGCAGCCAGCCAAACCACTCCCTGAGGTCTCCCATACCTACAGAGCACATCTGTATTACAGGAAACAAACTCCAAAAAAAATGACAGATTAGGGAGAAAAACAACTAGAAAACCTAGAAGCAGGAAATTTCTACCTGTCCTCTGGTGTTTAACCTTAATTTCCATTAGAAAGAGGGTAGATACCACTGGCATGTGAGTGTCTATGAGTACAAGACCTGTTCAAACTGAGGAGATGACACTGAAATGAAAATTTCCCCTAAAATTTACAGAGGGGAGGAAATGCTCACACTATGCTGTATCACATCACTGAACACAACATCAAACTTGCAAAGAAATATTTTCTAAGTAAGTTTGACAAGACGATGGTGAACTCTGTACACAGCAGCACGTTCATGGCCCAGCAGTTGGGTTTGAGTGGCAAAAATCATTTTCACCCCAGAAGATGAGACCTAGCTGGTACAACTGAGCTCTGGGCTTAGGAAATTAAATATTGCACATGTACATTACACAGCTCGGGGCCTCACTTAGGAATCATCACTCAATTACACCTAAGGCTACCATTTGTAGAAATCTGCTTTTTAAAAAATATACAGCAAAAAGCAATTCTTAACATTCAGCAGCTGTGGTGATTGTCACAGCAGGGAAGGCTTCTGTCCCCAGTCCAATCACCTTGTGCAAGAAGGGGTAAGATACTTGTGTACATCACTGACTGCTTCTCTAGGCAAATGATATTAATGGAGGTGCCATCCAAAAAGTAAAGCTGCTTTAAGCTCCACTGATCCTGTGTTCTTTGCTAATCCATTTCTGAAGTACAGCATACAACAGCATGCATTTCTTTAAAATCAAAACCACTTAACCACACAAACACACAAGTGTGGTTTCTGAGCACAGCTGTCTGACAATAATAGGATACAAGGAAAAAAACAGCATGCATTCCTTTAAAATCAAAACCACTTAACCACACAAACCCCATTCCTCAAGCATACACAGCTCTTCTTAAACCCAGGACACAGCCTATTTCTGAAAAAACACCCTGCTCAAGAGATTTCCGTAGTGTCCCCCTTCTGTCATTTCTTCTCAGTCAACAACAATTACAGTTCTTAACACTTTCTCAGGCCCGCCTCATTTAAAAATACCTTGCTGCAGAAACTACTCACTTGGCCTTAAAACTACAACTCATTACTAGAGCAATCATCTCACAGGACTAAGCCTCATGTTGGCATGGGACAGAAGGGGAAAACACTTGTAGTATAAAAGACAGAGAGCAGAGAACTAAACAGTAAATATTTTCAGCAAGATTTAATGAGCGTATAGCAAGACTGCACAACGAGACCAAGCACAGAGCCACCACTAAAAGCCATCAGCTCTTATGACAGTGCAAACAGCAGCCAAGTTGAGAGCTCAGAAGGGGACAGTGACTTCCTCAGTACCTGCTGCAAGGCCTTTTCAGCAGGCTCACTCATGGAAAAAAGGTGCAGAGAACAAGATGTCTGAGCATCAGAACAAACAATCACCTCAACTCAAATGGGCCAAACAAATCTACAGACCTGGAACTTGCAGTGAGATCTGATTTCTTCTAATCAAGAAACACTATCAGGTCAACTTGGCATTTGCAGCACTGCCTCTTACTTTTCTGTATTCTCCAAAGGAAATAGCTTTGATATCGCCTATGTTATTATTTTCTTACTGCAAATACATAAAATTCACAAGAAGCTCTTCCCAGAGACCCAATGCCATAAGCAGACTTTGCTCTGCTCTGGTAGCTCAGAAGTTTTACAGGTCTCAACCACAATAAGAGCAAGGCTCACTTCCTCAGCAGCATTAGTTCATTGGCTGGGTGCCACCAACTTCAGCACAACTGACTCAGACACTGATTTCCACATCTTTGTGGAAAGTGGCTGTTTTGGTAGCACATCTGACCTGCATGGTGTTTGGCACAAGAGGCCTCCCTTTCTCATGGACTGTCAGTCAGAGTGAAAACCTCAAAAAGCGACATAAATGAGGATTACTCAGGGCAACAGAAATCTCACTGCTAAAACCACTACAGCACCAGAAGTCACTTCCATAGAACCCAGTGATGCTGGCCAATTTTTCATCAGGAAATTCAATTAAAGCAACCAAATGTGCTTGCAAGCCCGGTGTTTAGAAATCCCTTTGGGTTTCTGAAACAATCCCTGTGGGTTGAGTTGATCACAGAAATGCAGAAATTTTTTATGCTTAGGGTCAGCCTAGTATTTGGAATCTCAAAACTTGCTGTTTCTGCTGTGAGAAGCAGAATTCTCTTGTGGACAGAACACAGGACTAGGAGTCAGGGGGTCTTCTCCCCATGAATGTTTCCAAGTGCTCTGAAATACAAAGATGAAAGGTGCACCAAGAAGAAGCTCTATCCCCATGTTTACCTCAGCAAAAGAACCATTTGCACACACTCTGCAATACAATATTTTGGGATTTCTCTTTGATGGGAATCCTGGGTTGGTCAGGACCATAATGACAGACAGTCCAGGAGCCACAGCATGAATTAGAGGGCAGAGAGTGCCTTGGAGTCAAAACCAGGAACATTAACTAAGCCTGGCACGTGGTTACAGTGGGAGAGAGCGATGGGGATGACAAGAGCTGTGTGATTGTGGCTTTTTGTGTTTCTTTTATACTTGGTGAGAACGATGGATGCCCCACTTTTCCTTAGGAACAAAACTCTCTCAGTTCTCATGTTTTCTCTCCCATAAAATCGGATTTTAAAAATTGTAAAAAGCCTTGATAAGAGCTATCTTGACAAGTTTTCAGGAAGCCTTCCTGCTAGCAGTTCTGCCAAGGAATTTTTATTGTGTAAACACCATTTAACCTATCTGAAACACTTCTCCCGAGTGAAATTCCCATTTACTGACTTTTAAGCAGTCTCTTTCAAGAACCAGAAATTTAATAACACTTGGCTCCAAGACTGGCTACATTCCAGTGCCAGGCAGTCTGATTATTCTTTCCCTGATTATTGGGAATATCTGCCTCAACAACAGACATACACAGCCAGCATATGTCTCTCTCAATCTCAGATTCTACTCTGCTTCTTCCCATATGTGCCCTTATCCAGCTGCAAACTCTTCAAGCTTTGTTTCCAACCACTTGAATTATATTGTTATGTGCTGTCAATAATATAGCCTGTAACAACTGGGAAATGAAAATATTGGCACAGCCTAAGGCAAATTGAATTGAAGATTAAGAAAAAAAAAAATCCAGTGGATATTGTTCAGATTACATTATTCATTTTCTTAGACAATTCAATTAAATAGAAAACTTTGCCTTTTCTTTTTAACTTACCAGATGGTGCCTTAGCATTTATATTCCATGGCACTTTAATGGAAAGACTGGGGGATTTGGGGAAGCACAATGCACATGCTGTACTGTAAACACCTGAATGTGAAAATGCTCTGGTTCTTACAGATTCCTATCAGGTGATGCAAAGCTTAACTTAAAATATTAGCAAATCTAAGCTTGGCAAACTGAGATAAATTTTTCCCCCATTTAGAAACACGAAATGGAGATGGGAGCAAAGGTTAAACTCACCTTCTTGCACCAATATTACATTTAGCAGCTATGACAGGTGCAAGACTACTTCCCTAAGTGCCATTATCCTGTCTGAGGCTGGAGCAGCCAGAAGGATTCATCCAGAGTAATGACACGTGAGAGAGAGCCACTGCAATCAACATCTATGGACCAAGAGAGACAAACGAAGAATGGAGAAGGAAACAGGAGAAAGGAAACATAGCAGAAAAGAGAGGAAAGAAAAAGGGAAAAAAAAAAAAAAAAAAGATAAAAACAAAAAAAAAAACAAAAAAAAAAAACAAAAAAAAAAACAAAAAAAGAGACAGGATTAGAAAGTGAGACAGGCCAGGTGGAGAAAGGAGAGACAGATAAAACACTAATGGAAGCAGCACTTTTTAGTAGACATTAATTTAACAGTTACTTTAATGGTTGATACTAGCTGTATGTCAACTTGATTGATGCGTTGTCACTTTGATAGTTAAGGTTATTGGTAGAGCTGCAGAATTGATGTATTATTACTTTAATTCTTCATTTGGGGGCTTTATTAGGGCATATGGGAATTTAAATTGAGTAACTAAAGAACCTGAATTGATTCACTGCAATCTGATTTCAGCACAGACACAGGGGTGCCTGATACAGAAAGAAAAGGCCCATGTCAAGGCATTTCAGAGGTTTTACATGTGGAGAGACAGATCTGCACTTGGCATGAAAAGAGCCGTCCATGACGAGGGAAAGTTATGAAATGACCATTACATCCAGTTACTGCCTTATTACTTGCATGCTTTTTTTTTTTTTTCTGCCAATCCACAGCGTACCTCAGGGTGAGAGCCCTGCAGGGCAAGGACAACACCTGTGAAATATCCAGGACAGAGCAGAACAAATCAAAACTAATGTCTTTAAGGAAATGAGAGTTTTGCCATTGGAAATCTGCAATTGGGATTTCCAAATGCCATCCATGCAATCTTTCCCCAAGCTTTGAACCTCATCTGTTCAATGACATGGAAAAAGTTACAGTTCAACCATTTCTCCACAGATGCCAGAGTCAGATTCCACACTTGTTTTAGGGCAATCCAGCTCTCCAGCTAAAAATTCAACCGAGGCACCAGATCATGGGGGCCTTGTCACCACTTCTTGAGTTCTCATACAAGGAGAGAATCTCAACACTGCTCTCACACAAATACACGCAAGGAACTACTTCTTGAAAGATTTTCTTACCCCAGGCCAAAACAACCCTTGCTGTTCTGTAGCAGAAATGCTTCTCCCAGAAATCAAAATTTTTCCACCATTGTCTTTGCTGTACACAGTTTGATGTCTGCTGAAGAGCCCTATCACTCATGTTTTTAAAAACTTAAATTAAAATAGCTGGTGTTAAGGACTTAAAAAGAGCAATCACTTAGCTAATTCATCTTTAAAAGGTTTCTCACTAACTTTATTCAGACATGATTTGCCTGCAAGGCATCTCTAATAGGAAACATCAAGAATGATCTTGTACAGTGGGTGCAAGTAGGGAAGAACCTAATGGGGACCCTAGGCTACTTTATGCTAACAGAAAAAAAAAAAAAAAAGAAGCAGAATTGAAGTCTAGATTAGGCTTGCTGTTTACTTGTTTGGGAGGAGACAGGACAGGAATATCCTATTATACATACTATTAAAAAAAAATAGTATTTTGCTGAGCTTCCCATTCTGCATCTTCAGAATTTGTATTACAGTACATTGGCATAAGGTTTAAAAGCTAAAACTTTTCCTATCAGTTTGAAGTCCCTGTGCATTTGCTGAAGGGTAGATGCATGGAAGCTCACTGAGAACAGAGTCTTGAGCACAGGAATCACCTTCTGGATGCTCATATGCAGTGCTATATTTAGATCCATAGAAATCATCATACACAAGCCTTCATTCAACACCTTGGTGAATATTCCTTTTTCTACAAGTACATGCACACACTAATGCAAACCTTGATCTAAATCAGTAAAAACACGTCCTTTTTTCCTCCATTGTTCACCTGATTTACCTGGCACTCTGTTTGCTTGAAAATCCTGAAATAGATTTTTTTCTTCTTTAAAGGAAAACCCCTGTGTAATTTTACAGCAAGAGTTCACATCGTAAAAAATTCAGTATCACAGGCCAAGGTCTTCTCTCCTATTACTGAATAATCTTTTTTTGGTACTACAACACATTTAAATGATGCTGAAAAATTATATCAGTTGGAAGAGTCTATTCACCCAAAAATCAAAAGCATTGCCTCACAGTGCTAAGGATATGTTAAGTAGCTTCTTCATACCAGAAAATATCTCCATCACCAACTGTGTGCCATCAGCAATGTTGGCAGAATAGCAGTCAGGCTTGTATTTTTATCCAAAGCCATTTTAGCAGTTTTGTCAATTTGTTTTTCATTGCTTTATATTTACTCAAGCAGTACTTACCATCTTCAAATATTGCTCCTATCTGAAATGACAATTCAGAGCTGTGTTCTGCTTCACATGGATAAACTGCTCTTGCTTTTCGGTGGGCAACACTGAAAAATGAAATTATGAATTATAGCAACTTTTTACTATTATGAAGACACTGTCTCAACCATTCTCTCTCCATTCACATTTGGAGATGACTAAAACTTTAAACACAATCTCACATGCATCATTACAGGCTTATCATTCATACACACAGCCAAAGCTGAAGCTTCACAGCTTACTGTTGGCATTTCTGAATATCATACTCCAAACTTACTGCACACTTATTTTTATGACAAACTCGAATTTCAACTACATTAAATTTTCTCCATGTGCTAGTCAGCAATGAACTCAATAGCAGACAAAGCATAATATACCAGTAATAAGAAATAGGAATTTTTTATCAAGTGTTGGGAAGAATTTGTGGATAGACCAAACTACTTTATTTAGAAAAGCAAATATTACTAAATTTGGAGGGAAAAGCTAAGATGGTGAAGACCTTCAAAGAAAAAACTCCAAATACTTCAAAACATAGAAAACAACATGGAAGGAAAGCTGGAGAAAAGAGTGAAAGAAAAGAATGAAACCACAGAGAAAGGTAAAGGTGGAAGAAAGTCTTTCAGAGGCAGCAAGACTGGGATGAGAAGCCTAATTCGGCAAAGGTGGAAGAATCTGTATTTTAAAAGACTCTTAAGAGAAATACTGGAGGAGGGAGACACCATGAACTGTCCACCCAAAATAAAGCCCTCCTGAATTAACCAACAGGCCACTGGCTCAGTGTACTGTGTGCCTTCCACCAAGGAAGCTTTTCAAAGGAAAAATAAGATGAACTAGACAGATATTTTATTCTGTCAAAGTCGCTATGGATGGGTTTCCTGGTTTGAGATAATCATTCACATGCCACAGGAGATCATTTTCATAAAGATGCAGAAAAAGGAGGCAAATAAAGAGCCAGCAGAAGCTGAACTGCAGAGCATACCTCTCCACTGCTGTGTCAGTGCCAGTGGCAGGGTTGGGGAAGAAGAAAGTGGGCAGTGCAGCATTTGTGGCAGCCGGGTTAGCAGATGGAGCGTTCATCCACGAGACCATCGACGGGCGGCTTTGGGCAGGGCTAAGGGGAAATACATTCAAGGCAGAATTAAAAACATGAATAAAATTTCTTATTGTACCAAAACATTTGAATCTTTTTAACTGCATAACCTGTTAGATTTTCAAATTCAAACTAAATCATATTGTCTAGTTGGTTTTTGCAGAAATGGCTATTGTATGATTCTCCACTCCTCCTTGGAATTCTTTTCCCTACATCCTAAGCTAAGGAGAATTACCTGAGATGCATGACATAAGAAATGAAAGGGCAAAATTCCCCATTCCTTATCTTATACAGACAGACAAAGTGAAATTGCACAGAGCAGGCTATTATTTGAGCTGCCACTCTGCCTTTACAAGTTTTGATGAATCTATTTAAAAATCTCCTTGGTGCTGTACAAAGGCATGTACAACTGGGAAGATTTCTAAAGAGGCTGCAGCTGTTACAGCATTAGGATCACGATGCTGGCTCTGGATTGAGAGCTCCTGCATGGAGCTGTGCAAACACAGCCTCAGTGGCTGCCCTCACCAACACTGCTCAAATAGATATCGAGTTAATGGCTGAACACAAAGTTGCCACGAGAGGAGAAGAAATAGCAGGCAAAATTTAAAATTTGTATTAGTGAACACACAGAGTTGTCCAAAAAATAAAGAGCATTTCTACTCTTCCACCTTAAAGAACTAAAGTGTTCCAGCAATGGAAGGCTTTCCTTCATTGCATGCACAAAACAACAAATA
This sequence comes from Sialia sialis, assembly GCA_009812075.1. NCBI lineage: Eukaryota > Metazoa > Chordata > Aves > Passeriformes > Turdidae > Sialia > Sialia sialis. The sequence goes on from VRYO01001865.1 coordinate 1,958,140, forward strand.
GTCCAAAAGCTGTCTGTCAGCATGTCTTTGGAACAAAGAGTTGGACTTCAAGCAGTTTCTAAGCAGAAACAGAACTAAAATCATTTGCACACAGCAACCATTCCTCAGACGCAGAGACTTCCCAATATACCATTTATGACTTTGTCTTACTCCAAGATTAACCTCTTAGATAGCATTGATCTCAAAAAGCACCATCAAACTCTAAGGACTCAGTCAAGAAGGTTTTTGTGGGGGTAGAAATGCACACCTAATTAAGATGGAATGAACACAAACAAAAAGAGGAATCACGAATCAACCCAGTTATAATTGTAGATGAATAAAAGAAAACAGGAAACCTACCTTAGATTAGCTAATTTTAATCTTATTGTACACTGGGATATTTAATTTTGAGAAGAAATTATCACTATTTTTTGGTTTGCATAACATGATTTACAATCAGATCCAACTTTTACAAACTCGTTATATCTCACAGTCATTCTAGCAATTACATAGTTAAGCAGGCATTTATTTTGATTAAATTTTTTTTTATTTAGTACATTATAATGTGAATGTCGCGTTCCTTGGTACAAGACAATGGCTATTCCTTTGGAAATGTGTCAGATGGCATTTGAATAAAAACTGGAATTCACAGTTTATAAAACAGCGTTCTACTAGTTAATTCCACTAGTAAAAACGAAATTTAAGTGTGCTGGAATCATAACCAGAAGGGTTTATCAAAACATGCTCTGCTTTTTAAAATTATCACATTTACCAAATAAGGGAAGGAATCATATGTATTAAACTGAATGATGAGCTGGATTATGCTGTCTAGAAACAGATTTCATGCTTAACTTTGGGAAGAGGATATCCAGTCATCTTTTTTGCCTGGGAATTTTTCACTGCACAATTTTTTACATTTTCCAATAATTACATACATTTAGGAACATTACCTATATAATTTTGGGGTTCTCTTTTACTTGAACTTGTCTTCTTCCTCCCATTTTTGACTAATAATTGAAAAATTTTCCTCAAATAAAAGAAAAACCTTCAGCTAAAAGTGACTTCATTCAGAGTCAAACCAAAAAAATGAACACCAGTATTTGGATCACGTTATCTAAATACTGAGGATAAAACAATTCTCAGTGGTACAGTAAAGTTTATAAAGTTTGCCAGAAAGTAAATTATTTCTTCATCATTCCCCACATATAATGTCTCCATGCAGAATTAATTTTAACTCAGCAGGTGAACACAAGAAAAAAGTTTTTCAAAATTGAATTTTTAAAGTGAATTCCTACTTGCACAGACTAAACTGTTCTACTTAAAAACAATCCTGAGACTTGAAGAAAAAATATTTTCCTTGCTATTTATTAAATTCAAATCAATCTCTTGGAAGGGGAGTTGGAATGATATGATCTTTAAGGTCCCTTCCAACCTAAGCAATTCCATGATTCTGTGGCTCATTTCTGAAACATGTAAAACTACTGAAAACAGAAAAAGAACACTCCAAGTATATTGTCAAAAAAGTATTAAAATGTCTCGAATGCATACTATTCATAATTCAAGAATATTCTACCAATGGCTTTTGTAGTGCACACCTCAGATTTGTGGTTTGATTTTCAACAAATGAATATTAAAACTTGCCTTTATTAAATATTTCATTGATAGATGCATGATGTTAATCTCTGCAATTTACTCAAGCAGCTCTAGAATAACACACACCACCTGCACCTCACACAGAATTAATGACTTCAAAGCAATGCTCAGAACAGAGAGAACACAAAAGGAACCCTCTGACCCAGGGAAGCGTTGGTCATTCATAAGAATACTCAGAATAAATACCAGATGGTTTCTTGCTGAGACTTGGAGAGGAAAGAAAGAAGGGGGAAAAAAATGAAAAAGGTGTGCACATGGAGGAACAGAAGATTAAATAAAATGGTCAGCTCCATGGCATGCTAATTTCTCAAGTTACAGAGACTCAACAAGAAGCATAATCTATCACCAAGCAAGACTACACTGTCCTTTACCAGACAGGATTATATAGAGGCATGTTAAAATTGGCAGGTTTTCTACAAATTCTCAGCCACTCCAACAGTTGTAGTGGAAAAACACTCCAGAAGTACAGGTATGTGGAGTGCTGGGCTGCTCCCTCCCCCACTTCTTTGATGAATTCCCTTAATACTTTTCAGCTGTAGGGAAAACACTGCAGCAGAATTTGCCTGTCACTTTAGGCTCCTGGTTACCCAGCAAGAGATCACACTCTACGATCCAGCAGGAGACAAAAAACCCAACATTTTTTCAATAGCAATAGTTTCACCATGGTAAGAAGAAAGAAACAAAGAAAAAAAACCAAGTTAATAGCTTTAACTATTAAGCACATTCTAGAAATTATGGATTTGGTTGTGAGTGGGGTTTTTTTATTTATTGTACTTGGTTGCCTCAGGAACCACTTAATTCTTGTTATTGAAACAGAAGGTTTCACTCAATAAGAAAAATGTTACAGTGTGTATGCAACAAAAGTTAGATTTTATTGGTTTTTCCTTGAAAAGGTTCTTATCATAGCAAGGCTACCTTGCTACAGAGATTTGCACACCTTGTTTATCATGATGATGATATATTAGAAAGTATTGCATGTGTTATCATACAGCATCTCAACTTCAAGAAGGTATGTTGAAGAAATCCTTCCTTCTAAGGCTAAAATCAAGGCAATGCATGTCCTATGGGTAGGAAAAAAGCCCAAAAAGGCTGACATAACCACCTCTCTTTGAGGAAAAAAGTGCTATTGTCTAGCATAGTGAACGATGGGAAAAGGGAGGAGGAGGGAATGGCTTTACTGAAAATAAGCTAGAGATTTTATACTGATATTCAGAAAGAAACTTCTGAAAACAAGATTTTATTGGATGTTTATCTGGCTGGTTCCTAAGGTAACACAGCTAAAGAGCAGCCTCTTATCTTGAGAGCAAGGAAGAGAGTCTGTGAAAAGAATCTACACTGCAACTCTTGAGAAAAAAGGGTTGTTTCAGACAAGTTTGGCAGCGCCGCGGCTGTCGTATCGCAGTGTCTGGCTGACAAACTCAATGGAAGCGTTCTTGAAGGGTTTCATTACAGGATGACAGTGTGGATCAGAGGTTGTTGGCTATTTCTGCTTCTGCAATCCAGTAGTGACCACTACCACGTCTTCCTCACATTAAAATCCCCTGTGCCTTGGGGAGCAGAAAGATATATGGCCAAAATTCTAGAAATTGTTGTAGCTGCAGCAAAGCTGGAGACAAACAGAAGGCCAGAATTTCCCCATCTGTGTTCCCCCTGGAAAGAAACTGCATCCTCAAAATTTAAAGTATGTGACATGCACACAGCTTTCAGGAGCCCTCATTTATACAGAGCACATCAGTCAGCACTGAAATAGAGGGGTTTTTAACTTGGATTGTGAAGTCTCAGTGAAGCAGCTATCACATCAGTGAAATGATCTTTCACACCAGTCTGGTAAATCCAAAGCTAATGTCTACAGCAGCTGTCCCAAGTTAAAGCATTTTTAAATGATAACTCAGACAAAGCAAAAGTGAAGTATGTACATCTATAAGCTTATAGCTCACCACTGCTCCTTTCAGGGGGAAAAAAAATGAGGGGGCTGTGTTCTCATGGAAGCATGCAACGAAAATAAAATTTAAAAACAAATTAAAAAGGAAACTTTAGCTCATCCCAGTGGTTGTATCCACAGCCCTCCCTGCCCTGAGCACATACACCATTTACCCTGTGCTCACACAGCAGTGCTGCTGTCAGGCTCCAAGGAGATGGCAAGGTCTGTTTTGTACGAGCCACATGACTAAGTTATATTATGCCTGTCTCAAAGAAGCTGCAAAATGAGGGCTCTTGCTCTGCTTGCATAACGAAAGGGTACAAGAAGAAGTGCCTGCTCCACTAAACCTGCTCTGAAAGTGCTGAGTCACAGGAAAGGTGGCAGCTGAAACAAAAACAAACCGCAGAATAAGCACAATGACCCATCAGTAGCTAGAGCACCTTCTTTCAATAAAATAGGATGGTGACATTAGGTATTTTAAAAACTTTTCAAGACAGTGAAACCTAAGTCACTCATCATTTATGCAAAACAGCAAATTCACACCACTGCCAGAAATTACTAAAAAGAAAGTATTACTATTTTAAGGAGACATGCAGCCGACTGATGTAGATATAACAAGGCTGATGGGAATTCACTCAGCAGTCAAACAAAATTAATAACTATCTCCAAGGCTTATGTTACAAGCAGAACACCACTATCTCTGCCTGGCCTTGCCATCTGATGGCTCTTTTAACATCAGTTTGTTCATCAGCAATTTGAACAGTTTGAGATTTCATGAAGAATGAGTACCATCTTCCCAGCCTGGTCTCAAAGACCCTGGATGCTGCACCAGATCTTGTCACCATCTTGGATATTAAAAACCCCAAAACTAGGCCTTCAGTGTAACACTTATATACTCTTGAGCTAGGTAACAGAATATTTTACAGTCAGGAGAAGCAATTAAGAAAAATTCATAAGAAATTTTTTAAAAATGAATTATTTCATTATTTCATCTTCCATTAGTCCTTTGCACGTTCCTGAAAATCCCTTTATATTGGTGCTTCCATTTCTCCTCTGGGCTTTAAACACCTTTGGTATTTGGACTGTCAGGACTGTACCTTGCTTCTATAGAAGCATCCAAGGTGGGATTCAGTTTGGAAACTATGACTCTTACTATTCTTAGCCCAGAAATGTAATTGCTTTAACAAGCCCTGCACCCACCCACGCTAATGAGGGACAGGAATACTTTCTATCCCCTCCAACTGCAAAATCCCAGAGGTTTATAGAGGGAAAGAAGAACAAGCAAGGTAAGCCAGACATTCAATATCTTGAGGAAGGCTATTCCACATCCTGCATCCAAAACAACCATCAAGAGTCACCATGTCTCAGCCCCCTGGGAAACCCAGATACCCTGCAGTCTCAGATCCCAGAAATGAACTCTCCAGCTGAGAAACAAGACATTCGTTTTCCCCATCTGAATGAAGAAGTGATCATGCAGTAAGTGTAGGATACTTCCAACAAAGAAAGGAAGACTGACCCAATTCTGAAAACCCAGCACTGTGAGGGGTAAGTCTGCAGATAAGCCCTGGCACAAGGCATTGTACTGTAAGCACAAAGAAATCTCGTGACAACAAGGGGCCAGTTACAGCCACAAATCTTTCCTTATCAGAAAAGAGGTCCTCAGAAAGATTAATTACAACACACAGTGAGTCCAGAGAATACCAAGTGTTCAGCTTTTTTGGTTCATTCTGAGGTCAAGTGAAGACAGACATAAGGCAGCACACAGTTTTTCAGGACATGACTTGTAATCCACCTTTCGAGAAATCAGTCATTGCAATAAGGGGAACCTGCACTAATCCATCAGAGGTGAGCTGCCATTACAGCCAGAACTCTGGAAAGGCTGAATAGCACAGGCCTCACATCAATAAATGATTCTGTAAGAAAATTCTAGAATCAAACCACAACAGCTGCAAAAAAAAAAAAAAAAAAAAGCTTTCTCTCACCCTTTTTAAATTTAAATACATGACTCCACATCTGATACTGAAACTTTGGCAATACCACTTGCTTCTATAAGAGGTTTAAATTACATTTCATCTTTAATTGCTTAGGTAAATTTATTAGACACCAAAATATACCCAGTTTAGCTATCACTATTCTCTTCTGCATGTGCAAAGCCATAGTGCAATAGGATGAAATTCAAACTTTGTATCACTAACTTTGAAATGCAGGTAAGAGAGAAGATTGACTATAGCTTCACAGTTCAAATGCAGTTTAAGAGTTATCCATAACCCCTTCTAATCCACATCTCCAAACTCAAGACCATCAATATTATCAAAACAGTTTGGGGATTAGCTTAAAAAGACTGTCTAGCTTCTTAATATCTGAAATCCTGAACTACACATGTTCAACTACTAAAAATTTGAGTTTCATATACCACAGAAATAAAAACCTGAGTGATTACGGTGCAGATTTTTCAATGCCAATTAGGAAGGCACTGAAATTAATGTCAGGGTCACATCCTCCAGCAAAAGCTATCAAGCCATTAGAAGAAAAGATGTGGCAGATTTACTTGCCCTTTGGGCAAATGCAATAGAAAAACCAGAAACTGTGTAGGAGAGAGTCTGTATGGACACTTGAATCAGAGAGGAGAAAAAGAAAAAATGCAAATGATGTGGTTAACATGAAATTGAGATTGCTGTTGCTGCTGTACTGTAGAGGGAAAAAATGCCCATACTAGTGGAGAGCAATCCTTTACCCAGTTCACAACTATAATTATGAGTTTATGTTTGAGATCACTTTGTGCAAAGCATCCTTGGATAGAAGGTATTTTCAACCAGCACATGTTCATGACACAGTGCTCCATTGAGTAGAAGCAGTAATTTGCCTATCCTAGGCTATTTGGAGTTTGAATCCTGTGTCTACAAAAACTACTCTGCAACTTGGAGATTGACAGTGGGGGGGGAAAAAATGCTATATTCTACCATAGAGTGTATGTAAAAATAAAACATATTTATTTTTAGTATTTGGCTCTATATGGAAGTGTGAAGTTAAAAATAACTACAGGAAAAAGGTTAAAAAAAGTTTAGGGTGCATGACAGTCTTAAAGCAGCAAATTCAGGTCTCCACTGAGAACCACCCCTGCCAAGCATCACCCAAGTCTCTACTCACCCCTACAGCAGCACGTGACAACACAGGACATATGTCTGATCCACACAGATCTTTCAGAGAAAATCTAGCATCAGGCAGACATACACTTACAGACATGAAAACCAACAGCTTAACGGGGCTTCAGAATGGCACATATGTGAAACATCACCTTCGAGTTACACCGTATGCACAGCACATCTTTAAATGCTGACGTGACAATTGAGCAGTCGAGGCTTTGTGAGATATTTCAGATTGGTGGCACAGCCCTTGCTGTCTTAGCTTCTCTCACCACTCTAGCCATGAAGCTCCTCCTGCAGCCCATCAGGAGGTGAGGGTGTATTTGCTTCCATTTGGTGCTCACCTCACCATGGTGGAAGCTGTAACTGCTTTGGCTTTGGAAGGTGGGACATGCAAAGGGCATGCATCACAAAAATCTGCCAGGAAACATCATGGTGACAACAGCTATCATTCTGGAAAAAAAAAAAAAAGCTTCTTTCTTGAAAACAAATACCTCAAAAAGTACTTTTGCTACTCATCACGTACTCTTGCTTCAAGCAAACTGCTGGTAAAACCAGCTCTTGGAATATCTGACATATCTTGACCCGCAGTGCAACATCCCTCCCTGGGAAACACTGCAAGCAACTCTTCTGCCACAAAGAAGTCACCATCACCTTGTTGACTGCATAACTCCGGAGCGATCGATCTCCCACAAGTAACACCCATGTGTTACAAACATCAGCAGAAACCTGAGAAACTGGATCCTCTGGAATAATTCCATCTCCCCTAGACTCAGGATGGCATTTGCTGTAGCTCAGTGAACACCTGCAATACCATTTGAGAAATGCTGCTGCGGCTTTAAGAATTGATTTTGGCCCAGTTTGGCTCAAAGTGCAAATAATTTTGAAATCCTGCAAAAACAGAAAGGATTGTTTGTTCTTCACTTAACTCCAAAGATTGGTCCAGCTTATGAGAATAGTCTACAGCCATCAGCCAGTGCCACATTTTCTGGAGCTGTGAGAGCTACCAGAGGTTCATTCTGCCATTACTACACTGGAGCTGTTCTGTGTTTTGATTTAGGTTTTATTTTTATGTTAAGGCAGGGCCCTCTGAGTCATCGAACTAGAAGGGGAAGAGAAGCCAATTTGAGGTGAGAAAGCAGAGGAAAGGAAGAATGTAACATTCTCAGACTACTCTCTGTCACTGCCCAGGCTTGTTACAGGGGTAGCTCTTAAGCAGTCTTCACAGACAGGCCAGTGGAAGAATTATTTGACAAATAATCTAAATGCACATACCATGCACCTTGATTTTTTTCCCTTCCAAAGAGAACTCTAAGTGCTGTTCCCAACTGAGCAGAAAACATTAACATCAAGTCAGGTTTCCAAAACACCAGTGCAGTATAATTTTTGATGAAAATTAACAAACACAAAAAAAATTGCAATATTCCTTCAAACACCTGAAGTTCCCAAACTCTTTGGATAAAACCAATTGGATCCTTTTATTCTCAGAAGTGACATTATCACTGTCCTGCTAACCCTGTGTTCCTTAATCAGTTTGCACTGACAATCCAGTTTTATACCAACTACAGCATCTTTTCCACACATGCACCTCTCTTTGGGAAGTACAATTTATTGCTGATTCTACTAATTTCTAGAGGATAGTACATGAGTAACTTCAGACTTATACTGAAGAAACACCATTTATGGAAAGTACCATAAATCTGGAATTCTTTCAAAACATATGAGAGAAAAAAATTGTCCTAGTTAATAAACACTCAAGTCAGCAGTTAATTATTATTAATTATTCTATGACTATATATTCTCCTGTTTTACATATACTTTACACTTGTTTCATGACCAGAGCTGACTACTCAGAATGCCATTATGGAAAATATTTGTAACAGATCATTTCTCCAGACCTGCTCTTTCCTCTCTTCTTGGCACTAAAGGCTGGAAAAGTTTGTCTTGATAGTGGTTAAAGTCTGAATGAATAGCAAACCAGAGAATTCAATTCAAGTTCAACTCTGATTTAAAAACAAGTTACACTCAGCTTTTTGTGTATCAAACCTGAATATGTACTAGAGAGATAGGGCTAACATGTCTATGTCAATTTTTGCTAAATTTAAGTCCTGCTCAAAAACTGAACACTTACAGCATCTACTGAAAGTGGGAGACTGTACTTCCCTTGGAAACCAAGCATTTCATTTGTTAAGAGATTAAAAATGATAACGTTCTTAGGCTACAGCATGTAAGCACACATTGCAGCATGTTTATCCAAACCCAAAGCGGGGACCAAAACCTTAACAGCATGGCATCTAAGTGAACTTTAATGTTTTCTTGAAATAAAACTAGGTTAATACATAATGTAGAGACTAACTTATATATTCCCTGCCTAAATTAAAAAAAATAAATAAATAAAATCATTTAAAATGTTACAATAGGTCACAGGAAAATTATGAAGATTTCAATGGAACAAGAACATTTTTTTCCTACAAGCATTCAAGTGGGTTCTAAGCTCCACCACAACATACAAACACATCTTTTTGTAGCAGAAGAAAAACACAATTATATGCAATTTCTAAAAATCACTCCTCACCAAACTGAAAGGGAAGTATGTTTCACATTCATAGCAGTGGAAACATCCTTACTTAATATTCAGTTACTTACAGATTTGTTGTCCAGCCTGCAAGATCCCCACTGCTCATGATAAGGTCATTTCCATCCAAGAGCCCAGGGGGGCTGCTGGAGAAGGCAGGTGTTGGAGACTGGGAAGAAAGAGAATCCATGCTCCCAGTTGGGGTGTCTTCTCTGGGAGAGCTGTGACTGTCAGCTAGAAAAGAGAACACAAGTCAGGATACACAAGGAATCATCTCATAAAGTCAGATAACCTGCCTTGGAGATAATGTCCTGAAATATGTAAGAGAAGAAACTTTACTTTCCCATCTTCACTGGGTATTTTGGAGGACAAGCAATCTCCCAGTATTTCCCCAAAAAGTATCATTGCAAATTCCCCCATTGTTCTCGCCAGGCTTTCTTCACATATAACATATTCCAAATCCCTTTTCAGTTGTGTTTTATGTGAATGAAATGCTAAATTTTGGGGAGGTATTTTTAGACAGAGGCATCACTTCTGATAAGAAAATGCACATTTGCACATTTCCCTAAAAACAGTCTCTAAAGATAATTTAACACATATTGAAGAAATGCGTGGTCTCGAATACAATAAGCACAGTCTTCTCAAATATGAAACAATGACATTTAGAAAGGTCAGAATAAGCAAGAGATCTCTAACAAACACACAATACCCAAGAATGTTACTTTTATTACCCCTTTTTAATGGTGTTATTTTTAAGAGAGCTCATTGTATTCTAATCTACTATTTGTTTTCCTAGGTTAATCTCAGGCTATCACTCTAGAGGCAACATATTCCAATATGACTGATTAGGAGAACATTAAAGGAATAGCATTCCTATCCCAAGGACCATAACAGAGTTACCAATGTGCCAGAGAAGCCACTGCAAACCATGCTGACACATCAACCAAACAGCACGTTCCTCACTGGAAAGCCAACCTTCACCCACGTGGCTTTTTCCTCCCAATCTTTATTTTTTAAACATCAGCTGTACATTTCATAAATTTTAAAGGAGGTGTGTGAAATGAGGATGTTTGCAAGCATTAAAGCATCCAGCATAGCTAAGCCAGCAGTCTCAAATGGGGCCTGTAGCTGTTTTCAATACATTAATATTTAACAGGAATAAGGATCAATTCCAGCTACACTTTACAAGGGTCCCTGCATCCTTTCCCCCATCCATCCTACTCCCAGTAGCACTCGTGAACACAACCCACAGGCTTGCCAAGTAACACCACCAGAAAAGTCTAGAGTGGATTAGATACCACTGCCCCACAGTCTTTGTAAAAGAGTTCTGCTCTTTTGGGGCAAAAAGTTTTTGGGGAAAAAAAAATTAAGTCCTAACATAACATCAAAATAAGACAATCAAAAGCTGTTTAAATATTGTGCTGGCTTGCTAAGTTATGTCTCCCATATACAGTAATATACAAGATGAAGTCCTGTACAACATTACTTTCTATTTCTAAATTAATTAGCATCTGCTCAGGGAACAACTGAACTTAATTCCCTTCCATCAAGCTAAGCGCTACTGTTAAAATGACTGCTTTAATTTATGATTTTTTTCTGAATTAATGAAAAGCGAACACCACCACAAAAAAAAGAAAAGCTATCCTTGCTGGATAAAATCCTTCTCATAATTCTATCACAGCCTCAATTCCTTCTGCTACAATAGCTTGGAGTTAGCAAAGCCCTCAGCTGCTTCCCCAGCCATCTCATCCTCACCCCCTCTGAGCAGCTCTGAGAGAAAACTTCCCTAGAGAGTAAAATGACATACAACTAAAAACAGTGAAATGATAAAAGTGATCATCTGGAAATTTCTCCCCAAGCAGCTGCTAATTTAAGGATCTAAATTAGCCTGTAGTACCAAAGTGTGATATGCTCTGAGGAGGAGAACATTAACCTGGGAAAATGCACTGTGGTCCAATCCTGCTCACCTGGCACCTCCTCACTGCACCAAGGCCATGGTGCTGCTGCTTCACATTTACATAACATGAGAATCACAGGAGTGTCAGGTAAAAACTAATTAATTACATCTCATTTGCAGATGTATGTGTCACCCTGATAAACATCAGAGAGATCAGACAGTGATATTGCAACTTTACTTCATCAATTCCTTAGAATAGACTTAAGTCCTTTTAATCCATCACAATTTCTTTTCAAAGCAGTAGTAGTAGTAGCACAGTCTAGTTATCAAACTATATATACACCATATTATTTACCTCAATCATTCACTTAGCATGGCTAAAATACATTTGAAAGGACTAGTAACCTGGTTTTTAATATTACAAACACAACCAACTCACAGCACCTCCCTACAGAAAGCAGAGGATATTCTGTGGAATTGTTTCTGAGAACACTTTAAAAAAGTATAAAAAAACTAAACACTGAACACTTCAGTCACGCACAGCAGCGTCAATACTGTAGTATACAGGCAATTATGTTTGACATTCTCTTAAATTAAACTGTGTGTTAAATCTTTCCTCAAATTTTACTTCTTCCTTCCTGTGCCAGTGTTTTCTCACAGTCTCTACTGCACTGAACTCCCAAAACTAAGACTGGGTTTTGAACACTAAAAACAAATCAGATATTTAAAAAAGAAAACTGCTAAATTCTATGGGATTTAAGTAAAAATCCTCTAAAAACATGTTCAAAGACACTTTACATTTTTGATGTTTTCAATTATCTCCTCTGTAATGTAAAACAATATTTTTATTCAGGAAGAGGCAATTCTGTGTAACTGCAAATACAGATGACTAATGACCACCTAGCACATTTTCATGATTAAAAACAATATATGCTCCAAAACTAAATCTTCAAAATACAGGATCATTGCTATGATTCCAACAGCACAAAGATCTCACCGTGTATGTCAGTGCCAAAAGTTCTGCTAACTTCAGAAATTATAGCAACTCCTGTACATGGCAGAGGCCACAGAACTGTGCCTCATTATCTGTTCATTCAGCTTAATAACCTGCTTTTGATTAATGCCCGTCTCACACTGGGGTCAAACTACATCTTCCAAATAGTCATTGTCTGAAAACATCAGTAGATGATAAAGGGAATGAAGAATCAATTGGTTACTAATTAACAGACTTGCCAATCAATGCATGTACCCTCACTTTGTTAGGCCTTATTTTCAGGCATGACCCATGTAATATGTGCTACTAATTATTATATTACTTCTCATATCAGGCTTTTGTGCTGTATGACAGTATTTCAGTGATGTCCTTTTTAGTTAACACCGATTTTGCAGCTTTGGAATCACATACCTGTTTCATAAAGCTGTTACAATTTCCCAGTGTTCTCTTTAATGTGATTCTATGGGGTTTTGTTGTGGTTCCATCAGAACAACATTAAGCGTTAATTCCACTGCTTACTCCTATTCATTCGTCCTGTTTGTACATCCAGGACAGGCACTTGTTTTTGCCAGAAATTAAATTAATAATATGATGAGCTGATTGGCCTCTGTGACCAACAGACTTAGCAGAGTCATTGTTTCTAAGGATGTGCTCCCTTCTGTAATTCTGGGCTATGTTTTCCCTCTAAATTCTGTACATTTGTTTCTCAATACAACCATGTTTATTTTGTTTGAATGGGTGCAGCTTAGCACACAACCACAATTCCTACTGCCTGCTGTTATTTGCAATTCTCCTTTGTCCCATGTGCAAATATATTGTCAAAAATTTGTATTTACCTTTCTAAATACTACTACATCAGCATTCCTCTGGTTGCTTCAAACTTCTTCAGCAAGCCACAGGATGCTTTCAAAATTAACATTGCCAAGCTATAAAATCCCATGACCAGAGAACTTTTTTCAGACAAGTTAGGCGACTTTGCATTATTCAAAATATTCACCTAGCAACAGACCTACTTCTGCTACATCTCTGCTTGATTACACATTGATTATCATAATTCAGTTCTTTTTGACACTTACTCAAAACTTGTAACATACACTGATTTCTAGCTATTTCCTCTTTTCCCACCCTCTGTCCTTTTCCTGTAGTTTGCTTTGTAGAACTAGTGAAGACCCTAACCTGCTGGAAACCTGCCTTTTAAGTTTTGACATGGTTTGTTTCTTCAAGTGCACGTTAAGGACATTGCTGGAACTGAATCAGCTTTATGGGTTTCCCTTTCCTCAGAAGTCAGGGCTCCTAATATTGATAGTCTAGTATTTTTTACTGTTTCTCTCCTCTCACTCCTCTTGATCTCCAGCACTGTTCTCCAGTGAGCAGCATTGTCAGATCTCCCACTCCTATGTAAAAGCTGACTGCCACATTGGACTGACAGGTCCTTTCGAAGAGGAGCTCCAAAAACTTCCTATTCTTCTTTCCCACCACCTGAATTCTAATAACCTCTTACCTAATAAAACATGCAAGATGTGATTGCCTTTAAAGCTCATTTATATTATTCTTTGAGCATACAGTCTGGTGTTCTTGGTGCCTTCACCTTCTCTTTCTAAAAATGTCAACCCCCCTCCTTTTTCTCTCCTATTACACTCATTTTTGGGTGCCAAAGAGTGCCTGAACAGATGAAGGACATGAGGGTTCTCAGTACAAAAGCAGTAAGTCTGTATGAAATCTCACAAATTTCTGTCAACATTCCAACCATCAACTCTTCACCTTTCCTCCGTCATATTTGAGTGCCTTCAGCTTGGCCATCTTTCTAGAGCTGCCATCAAGCTGCTTCTACAATTCGTGTCCCCATCCTACGCAAATAGGTGTAAGATCCAATTTTACTTTCAAGAGAGTTAAAAACTTGTTTCACATTCTCATCACCTTTTGCATACTATTTAAATTTTTTGACTGCTTGGATCCTTTTAAACTGTCATGTAAATTATCTTCTTGTTTCACTGATCTAATCACAACACTCATCCAAGCCTTTGAGCTTTCACTGCGCCTCTGCAACAGACACCCTTTGCTCTGCCTTCATGGCTGTTCATAGTTCAGACCAGCCCCATCTAGGAAATAATAAATATCTTAGGCTGAACCTAACAATTTACTGGTGTGTCTAGCTGGTACTTCTAACAATTCAGTTTTTAACCCAAATATCCTTCCTCCTTTACCCCTTCCCTGCCTCATATCACCCTTTCTCATAATGACAGATACCCCCAAAGTACCAGCACAGACTAAGACCTACCTCAAATCCAACTTTTCTCAATTTCTTCTGCTTTTTATCTGGAGGAGCTACAGATAGTAAAGGCTCTCAGATCCTCCTTACTAGGAATCTGAACTATGCTTCTACCTAATTGAGCATGACATGTCTCCCTGCTGCCTTTTTTTCTCCTTTTTCCATCTGGCTAGTCTAAGAATATTTTTTGTTGGCATCCAAAGTTGAAAAAAAAACCCTGAAATACTTTGGCAGTGTCAATAATCAGATCCTTACTTTACTCTGAGAATTCTAAATAAGAAAAAAGCATTTGTATTAAGAACCATGAAAAGCAGAGTTAACACTATCAGTTACTTGCTTAAGTAAGTTTTCTTCCAACTTCAGCTTAAGTAAACTGATGAATTATGTGCTTTAATGTTAAAAGCAAGACTAATCTTTAATGTCAACAGTACAACCAATGTCTATAGTTTAAGGATAACCAGAGAATGAAAATAGTTTATGAAAGGAATGTATCTGGAGCAAATGTGGAATAAGTGACTGTTTCTGTTGAGATATACAGATTACTCCAAACAGAACTGTCATATATGTTTTCAACGGTCATTGCATAGGCAAATCATGGTACAATAAGCCAATGAAAATCCATCTCAACTTTGACACAAACAGAGTCACAGTCAGGGGATGATGGGGACAATTACTGAGGAGAGTAGGTTAAAGATGCTGCAAAATTCCTGTTGCCACCTTCAGGTCTGCCATTTTCTGCATCACAAGGTGGGGAAGCAGCAGCTGCACTGCTGTGCAGCCACCCATCCTCCCCCATCAGCATCACAGCTGCATCCCGCTCTGAGACAACAACCACTCATTCCCCAGAAATAACTAACTTCCCACAATAATACGGAAGTTCAACCAAGTAGAAAGCAGCTTTGCTCTTCAGTTAATTTGTGGGCATGTACTGTATTTTCATTTTAATGTAGATAGAGAAATAACATTGGTATCATAAATATTCTTGATCGAGCAAGTACTTAGTTCCAAGTGTTAGATCTTCAGCATCTACAGAAAACAGCCACAAAAAAGATAACCAAAGCTTCCTCACACAGTTAATAAATCTTTAAATGATCCCATGGAACAGTGTACCAGCTACTCTGGAAAGGATTCAGCCATTCCTGGAAAGCTAGGAGAAAGTTTTCTGAGATAGTTATCAGAGGACTCTGCAGTCAAGAACAGCCTTTTCTAGATGCAGGGCTGCCCCCTTTATTCACAATACCACTCGTCCTGTGGTAAATCACTCCAAACACCAGGTGAACTCAAATATTCTAGTCCTTCAAACTTTTTTAAAGTTTTCTGAATTAATGAAGCCAAGTCATCTGTTTCTCAGTAAATTAAAACCTCTGTGCTTTCATTTGGCCTGCCACTAAAACTGGTCAATTGTTTATTACCTCCAGACCACAGAAATTATGCTTTCTAAACACATTTCCAAATCAAGGTGAAAGCTTGATTGAAAGCTAATAGTGACCTATTATTTGGTTGAAAAAGTGAATGCTAAAACTAAACAAGAGAGTTATTTCACTGCTCCTGAACAATGGGTATTTTTGAGGTCAGATTCTTGTAAATACTCAGAAAAATAGATTTGTATTACCACATCCCATTATCCAAAAGTACCCATTAATAACCCCTATATCAAACCCTATACACTGCAGCCCGGCCCTGGTGTGCAGTCAGTTCTTACATAAATCTAGACATCATAGACTCATCCAGCCTCAAGCCAGCAGAGCAAATGGACAGCAGACAGCCCACATTCCCATCAGTTTCATGCTGTCACACAGAACACATGCAGCAAGAATCAGATCCCTGTGCCAGCTACTTTTTTTCTCTCAGACAAAATAATTAACACAATCTGACTACAGTTTTTCCTAAAGACCAATTTTGATATATTTTTCAAATGTGTGCATGCAGCAGCATGTGTATGTTAGCATAAAGCAGCTTTCCTGTAGAAAGGTTGTTTTTCCCAGCTCCATGATGGTTCAGATACGTCAGGAAAAGGAGGAAGCTGTTCTAGACAAAATTTGCCTCAAGACTGGATGATGCAACTCAAGAACTGTAGCCAAAAGGGCCACAAGGTGTTTGAGTTGGTGTTAGGAAAAGGGAAAGAAATGTGCTCATCTGCAAGTTATTTAGGGGCAAGTGGAGTTTGGGAACCATCATCCTGTCCTTCATGGCCTCCTCCATTTTGATTTTTTGTCCATTTTAAAAATGCCAAGTTCAATTTTAAGCAAGCATCTTTCCACAGATTCACTTATCCGGTATCATGAAACAATTAACCTGTGAAAATCAAGCAGTTATTACAATAAATATCTCCCTTACTGTAGGTCATCTTTCAAAATTCAGAAGAAATATTGCTTGGATTATTTTACATCAACGAAATCCAAAAGACACATAGCCTTTCACTGAGCAAGTTAAAATTAAATTGGGCAGAGAATCACAATTTATTCCTCAAGCTGTGGAAAAAAAGTTCAAGACAGAATCACAGATAAAATGTCGGGATGTTAATTATATCACGCAATTGCATTTTGAAACAACAGAAATCAGATACAAGCATGCAGAAGGGTTCCTCTTTTGATTTGTGTACACCATGATAACAAGAGCAGTATCTGAACCCAAAGATTACTCATTTTTACCAGAGCTTGCTTGGCAGGAAACCACACATGATCTCCAGCCTTACCAGGCTGGCCAGATGCCAACTAATTTCATGGCTGAAAAATGCAATGATGAACTGAAGCTACTTCCTGAAAATCCTGACAAAGAGCAAGATAAACAGACTGTCCCACTGCTTTCATAGGTTTTTTGGTAGCACTGAGTTTGAGTTTCTACCAGTTCAAGCAACATTAATCTACGGTCCAGCCCAGTATTGTAACAGGGAATCAGCTCTAGTCTAATCCATGAGAATGAGAACTGTGAAAAACCAGAGGAGCTCAAGAAGGGTTACAATCACCAAGCCTAAAAGTTCCCTAAGTCAGAAGCACTTCTTAAACACCATCAAAAACTCCAAGTCCGTAAAAATATTCTTCCATGTTTCCTTTACAGTTTTTCTGGCAATTCAGGCACCAATATGCTGGAAGTTGTGTCTGTAAGGGTGCTTCCACCCCCAAAAGGGAAGGTGTTCAAAAGCTCTTTCCCTGAGCTGTCAAAGACAGATAACATCATGCCGTTGTCTCCTTTTCTCTTGCTATTAAGCTTGCTTCACTTGCAGTCACTTCCTGTGACTTCTTAAAAGAAGTTTCACACCAATAATTCCACCACCTGGCCAATGGCAAGGATTTCTACCACACTGTGTATGTGATGGGTCTCTCACAAGAAAGCTACTCAAATATTTTCACTATATTGCTGACACTTGGCTGTGCCTCCTTCCTCCTTTTGTTCACCTCTCTCCTTTTGCCATCCATTACAGTGACTTCAGTAGAGAAATGGATCAAGTTGGATACCTGTGGCTTGTTAATAAAAACTACTGAAAACAAGGTAAGAAGCCCCTAGGGGAAGTTTTGTCAGTTGTTTCTATTGAACATCCAGGTGACAGATTTGTTGAACTCCCCTAAGAATGCCTTCAATCTCCCTGTTGGTTCAGCAAGTCGCAAGAACAGCTGGGAAGGAAAGAAGTGACAGCAATGTAATTCACCTTGCACTAAGTGCAACTTTCAAAAGAGGAAAACAGAAGAAAAAAAAAAAAAGAGAAAAAGAGCAAATAGGACAAAGACTTCCAGAAGCTAACGGGCAAACAAGAATCCATTTTTTCCTGACCAATTGAAAACCACTGATGGAGAAGGACCAAAACAAGAGGAGGAATATTTTCTAACTTGCATATCATCCATATAAAAAGTTTGCCAGCTGTCCTCTACAAGATCTCTGTTATCCTGGTCACCAGTGAAGAGAAGCAAGAGCAAGTGAGAAACCCTTAATTCAGTGCAATGCATGTTTTCATCCATAGGAAGGTGACTGAAGAGTTGAACAGCTACAAGCTTTGTTCTGCTTCCACTCTTGTGTGCCAATTTTACCTATAGAGGATGGCCAGGGCACAGCTGGCATGTAGCAAAGATATGTCAGTGACTTCCATGCCTGAGATTAATGGCTTTTAGCATGCCAAATTGGCCTTCTTACAGCATTATCTGCCCCTGCAAGTCTGTGTGCAGAAGGTAGAGAATTAAAGAGACGAAGGATTATTACAGGAGATCAGAGATTTTTAATAATGTCTGGCCTCAAGGAAAGGCTGACCCACTCTCCTGAGCTCGTCGTTCCTTCTTTCAATTCCAATTCTAATTTTAAGTCTACTCAAGTTCCCTTCCTCTGCCCCGACTCCTGTTGTGTGCATGTGTGTGAACACGTGGATGTGTTTACTTTGAACATTTCTACAGCCTCTAGATTTCATACACTGCAAGCAGACAAGCACTGGCAATGAAACTAAGGCAATTCTCACACCAACCATGAAGATCTGATACACCTCATTCAACAAGATGTAAAAGTTGGGAGATGTTTACTACATCATGACACAAATGTGATTTTTGGTAACAGCAGAGCAAGCAGACTGTAGTGAAAAGATTAGTCATAGGGTAAAACAGCCAGACAATGTATATTGTGCATGCAAAGTATGGAACAAAATGATCCAGTTTCTCCAAAAAAAAAAGTACTTTCCATGGATCCAAAGCTCTCCAAGCAGAAGTCAACTCTCTGATAAGAAAGTAAGACCCACAACTACATAAGAAAAAGCTTTACCTTCACTGGCAGTAGCTCAAAAAGACTTAACTTTGTATAGCACACATCTTACTTAGAGCCATCAGGTGGGAAAAGCTGTGATGAATCACACAGAATTGCAGCAACTACTCTTTGCAGCAAGATGAAATACCAAGTGTCTAAAATTCCACATGGCAAACAGCAGTCATCCTGATCTTCCCCTCGACTAACACTGGCGCACTTATTTTGTGACAGCAGAGCTGTGTTCTGCTCAGCTGTTAACAATAGCTTTGTAAGCAAGTGTTGCAGGGCCTTATGGCTCTTTGATATGCCTATGTAGCTGCTTTTCTTTCCATTTCCCCTACCATGTGCCAGGTTACAGAAACACTTCCAAGCAGCAGATTCAGAAATAGAAAGAGTTCAAGGCCAGGTTTCACACCTGCAACCTTGTAGTTCTGGGCTGTTTCAGCCCTGAAGACCACTTTCATTATAGTAAGTCCAAGGCTTCCTCTAACATCCAGGTTTTATTCCAGTAATTCTAAGTAAAGTTCACGATTTTTCACTTGTGTTTCGGGCAGGAAGGGATTGGGGCGGAGGGAGTAGGGAGAGGGAATATTGCTATGTAGCCATTGCACGTATCACATTTTATTCTGATAAAGTAATTGAATTGAATGCCACAGCAATTCAAGCAAATTAATTTATCGCCCAAATTAAGACATTGCCTCACTCCAATCCCCACTAAAAATCAAGACCATCTACTCCTATTCAACAATGACATACCACTCATAACTATGCTTCCCTAAATACTTCAAAGGGAAATATAAGTTAGCACAAAGTTTTGAAGGGTTAAGTAGCATTTCTAATTTTTATTTATTTTTGAATTCTGCAGAAGAATCTGTTTCCTAAATCACTATAAATATAGTATTTAGTTCACAGCAGCAAGCTATCACAAACAGCCCACATGATTCCAGAGTGGGGTGATAGGACAAAAATGCCCTAAAAAAAAAAAAAAAAGCAACCCACTTTTGACACTAATGTGCTATGTCCATGTATGTGCCAAGGAGAAATTTTGGCTCCTAGAGGATATTCAAATAGAATAAGGCATCAGTAGACCCTGTGGTTTAAGATGTATATTCTGGTTTTCTTTAGAAAACAAGTTGTTTTGTAGTTGGACAAAGTGCCACACATGACCCATTTCTTGACTCCAGGTGTGACTTATGCAACTTGTGCTGATTCTCTGCTCATCCTGGATGGACTGCATTACACTGCCTACCTTATACAGGACTTTTCTTCCCATATTGCTCTAACAGTCCTGCAAAATTGGTTCATAACCTCTAAGTCTCCGGCACTGAAAAAAATATAAAAAAGAATGAAACAAACAAGAGAAATCCCAAACTTGTTGCATTTGCTACAAGACAAGAAAGGTACATAAAAATCTAAATAAAATTGTAAGGGAACAAAATTTTAAATCTGCATTGCCCTCTGGAAGAAATGTAAATAGAGATCTCCACTGATATATACTGACTACCCAAAAGGAAAATAAAGACCCAATGACATGTTTAGAGCAGGACAAACATCTCCCAGCTCTAGCTAACAGTCTGTCTTTCTCTGCATACAGAGACAATGAAAAATCATTTGTACATAGCTGAGAGTGTAAGTCACAGGGGTGCTGTGCCATTCACTCTAAAATTCATTCAGACAGTGAGGGGGAAAGAAGAAAGCAATTTCCATAGGTAAAAAAACCAACCAACCAAACCAAACCAAAACAAAACCCAAAACAACTTCCCCCCAAAAAAATTCCGAAACCTCATTTACAAGGCTAGAAACTCTGGAAATGGTCCTAATGTAAATCTCAGACAAATCTGCATTTTGCTGAAACAAGAACTTTGGGTCTAGGCCACATACAAAAGTAGCTCAGAGTTCCCCATTAGGTCCAGTTCTACTTGAGACACTAGGATGTCAAAAAACTTCAGAGTGAAAATTTAGTAGCTGTCTTACCACAGAGCAAAAAGAAAGAAGTTGAAAGAAAAATACACAGCATCATCTGTGATTTAAGTTGGTCTTTCTGGAAACAAAGATCCTCATGGTAGTAAATATAATCCTTGAATTATTTGCAAATAGGTTTAATCATCTAATTGCCATGTACAAGGAAGGAAAATCTATGCACTATCAGAATTCAGTACAGCTAATTACTAGAAGGCAAAATAAAGATTTTTATCAAACGCAGTGTGTGTTCTTCAGCTATTATATCTATCAATATTTATATATCTTACAGCCCTTTCTGGGTGGCTGCTGCATACATTTTGTGTGCAGTCAAGAAGCTTCTCGACTGCAAACGTGCTTTTAAAAAGAAACCTGGCCTGAACCCTGCATTTCCAATTCAAGCAGTGGATTCTGAAGCCTGTTAACTCCCTGGAGCAGCTGATAGCTAAAGACTTGTTTCCGCTTTTCTAACAATTTCCTGGTTTGCATAACAATCCTAAAAGAAACACACTCAAGAAGTTTTCCAGCACAGAGAGATTTTGTCTCCAACATAGTTCTAGTTTCAAGGCACAGAGAATATTTATATACAATCACAATAACTTTACAGATATATTTGTCTACAAATATATTTACATATAAATATGTATCAGCTGCTTGTTTAAAACAAGATTATGCTAATTTTGCCATATCCAGGAAATACAAAACACTGGCTTGTGCCTGGTGCTTAACTCATGCCATTGTGAATAAGGGGGGGCGGGGGGGAGGGAAGGGGTTTAATGTTTAATTTCCTGTTAAAAACACACACAGGATAAAATCTTCCAAAGAGCAGTTATAAAACATGCATTTGTTAGCCAAGAAACTAGGTAAATATGGAATGAAGCCCAGGCTCGCTTCCATTCCTTCACCCCCTCTCCAAAAAAGAAAGCAACTGGAGGCCATGGAGTGTATTTGGAGGCACTGAGCTCTACTCAGGGACTAGATAATTCATGAGGCTGGCTGATCCAGGCAGCTGATCTGCACTGGGGCAGTGGCTCAGTGTGCAGTGACGCAGCTGGGCTCGAGGCACTGCAGTGCCGTATGTGCGTGGCACACGTGCCCGGGAGCCATCGTCCCAGATGCTGACCACTGTCCTGACACAGCTGGCTGGCTGAGCAAGGAAAAGAGCCATGAGCATGTGGCCAGCAGCTAGCAACAGCCTGAGGACCCTGCTACCTTTGGTAGTGGCTTTACAGACCACACAGTTACAAGCGGAAATGTTCTTCCCAGATCCCACTGAAATTTCACCTGCAGCAGTTCAGCCTTCACTACAGTTTTAATATGTACCATGATGTATTAGGCTATTCTGCAGCTCAGCCCACTGCAACTCCCAGACAAGCACCAAAGTTCTGCATTAATTATAGCTATTACAGCCTTTTACCAAGATGCCCAAATTAGACAAGAATATGGACTGCATTTAGGCAAAACAGAATCTTTATAACAGTTTTCAACAGTAACACTGTATTTTTGGCTCTTAGAATAAAAACAACCCACCAAGTGCTTTCTGTTTGCAGTGTTTGGGTCAAAGTCAACTCCTCAGTGCACACCTTGCTCCATGAATTTGGAGAAGTCGTGGTATTTCTTACGTCCTGCTAGGATTCACATTCAAAATTAGATGTGCGCAGCTCTGAGTGGCTTCAGTTTTGTTTTGTTTTTCAATTGAGGATAAATTTATTATTGCAGATGTAGCTCAAGAGCTTTCTTAGCTTTTGGGAGTATATTATTCAAATTAACACAGCTTAAGCTCTTTAAGCAGATACACCTTAAACTTCCTCTAGTCAAGGCATTAAGTTTCACGCTTGATTCAAGGAAAGAAAGACACAGATTATGTATCTCTCTGGTGAATCAAATCCGATGGCAGGAACGCTGAGCTTCTTGCTGACTCTTTGCAAAACTGGCTTTGAAACTATAAACAGCCTTGAGTTTATTTCTAAAATCTGCATTTAACAGTTGTCATAGGTATTTGTGTTCTTGCCTTATGATATCAACCACTGTTAACCACCAATTTAGTGACAGTTCACTGACAGTGAACCTCTTACTACTGCACGAGTTCAAAACCTTCCTGTTTATTTTCACTTGCTGTAGCTGGACTTCGTGCCCTGATCCCATGATCTTCATGTGAAAAGATGATTGGCTAAAACCATTAGAACAGAGAAAAGGAATAGGGTGGAGAAAAACTGTAACACAAAATGAGCCCTGACTTGCCTCCTCAGTACTGCACGTATCCCCAAGCAATGAAATTTCAGGAAAATTATTATGGTCCTGGCCAACAGTCAGGATATATAAGATGTTATACACCCTTTGCCTCACTGTATACTGCTACTCAATGTAAGACTCAATATAAAAGGAAGACTTTTCTTTTCTTTTCTTTTCTTATTTTTATTGCTTTTCAGTGGTAAGACGAGTTGACAAGTATTTACTTCTAGTTACAGCAAGGTATTAAAGATTCAAGTGAAGTAGTGGTATTCTCCAGTGCAGTGGTGACCTGAGCCTTTAATCCAGATGAATTTAACTGTAAAGTGCATTAGCTCTTCTCATAAAAGATTTGCTTTAATTTTAGTTCTCTCTCCATTTATCTTATGGCTGTGTAATCTTCAGTAGAGGTCAAAGAGATTTCCCCAAAGAAACAGGAGCTGCTTCTTTTTTAGAGGAGAAGAGCACATTTAAGACAGTCCGCCCTACTTTTAAACAGAAGTCACAGGACAGTACTCCCTGCTGTCCTCTCTCTGCAACTCTCCTTGCTTCTTTGCATGTTCCAAAGCAATTAAACCAGTGTGCATGTGCATCCACACATGTATACAAATGAAACATGAAATGAAAACACCTCCTGGAGACAGGGTATACAGCCCATCTGATGCAAGGGCTGAAATTATTGCTAACATCTTACCATCATCCAACTCCAGGCAGAGATTGTAAACAGCCAGAGGCCTCTTAATACGCTGTCCTTGTCTTCTTGACTGCCTTGGTGGGGCATTTGGAGGAGATACTGACATAGAGATTGGCTCTGGGAAAGTAGCATCAGGCGGGGTTTTGAAAATCTGCAATCAAGAACACAAAGGGTGTTAATTATTTATCATGAAGAGCAACCTGTGCAATGCAACTGTAAACCATTATCAAACAACATTTGTTTTGGATTTCATTCAAAGCCGACAGGAGCCAAAAAATCCGTTCCTTCAAGTTTGGGAGTATGCTGTGGGTTTTTAATGAATGCTTTTAAAATAAATAAATAAATAGATAAATATAATATTGAAATAACCAAGAGCACTGTCTACACATTAACCAAGCTGCCAATCAGTTAATTCAAACACAAAGCATTTGCAGCCACACTCACCAGCTAGGATGGAGGGGAAGCAGAAAATGAAGGGTACTAACATAGGAGCCCGTAACCAAAACACTTTATAGCTTTAGTAGAACCTGAAATTTTTCCAGAATACCCATTTTAATTTTCAGAGCTTGTGATATCATTATAGTGGCCATTTTAATTAAAGAAACACCACATTCTTGAAGAGAACAAGGGGAAAATTTTGTGGGCAGGGGTTTTAATTGAGAAGTACCATAGTAACAAACCACGTGAGAATTTATTCTGTTAACTACTGCATATTGAGACAATTTTATGTTAAATACTGACATTCACAAAGATGCATATAAAAAGGATTGCATGCCCTGTCGTCATTTTATTTTTTGAGTCATGACCATCAGCACCACTCCACACAGAAGATCATGTCATTTTTCTGTGAATTAACCAACAACACAGATTCTCTGTACCTGACAGCACTTTTACTTCAGCTGTTACACAAAGGGGACAGTCTAGCAGTCCTGATTTACTACTAGAAATTATCTGTGTGCTGGCATGAATTCACCAGCAGCCTTTTACAAGTGATCATGATATGAACAAATTGGCTTTATATGTATTTCAGCAAAGACAAAGCAGCAGATAAAGAAAAACACAAACAGGAGATGTGTAAGAAAACTCCTGTGTCTGTACAGCACCTCACAGCAATATAACAAGATATAATGACACTGTTCTTTTACTCTGCAACTTTATGATATTTACTATCAGGATATGTGGCAAAGAGGAGAGCTGGAATCAATATTTGAAGGGGAAGCTTTGTATGAAGTAGAAATTCATGCAGAAACTACAAAGGGACAAAACAGATAACACATTTTTGGATAATGACAGCATGTGTTAGGTGCAGTGTGACCCTAAAAGTCAGACAGGTGAGAAACAATGCCATAAGCACCCTGTAGTAAGGCACTCAAAATAATCATGTTAAAAGTGCTAGGAACTCTAAATGCCACCATATCGGGGCCTGCTAACTCTGAATATTAATGAGTAGGAAGGAGATGACCCAAGATCCCATGTATGCATTGACTTACAGCCACTTAATCATCACTTTCATACTGGCAGGTAAAAGTCTGTGCTGATACAAAATAATCAAGAGAGGATGATTCTTTAATCATCATCAAATTAATGAATATTCCATATTCCAGAAAAACAGTGGAGAAATGATCATATTCCCAAAACTGGGCAGCAGTGGGCCAGAAGCCCATGTACGGCGTGCCCAGGAAAGCTCCAGTGGAAACATGACCTTCCTTCCCAGTAAGTGAATGTTGCCATGGGGGAGGTAAAAATGCTGTAATTTGAAGTTCCCCCTCCTTCACAAACAAGGGACTACGAGAGAGCACCAAAACAGCAACTCTCTAAAAACAAAATGTTTACAAAGAAGAGAGGAAGCTGTCCAACCTGGTTCTCCCCAGTCCAGACACAGCAGCACTCTAAGACAGTGACAAAGCTCTAGTTGTGCTCGGAGTCCTAAAGCCATTTCTTAAAACATGATGCAATATATAATAGTGAAATCTCATGTGCACCTCCATGGCACTTGGCTAACAGTACCACACTGCCCCCTTATGTGTAAATACAAGGCTAGATGGAGCAGGTTGAGGGATAAATATTTGCTTCTGAAAAATTCAAAGGTACCAAAACTTGAAATGCCATCTTTTCCATGGACTAAGCACTGCATTTGGGCTCTCTGGAAAACAACTCTCTGCCAAGAGGTTTCAGCATGTTGTTTACTATGTCACATTCCACAGCTGTGTGTATTTCTACAGCCTTATCCACAGATTTCTGCTGAAATTAGTGATGGTGAGAAGAACAAATATTTCCCAGGAGTACTTCATAGGAGATGAGCTTTCTTGAATGCTTCTAGGTGACTTGCACAGGTTGCAGTGAAATTCTTCAGTGTTTTTTACTTGCCTCTCACAAATATTGCAATATTCTCTTCCAAAACTATTAGCATGAGAAACTTAGAGTCACAAGGGCAAAAAAAAAGACAAAAAGATTTTTTTGCTCTTTCAAGCAGTTCATAGTTGTGTTCATCCCGACTTTGGTATCTTTTTTGGTCTTTTTAGTAAGAAAATAAAATCCAGCCCAGCCCTAACTAGACATTTTTCAGCAGCAGCAATCTATCTCTTTCTGTTTCAGGCCAAAGCCTCAGCTCACACTACAGTTTTGAAAAGGAGAGCATCTGGAAAGCAAGCAGAACATCAACCTCCACCTTCAGAAGTCCATATACAGCATGCAGCTTATCTTTCTTGTTTTATTTTCACTTAAATAGACAAATATGTTTCATCATAGCTTGGATGTCTGTCTGCTGCGCTGACAGAAGCACGGTTAGGTCTGCCTAAGAATAAGGGGATGGGACCTGCTTTGTTTAAGCTGTGGAGGGGAAAACTGGTTTTGGTTTTATTCAGATTTGTTTCTAACCTTATTAACTATTTAAACATCACTGAAGTACAAATGTTTCATGGCTAATAGCTAATAGGAGTACTGTCCTGCACAACAAGCAACTGCTATCAGATGGCAAGGCAACCACACATATTCAATTGGAGGGAAACTCCAAGGAAGAACAGATTGGAATGTGCTATTTAAGAGATGTTTGCTTTGCTACTCAAAAAACCATGCTCCCTGAAGGTCAGATTGACCACTATCACTCATCTGGTCTGCAAAAGTCACCACAGAATGATTCCTGTAATAAAGACAAGAATTGAATTACATCATTCTAGAAGCAATAAAAATATACTAAGCCAACCTCAAAGTCTAAAGATTTCACAGTCACATCCAGTGTTAACACAGTTTTTGAGACTGTGGTCAAAATGCATGAGATTTATAGACTATCAGATCTCTACAATTTAGTTCTCAAAAGCACTGGCATCCTTCTGTTGACCTACCTGAGTGTAAACTCTGAAGCTTAGTATAACAATTTACACTTGGGAGAAGACTAATATATGTGGCACTCAAAATTTTAATCCAGCAACAAATCCCTCTGTTAGTCAGTCCCAGTTAGTCCACTATTGTAAATGGTTCTTTAGGTCTTATATCTTATATGAAAGTAGAATTTCAAAGTGCACACTGAATGAACCAGAGGATGGATCTCCAAACCTGCAGTGTAAAAGTTACAACAGAAAAGATGAAACTCTGGTAAAGCAATTTAAAACTCTGCTAAGTCTGACCTATTTCTCTCTATGTAGGAGTATAAAATGGATGCTTTACAAGGCTAAACAAACCACAAACCATCCTGGGCATACAGCACTAATAACAGCTCTGTCTAGAGCAGTGAGCCCAAGATCATCCCTACATATAACCATTCCAATTCCTAAATCTGTGTCCCACAAAGTCTATGGCAGCATTTCTTGAGAGTAATGAGCCAAATTCAACATATTATCGTACTGTATTCTACCAGCGGATCCACGTGGCAGCAGCCCAAGGAATTTTGCCAGATTCCCCTTAATCTGCAACAACAGTGTTGGACTCTAGATCCTGAGCTCTTACGAGAGATGGCTTTAGATATTCAAAAAACCCATGGCTGGGAGGATTTAACTTGACTTATCCCACAAGTTTATGACTAGATGTATAGCTGTACATGAAAATGTAGATTAGATTCTGCTGCTACAAGAGAATACTGATCTGTTTGTTCTGGTCTCAAGCAGAACTAATTAATGAATTTCAGTATGTTTGCCAGGAATCACTTTAGGAAAAGACCCAGACATCAGGTCATCTCTGTCTGCTTTGTTTCACTGGGGTAATTAAAATTTCCTCTAAAAATCAGTGGGAAGCAAACAGCAAGAACAAAGAGGGATGAAAAAGAGGGGAGAAAAAACTGGAGGCTTAGTAATAGAGCTAATGAGGAAAAACTTATAAAAAAATCAGCTTAAAGCTGTGCCATGATTTTGTTGCAAGACAAAACCCCTCTCAGCCTCACAACACCAACCACCCAGAACATGCATCTATCTCCTTGGAATACACAAACACAAACCAGAGCACCACAAGTCACTGTGTAATGAAAAGGAAGCTAAAACATGCAAGGTTCATTCCAAATTGAGTACTACATTCACATGTTGTAGAGGAGAGTATTTCTCAAGACAAGAACGACCCAAGTTTCTATTTGGGCAATTTCTCTTCAATACCAACTTGATTTGCCATTGTTAAGTGAAAGACACAAACACAGACACTTCCACTAATGTTCATTAAATAATATAAAATACCATCCAGCTATGGCACATGTACTTGCTCTCTCCTTACACATTTTATCCCTAAGGTACCCTTGCATTTCCATGACAACTGGCTCTAATGTATGCTGATCAAAGAAAATTTTATACATTAGCAGTTAATGGGATGGTGCAAGAGGAGCTTATCACCGTGGTCTTTCCTTGACTGAGCTTCTTTTCATTGTAATGCAAGCCCAATTCAGGTTAAACCCAGCAATCCGCACAAAACCAAAAATCATATATTTATATTAGAGACAAAAACACTAAAAAAGGGCCAAGTGTCTTTGTAGTTCACAGTGTGCTTTTACTCAGATAAATTTTCAATTTTTTTTTCCTCTTAGGATAATGAAGACAGTGGTCATACCCTACTTTTTGCCATTTTCTGAAACTAAAGCAATGATGTCTTTTATGTCAAATTACAATTTTACTGTAGATAAAAGCATTTCAGAAATTGCAAGGTGAAAATAAGCATTCTAAAACACTACTACAGTAGTTCAGCCACTAATTATAACCACTAACCACTAATTGTAATCCATTTTTTAACAGTAAAAACCACATTCAATAGCATGAAAAGTTCTAGGGTTTTTATTCCCTGTTTGAAGGGATTACAGAAGCTAATTGGAGTTATTAAAAGTTTAATCATAATAGAAGTTACAAAATACCAACTTCTAGAGAGCTGGGACAAAACTTTTATTTCAAAACTGATTTCTGAACCAATTCTAACAATTTTATAGGACTTCCAGAGAATTGAAATATTTTTTTTAAAAGGTCCTTTATTATTGTAGTTTTTTACTAGCTCACATTTTTACTTTACTATGGACAACGTTACATCAACATGTTTCATTCCTGGTTTTAGTCAAAATGATCTATTTCTTTTTCTTGTTCACAAACAATTAAATGAATAAAAACTACATGCACCAGGAATTCTTGATATCTAAACAGAATCGGCATTCAGTGTGCAAAATGTGATTAAAGTTGATTACTTCTAAAATTCAATACTTCTAAATATTAAATATTTTTAAACATTTACAAAATTCTCCAAGAAAAATTATCAACTTCATTAGAATTCTTAAACAACTTAGCTCCCAAGCTTACATTGTGTCCACTCCAATACATGTGTGCCTGCCTCAAATTAGTTATCCTGACTTGTGCACTTCAACATTTATATACTGTACAATACGATTTGATGTGCACTGCTTTCCATGAGATTGCGCAGGATGCAGATTTTTCTGAGGCTACAATTCTACTACAAACCACAAAATACCTTTACACATTATTCACAATCATTATATTGGGGGGTAGAATCAGATCCAGAGCTGAAAATCTACCTATGGCTCAGTCTCTAGAGGGCCACCAACCAGAAAGCATCAATAATGCTCTTGATGCTGCCTGGCACACACTGTTGAATTACAGAGCAACAGTGGATGCAGGCTGGAAAGTAACCAGGTACAAGTCAAAACGAGAAACAGGAAACATCCTTGGCTGTGAGCCAAACCACAAAGCTCTCTAAATAAATAAATTAAAATTGAATCCATCCAAGACAGCCTCTTCTTCATTGCAAAGACATCATCTGCCTGGCAGCTGGACCACCCCTAACTAAATGAAACATTGCTTATAGGGATTTGTGGGCACTGTGAGTCTCAATCTCCTTCTGACTGGAGTATCTGCTATCTGCTCTTCTTGTACAAGAACCAACTACAGATCCGGACGACTTGCAAACTACAAGAATGACAAAAGAACCTAGGGAAGTTTGAGACAGACCTGATGTATCAGTAGAGTCTAATAACCACTCATTTGTCCTGATTGCCTTGAACTGTGTAGTTCAAGTTTTGAGACGTAATGAAGAAACTGAAAAGCCTGCAAAACACAACATCACAGTCTGGAGGACAGCTATGAAGGAGGAGGGGAAAAAATCCAGAAAACCATACCAAGGTTACAAACGCGTGTCCTTTGATCGCTCGCGAATTCTGAGTTTGTTGAGTCAGCCTTTCTAAAAGTAGCACGCCTGACACAAAGCCTGCAGCTTCCACTATATCACATAGTGCTCCACCTTTTAACAATTCATGAGAAGAGCACTCCTGATGGCAGCCCATTTGCTGCTACCAAGCAGTCTATTTCAGCCATGGAGGGAAATGAGAGAGTTAACCGCACACCGGGCTGGGAATACCTCCACGTTCATCCACTGCACCAGCAGGAACAGCAGGTTCACCTTCTCTTCTGTGCTCACCTACTCCAACTGACACCAAGGAGAGTATTCTAAAAAGGTTATCTTTCCCTGTTACACATAATAGCTATGTGCATCTTGTTTAGTTACGGGAACTATTTAAAACAGCAGAAAATTAAAAGACTGAATAGGCAATCTAATTACCTTGATTTCTAAAACATGACACACTCCTCAAAGGAAGATCATGCAGAAGGAGAATGTTTGCATATATTTTCTCTTACAAAGAGTCTGAGAAGTCCTAAGAAAATGAAAGATGGCACCCAGAAACCTAAGCCAAGACCCAGCAAAAACAACAACTATGGCCAAATGCAGCACAGATAACATTGATCTCCCCTTCATTTTTAATAAATATATATTTAAAGGCATATATTTACATGTGCAGATACACATAAAAACACCATCTATATACACATCTGTTTTACTACAGATTTTATGAACAGATAACATAGTTGAGTATAAAAACCCACATTGACCCCCTGCCACACTTTGAGCAAAGCATCAAATTATTTCATCAAAGAATGAAATAACAAGATCTTTACGATCATTGCAAATGACACAGTTCCAACTATAGCCAACCACACAGCAGCATTTTCTTTTTCACAGATATCCTTGCTGCCATTACAAGGATTTATACCATCATTGCTTTTTCCAAGTATTTTCTGCTCATTGTTTTTGTTAAAATACATTTTTTACCTTGCATTATGACTATAGGCTCTTTGGAGGGAAAGAACACACTGTTCTATTGTATGTCTAAATGAAATATGGACGCTTTACTGTTGCAAGTAGCATGCTCTTGAAACTATTGGAAATAAAAGTATTATCAGCTGACTGCCACATATTTTTAATAAAAAAATCTGTTTAATGGTTTCAAATACAATAGCCATTCTGGTAAGGCAAAAGCTTACTAGAATTCTGAAGAGCACATGCAAAAAACACTGTCATAAAGTTTCTGCATAAGATTTTACTTTTAAAACTTTTAAGAAGCATGACAACTTTTCCCCTCTTCATGTCCCTTGCAACACTTTACAGAATATTGTCTTTTACTAACAAATTTTTATTTTAGCAGTCTCCATAGGACTTCTCCCTTGCTTCCTCCTCCTCCATACATGCAAGCACAGCACCTGACCATCAAAACTGAAGCAAATATTAGTCAGCTGAATTCCACTCCTTTATCATCCTTTCTCTTTACTTACTTAGGAACATTGCTTGTGGGCAACAGAAGCTGAGATCTTTATCACATTGAAATTTGTATGAAGTAGAGGGAAGTTTCCCCAAATTAACTGCAAACAAAGTAGGCAAATCAAGAAGTCAGAGATCTATGCACTATTTCTGTGTGCCATGCATTTGTAGCACAGCATCTCAGCAGGTCTCTTCCACCCTTGAGATCTCGACTTTTGTTTTGATTTTCTTTATTGATATAATATGATTTCTCATAGTGCATGTTTTGTTTCTTTTGGACAAGTCTAGCAGCATACCAATCCAGGTATTGATCCAGACTGCTTCTAATATCATCAACTGCAGTCACAAACGTGAGCAGAGATTTGATATTCAGTCTTCTTACTATGCATAGACTACATTTAGAAAACTGAAGTCTCTGAAACAAACAAAAAAGAAATATTTGCAGTCAATTTACCACCACATGTGTGTCTCTCACATGGAAGGGCTTTATGCTATCCAAAGGGCAGCGAAAGAATTTAAAGAGTTTGCTTACACTACAGTGGAACAAAAGAGCTGCTCTGACTCCTACCAGAATTTCTTTGTTGTGTCTGTTGCCCTTTCTGCTTGAGACTCAGCCAATGATTAAGGCATGTAATTAGAATTAAGTTCAGGAACAGTTTCAATGACACTTCTGATTAGTTACATGCTTCAAGTGCTGAATACCCTCACGTGTTTTTACTACAAACTCTGCATTAATGGAGACATTTTAATGTCATTTCTTCCCCCCTCCAAGTCCAATGTTTGTTGACTTGAGAAACATTCAGCTTGTGAAGGTTTCAAATTGCTGCACCACAGCAAACCACCATAATTACACTGCACTGCTTCTTGGTCCTCCTTTGCAGCCAAAGACAAAGCAACAGGAAAGCTGAAACAAGCCCTCTTTAGAACTTCTCATGTGTCCCTTCAAAAGATCTGCTCTGTTGCCAAAAAATAGTCTTCAGTTGATGTGGTGGCATGGCATTCCACCCTAAAGCATGTACCTGCAACAGAACTGTTGGATTGCCAAGGGGAGACTGTGCTGCTTCATGCTCTAAAACAAACAACTGACTTCACCTGCTTCCATTCCCTATGTCTCATGAATATTGCATGTATTATGCACTGTAATACGTTTTAAGACAAGATTTTTCAAGGATTACTACATGAGGTTGATGTTGGCTTAAGAGCTCAGTAGTATTAAATTCTTCTCTTCCCTTCTTAGTTTAAAAAAAAAATCATGAAAGTGCCCAAAGTATGAAAAAAAAAAGTATTTCATTTTAAAAATTCCCCTTAAAAACTGTTTTGAACAAATCAAAGCTAAACCAAAGACATTTTGTCTAAAATATGTAAAATCTTTCCCCTTTATGGAAAGATTGATAGAGAAAAGGTATCTGCCCTACATACAGGAACTACTGAGATTTTCAGCATGAGTGCCTTTCAGACAATTTTGCCCATAGGTTGTTTGAACTTGAGAAAAAGGTATCTTTTATGAAGTCTTTTCTCAGATTCTGGCCTTCCAGTCTTCCAGTCTCCAGGAGGATCTTCTAACTAGCCCCTAGCTTTTCTCCTTCTAATTTTCTTTCACTGTAATTTACATCTTCTTTCTGTTTTTATAATCTTGCTATTTGTACTCACTATTCTTTCCTCCCCCATATGCTGGTTTAAATATTCCAGTCCCACTGAGATTTTTATTCCAACCTCCTCCCTCATCTTCTTTCATTTCTTAGACTTTTTTTATCCTGGTGCCTTTTTTTACCTTCTTAAAATAACATTCAGGGAATTGAGAAACCAAAATGGCTCACATTACCACTGAGGCATCTCTAAATGGCAAATAAATAAACTCTTTGAATAGCGACATTCACTCCAACAAGATGCCAAAACATTATAACAAACAGCAAGATAAACATGTGCATGCTCTTCATGCTGCTGTGGCATGGACCACCCTTCTTCCTCACCACAAGTTAGAGAAAAGACCAAAAGAGCTGAAATGTCCAAGATTTCCAATCTGTTAAGCCCATGGGAAGAAAAATTAATTGAAACCCTTGAAACTCATTTGGAGGAGGCAGAGAAGAGAAATCAAAACCTTTTTTTGGGGCCAAGTTGACTCAGACTTTTCATTAGAAGATTACCTAAAGGCCAAGATTGTTCCAGGCACTGCACAAGCATAGCTGCAGTCAGCTCCTGAGCTTGTTACCTCAAAGCAAAATAAACATAATGATGAGACACAAACATGAATTTCTTGATGCTTCTTTAGTGAAGGGAAAGATACAGCACACAAAATCTGGCTAGCTTTCCCCTATCTGGCTGTCCTTCCCCTACAACCACAGGACAGAAGCAAAGCAAGACATTTTACAGGTCTAATTATCCTCTGGATTGTCCTTGCTTCCACAACAGGTGATTCTGAGGGTCCTGAGTAAAAGCTTGCGTCTAGATTTTGTCATTTTCTTTCAAAGCAGAGATCTGCTTGTGCAGCCTACCCTCTAAGCAGGCACTGTGAAATACTCTGCCTGGCAGAGACTTCTCTAGAACTGACAAAAGCTAAACAATTCCTTCCCTGATACTCTTCTATCCCTTCCTACTCTTAATCACTGTGCAATTCTAATGCCATTTAAGCAACACATCAGGCTGTGTGGTCCAGTTTCAGTGCTCCAATCTCAGCATTTTGCAAAACATCCCCTTCTCAACACACTGTAATTGGTTCACAGACATGGTTTGGATGTACATATGCAGCCCATAAACAAGGTGGAAGTGGTGGTGCTGACTGGTTTCTAGCCAGCAGGAAATAAATGTACATATCAACAAAGCTTTTAAAAAACCACAAAAAAACCAAACAAACAAAACCAGCTTATTCACGAAGTACAATACTCTTATCTTAGGGCAAGTCATTGTGTTCAGGTTTCCACACATCGATTGCACAGAAATTCTCTAACTAGAACCCAGCAAAGAGATAATACTGGAATGACTGCACCAGGATTTCAAAGCCAATAACCCAATTATGTCTCCTCCTAAAAATGAACAGTGATTCTCGTTCAATAAAGCTATCCACAAAAGACATAATGGGCATTGATGGAATTTAAAAATATTTGAGGAATCCTAACCATTTTTTACCATTTTGCCTACCAGGTTACTGTATTTATACCAGAAATACTGATGGTTACTGCTTCTACAGCTGGCAAGTTTGTTGGTCACTTCCTTTGCTACAGGGGAAAAGAAATGCCTCTCTGCAGAGTAACAAAGCTGGACATTGCACATGCACCGAGTGTGAAGGGTCAGTGCATCTCCTTCTTGACTCCATCACTCTCCCATAATTCCAAACTTTGCTCCTATCAGCAGAAGCTGCTAAAAATTAGCAGAGTTGGAGTAGTGGCCAAAGAAAATATTTTAAAATATTTTAACCCACAGCTGATGACTTTTCCTAGGACTTCACTGGGGCTACAAGTAAAAATATCTAATACAAGACTCTCAGAAAGTCTGAAATGCATAGAAATTTAAAATAACAACATAAAATGAACATTAGATCAGCAATGGCCTTTAGAAGTAGGTTCTTGGTCTGCCCTAAATGAAGAAAGGTCACTTGTAAAAGCAGCACACTCAGTTTGACTGTAAAATTTTTGTAATGTTTCGACACACCTCTCCACTGCCTTTGTTGTAAACACCCAGAGGTCACACTTGGGGCTGCCTTCCATTTTGGAAGCAGCTCCAGCGTGGGAGAGGTTGCTGCAGGCAGACCACTGATGGCAAGTTTACTGTTAGAAATGGCAGTGAAATGATAGAAATCCCTTAAAAAAATTATACCCTTCTAGTTCTAAAGAAAGTATAAAACCAAGGAATTATGGAAAATGATGCACTATTATATTGATGTACTTTCCATTCCTCGCTTCTTCGTATTTTCAGAGGAGCAAGACAGGCCACCAATGTTTCAAATGTAAAACTGATGTCCAGCTTTTAGAGACATGTGACTGAGCTGGCACAAGAATAGGATGGCGTTAGTCTGTGGTGATTTGAATAAACACAACTCAACCTCCACATGTTATTAAAACACCCTGGCTCTGCTTGCTCTCTCTCAACTTTCTTTAATTTGTGTGGTCACCTCAATAGCTTTAAAATCATGAGCTCAACTGCAAGGTTTACTTTCATTTCTAAGATCCAAAATTAATACCATGGCTTACAGCTCTTGGAATATTTATTGCTTAGAACTTGAGCCACATATGCAGCCCAGTATTTTTCCAGCAGAACAATACCATATCTGCTCGGTGTGCGTGTGAGGACAGCATTACACCCTAAGTCAAATAAGCCAACGAAACCCACCATGTGGACACAGCTATGCCAACAGCAGCTTTGCTCAGCCTGTATCAATCAGGGGGGAGTGAAATTACATTGTCAGAAAAACCTGAGACATATATTATTTAGAGTAGATAACACTTGACTTAAATAGCCAATTTCAACACTGTTAACCTTTAAAGGAAATAACAATTTCAATGCTCTGAGTGCTTAAGAAAGGAGAGAGGAAAAAGCACATCTTGGGATTTTCCAAACCACTTTTTTTTTTCTATAGTAAGTTAGGGAGATGCTGTCCATCTCTCATAAAAAGTACCTTCAACATCCAGTTACAGACATCAGCTTAGGCACAAGGGACTCCCAAAGGAGCACCCAAATAAGGAGACAAGTAAAGGACTTTTTTACTATTTTTATTTTTAATTTCAGATCCTCACAGATTACATGCAGTGATATCCTGGACAGTACATTGCACATGTGAGGCACTTCAGTAACTGACAACTTTAGTAACAGTAGCAACAACTTCTATTTTCAGTACCACCTCAAATACATAGGCTTAAAATAACACACATTTAGCTGAAAACAAAAGAAGTGTCAATACCTGTCTCTCTCATAATGCTTTTAACACATAAAAACTTAGAGTACAGTAAAGTCTTCTTTTTTTTACTCTGGGAATTCTGAGATAAAATGAAGACATAAAACAATTAATTCAGACTCTGGTCAACATACTTGATAGAAGAGCTAGAAACTGAACATGGGCTTTCTCTTCTCCAGTTTTTTATCACTTTTGCTCAGAAAAAAAACAAATGCAAATATTGTGATGCAAATCTACTGCTGTACTATACACACAAGAAGCACTACCACTGCCAGGAAACCTGCATTCCAAAATGTCAGTTCACCTATCAACAGGAATGATTATCAAGGATAAATAACCAAAAGAGTACATTGTATAAAGGATAGTCTTTAGAATTAAACTATTAATGTCATACCTAATTCCATGCTTAATCCCATTAAGGCTAGCAGATTCTTTCAGACTGCTCAGAAATGTGAAAACATAGCCAAACTTACCTTCTCATGATTTTCTATCAGGATTTCAACAACAATATTCTGAAACTTCAGGTCCATGATGGCTGCTACAGTTTCTTCCTGTGGCCTCATTAAGGTAGGTCCAAACACTACCCCTAGGTTTGCCACAGTCATTAGATTCCTCTTGGCATGCTTTGAAACACTTTTTCAAAAGAATTGAGGAAAAAAACAGGAAATGGGTTATGAACAATTTCCATTACTGTTGGAAACTAGTCTACAAATGAAAACATTACATTTCCCTAATCTATGTTTTAGTAGTCTGTTTAGTGCAAAGTTTCTTCAAATAAATTCTTACTAAATTCTGGAAAACTGAAAAGCCATTCTTCCACCAGCAACTTAAAACCAGTCTCTTACTGGACTTAAATATATAAAATGCACTTAGCCTTGGACCAGGGCAAGTGTGAAACCAACTTATATTTGCTAACAGATCTCCACTATTCCCTCTGCCAGAATTTGTGAAAAGAAAGTATAATGTTCCCTTTCTCACTTCAATCAAACCCTCAGCTGCTGGCAGGACTGCTAAAGTAAATACTTCTACGGCTTCATTAACGTCTTAGATTTCTGCCCTTCCCGCCAAAATATGCACAGCGTGAGTCAAACGTCTTGTCTGCTTGTGCACGTTTGGAGCTTGGCGTTGGGGATGACAGCATCAAAATGAGCTTCAGCTCCAGCCACACTTCACTGAAGCCCTTTGTAGTTAAAGAAAGGTAAAGACAGGAGTTCTGACAAGGGAGAAAAGCAGGTCATAACACTCACTTTGCTAAATGTTTCACCAAAATTTCCAGCATCTCTCTGTTCTTTTCTGGGAGTTTGTGGACCAAGAAGTGAACAGCATTGACTCGAGATTCAGGACTCCCACTTTCTATGGGATACAGAAATAAATATCTCAAAAAATTAAAATTAAAATAAGATCCACAGAAACATAAACCTTCTCCCACCCCTGCATGGAAACATACTGCACACATTTCACCACTTATGTATCTCCAAACATAGCAACATGGAGCATATGTGCTTGTTTTCACAAGTAATATTGTTCTAGAATTATCAGCTTATTTACTTATTTTGAGAACTTGTCTTTCAATCCACCTGCAAAAGGATGCCTTTGTTCATCTATTTTGAAGACTGATACAAATGCAGCTATTGTTTTGCTGCATTGGACTCATCTGCTTACAAATACACTGCAAGGTGAGCAGCAATGTTACCAGGTGCCACAGCGAGGAACTGTGCTGCTTTCCACTTTAGCATCATTAACTGATTGTCCTCATGATTAGAATTCAGTTTGGTTGGTACTGTGCACCTAATGATACTGCATTTATGCTACCTTGCACTGGAAACTGCATGCAGATCCAAATGCTTAGAAAACCTAATAACCTCTGAAGACACAGAAGAATTAAGCATGCAAAAAAACCTACTGAGAATACTGTGACAAAGGTTCTGAATAACAATGGCATGTCTAGTACAGTACAGAAATAAAGATAGGCAAAAAGCTTTTTATTTTTGTCTGCTGCATGTTAAATTGAATAATTTTGGCCCCTACAGTTTTCACTGTACACAGATGAAAATAAGAACCTGTAAAAGATTAAAATAAACCATCTTTCTACTCCAAGTTGCACTAAATCAAAGAATTACATCTCTGTAGTGGTTATACTGAGAGGAATTGAAGCATTTCTATTGCCTATAATACTACTTACTAGAAAGTACAGAATGAGAAAGTTTTACAGTTTATTCTGAATGCAAGTTTTGACATGAGACCACTGATCAGGTCCCATTTTCCTCTAAGGCAATTTGATTGCTAAGTGTATTTCCTATAAAATACCACCAGATTTCTTCAATACATATTGCTTCAGATTTTTTTCTTTGCAAATTGCTGTAGATTTTAGGGCTGTATTTCATTATTTTGCAGTGAGCACCTTTGCACAGATTGCAATAAAGGCTACAAAAAGCAAAATGTTTTATTTCTAGTGAGCTTCTCAAAATAATCATAGAAAAAATAGGCCTTTAAAGTGAGGCTATTTTATGTATATGTGAAATCACAAATTCTATTTAAAGAATGGCTAGACGATCACAGTCAAAGCTCATATAATTTCAATCTACATTGATATTTATAAAGAGAACAAAATTGAAGGAAAATCTTTTAATTTTGGCTCCAACTCCAATAGTTTCAGGGATAAGGATACTCCATGATATTTCCAGTGTTGATTTTTTATAGTCAACATAGGAAACAACACTGAGTAACTATCTTTGAGCATACTGTAACTCAGATCTGCAATGTTGATTGAATTTCCCTAACCGGAATCAACTCCTTTACTGAGCTGTTTACTACTTGTGAACACTTTCTGTCTCAATCACGTAACTTCAATTACTGAATTCCTTTACTGAAAGAGACTATAAAATAAAGAAAAATAAAGTAAGAAACTGCTGGCAAAACTTCAGTAGTAGAGAAATTATTTTAACACTTTCCAATACAAATGTGAAGACTCACCACGTAGGTAAGGATGTCAAATTTTGCTTAAGCACTTGCCTGCTAGCATGTGCTTTGGCAATGAATTTCATGAGCTAATTCTCATTTTGAATTAAGGACCAGAGGAAAACACATTCTGCAGTCCTGGAAAGTCATTACAGCAATCTGAAGATGATAAAGCAATTGTCTCAAAGTTTGTTTTAATTTTGCTTTCCACAGTTTGCCAGAATGCTACAGGCTGGAAAGAAAATCAGCTAAATATCTGTTTGATACTTTGCCAAAAATTTTCTTACACAGTTTCCCTCTATCCTCTTCCAAAAAAATTCCATGTGCACTAGGTACCGCACAACAGAGCTACAAATGCTGTTGTGTCTTCTCCAAGTCTATTTGAACTGCCACAGTATAATCTGGCCTGCGCTTCCCTTTCTTCTAATACATGAGGAACATTCAAGCCAGCCTACACACAGAGCTAGCAAGGCATTGAAAACAAGGGTCAGGCAGCTGTGCTTTAAGGACTCAAATGAGCTCAAATTAGTGTACTTTCTTTTGCTAAGCTTCATACTCTTTATAAATGGAAGTCAAAAAAAAAAAAAATCACAGATTAAGTAGATGCTTATCATTATATAATTAAGATAATAAGAATAAATGTTTACACTGGCTATCCAGAAGTTTTTTCCATAAAAGTAAAAACTGTGCTAAACAGTCACATTATATGGGACAAACATTAGAGCTAAATACTGATTAAAACATATTCTTAAAATAATTTATTATTTTTTGTTCCTGTATTTTTACTGGGATTAAACATTTTTCTGAAATTGCATTTGCAGAGTGCTCCTGTGGTCACAACAGCATAAAACCAAAAGATTTCTGTTTGAACTACAGTCTTGTATTTACTGGCAGGAACGATGAATTCTCCATGCAACTCATATGTCATCAGTGGCTCTGGAAGACTTCTGTAAAACAAGGATGACATAATAAATTTAACTGTATTTTCTTCTAGCTGCATTTACTCTAAGCAGGAAAGCTTTTAAACATAATCCTCATACTGGAAGCAACCACTGTTATATTGAATTGAATTCAATGATTTCTAGAACAAAAGGAAAACTTGGTATTATCAGGAAAATAAGACTAAATGCATCCACACACCTTCCATGAGCTGAAGAGATGTCTCCATGATAAGATACCTTTCCAGTTTCAACACCAAGACAGAAATACTGTGCAATTCATTCTTCACTAGCACTTTTTAATGCTAAGAATGACTAGTCAGTGCCTTACTGGAAAGACACTGAGGTCCTGACAACAACCACCACCACCATTTATTATACTGACTTTACTGATGCTCATGAAATATTGAATATCTGAGTAAACACTCAGATTGGAAATACTGTAGAGGAGAAATGCTTCATCACTTACACTTTTTTTTCTTAAGTATTTTTCTACTCTGTAAGAGTTACATCCTTACAATATGTCTACAGCACTCATTAACAGTGGTTGTAATACAATTTTTTTAATACAAATTTCTGATAAAAAGTATAGTGTTTGTGTTACACTACAAGAGACACACAAAATGTAACGTATTACGTTCTTAGGCAATTTAATAAAATAGCTTTATCAGGAATTGGCAAAGCCATTTGAATAGGAACATATTTTAAATTTAAAATTTAAATTTAAAAATTTTAACACTAAAAATATTACTATTGCACACAGAACATCACAGCAAGGGTCAGAACGAAAAGAGGAAAATATTTAAAAATTCACAGCCTTCTTCCTTTTCCTTCCACCACACAAATACAAAAAGGAAACAAATTTTAACAATCTTAGCTAACTTTCAGTAATGATTCTCAGCAAGTTTAGCAACACTTCAGGTTTCTGAATGAACCATCAGTGAAATGCTTCTGTGTCTAACATCAAACTGTTTGGAGGCTTGTCTCATATGAACATGAGTATTAGTGCTGCTAAAGCATTTTGCTTTCCCTAAAACAAATAACAAGCATGGTATTAGTACTAAATGAGCTCCTATTCCAAACGCAGCAAAACTAACTAGTGCAGCTTAACACACTGCATAGGAGAACTAAAATAAGAATTTACAGTTTAAAAACCAAATAAACAAGAGACTGCCTTACCGCAGATACTGCTTCATAGCACTAGTAATTGTCTTCACTTCCCAATCTACAGAGTTCTCCAGGTCAACTTCATTGCAGGTTTTTGAATCTAGAAAATAACCAGAAAATAAAAAGGGACATGAAAAAAGGGAATTCCGAATCAGTATGAGCTACATTAACAGTAACACATTAACTTTTAACACTGTGTGTTTGCTCACATGAGCACAGAAGCAACGCTCTTTTTGTTATTATTCGGTGATATAAAGAAGACCAAATATCCAAATCTTTTTATAAATTTCATTTTCTTATTTTGCATCTAAAACTATTTACTGCTGGTTTTTTTTCTTTTTCTTTAATGAAGGATTAAAAATCACACTCATGTAAAAAGATCTCTATAGCAATTGAAATTTTCACACCTCTAATTAAACAGAGAGATGTTCACAAACACAGAAAGATGTACGAAAACAGTTTAGGGAAAAAAGACCCTCTAAGAAGAATTTATCATTTACTCTCTTCTTTCTTATTTAAAGAGAAATTATTTCCATAGTTTTGCTTGTAAACTGGTTGATGAGAACAGTCAAAGTGTAACATGACCCTCTGTGCATTGTGAGAAAACTTTTCAGAGGTGCTTCCAAGGTGGGAAAAGGAGTCTTTGCTGAATGTTTGCCTTACTAGATCAGTTTTTAGCCACTGACCAGAAATGTTTGTTTGCTTGACCATTTGTCAGGTCCACAGAAATCCCACCTTCTCCCAGGTTAGTTGGTAGAGTCACAGAACAAGACAGACGAAACCAAAAGGTTTGCCTGATTGACCCACCAGGTTGAAGACTTCTTGACAGATCAAAACAACACAACACACTGGAACGTTTTGCAATCAAAAAAACAAAAAACAAAAAACCCTTTTGGCCTCAAAAGAGGAAGCCATAGCTAGCTGACACAAGAAAAGAGCACAAGTATATGGCCAGCCTAGCCCAATGTGTTTACTGACTTTCCTGTTGTTATTCACTGTCCCGTGTTTCCATCAGTGGCTGACACAGATTACGTGTGGAGCTGTTCATACGATTCAGAATTCATTTGTTACTTGGCTTGTCAGACAAACGACAGACACATTTAAAAAATCAAATTAGCATCCCTGATTAAAGGTGCAGTCCTTTTACCAGGACTAAATAATTTTGTTCTAAAAGCTGTGCCAAGCAATTATTTCTGTAACTGAATATTCTCCCTCATTATATAAATTATTTAAATCTCATTTTAAAATACAGGTCAGATAACATTTTCTAGCAAACTGTTACTAGCCAACCACCGCCCAAAATATTCAGAATTGTCTCAGATATAAGCATCTTTTTTTTCCTCTTTTTAGCATGCTAGCTGTTTCCATGTTCAAATTCTCTTTTTCGAGAAGAAAATTTGTCTCCTGAATTAATTAAATAAAAACTGCCATCACATCAGAAGCTACAAAATCTATGGGGGCTTTGTTACTAAACCACTATGCAATATCCAGTTTTTAAATAGCTGCTTCATAATCATCAACCTCCTTTACATTCAAAGAATGCACTCTGTTCATTGAAATTTGTTGATGAATTTTGGGAAGAAAACAACAGGCGT
Source organism: Sialia sialis (assembly GCA_009812075.1). NCBI lineage: Eukaryota > Metazoa > Chordata > Aves > Passeriformes > Turdidae > Sialia > Sialia sialis. Next base: position 2,001,776 of record VRYO01001865.1, read on the forward strand.
CTGAATTCCTAAGCGAGCCTCTTAAAATAAAAAATAGAAGGTATTGTCTAAACATTTCATTATCTCTTGGAGAAAAAAAAATTATCACCACTGCTACAAACCTCTGGTTTGACTATCGAAGCCATAAGGATTTAAAGACATGTTCTTCATTTTTGGTTTGGCATTTGCTTTACATTGCTCTCTGCTCTATCACCCAATTAATTTTGCTATTCCTGCTACATTTTCCCCCTCTACTTCAAACATCTCGTTTCAGTCAGAACTGGAACTTCAACCAGATTTTAAGAAAAATTATTCCAGCTGTTTTCATGCTACTTGTTCATGTAACAGCCACTACGCACTGAAGGGCAAATTCATGCCTGGAAAACTATGAATGTTTAAGGAACAGAGTTTGACACATCAGCTCTAAATTTCATGCAAATTTTTCTGACAATAAGGGAGCCAGAATTTATAAAAAACTGTCCAGTTCACTAAAGTTGGTTAGAAGAAGACTCTCTCTGCTTTCATATGCAATATGCCCACTCCAGATGTGCATGTATACTGTCATCTACTGTATATAAAAGAACAAGGAATTCCATGTTTTGTACCCTGTTGGTTTTGGGAAGGCAGAAGTAGGTGAAGGTTTCCTGCTACATGCAGTATCTGGTATTTTTCACACCAGACAGCATCAGAAATCAGACCTGAACTCATCAGCAGAAACTGCAATCCCTTCCCAGAGGCAATGGTCCATCTGAAAGCTGATCTATGCAGTGGTTTGTACAAAACCTATGTAACAGCGTGTAGGAAATGAGCCATGGCAGATCCATCACGCCAATCATCGATGAAACAGGAACTGGGCCCTGATGAGTCTCCAGAAATGAGACTCCTGATGGCTGACCACTCACACTGTAATATTTCCATCATACTGGAAGTTCCAGCTTTCTATCCCTGTTTACAGTGAAATATCTGGTCAATTTAACATTTTCCCTTAAAGGTAGAGAGTGTTTTCCCCATCAGGTGCCTCCCTTTAAATTGAAACAAGATCAGTGCTGCAAAACAGCACAATACCAGTTACAGGTAACTTCATTGACAAAATTAATTATAATTTTTTTTTTTTTTAAGTAGAATTGTATATTTGATTGCTAAGCCTTATTTTGAAAAGACTTAGCTCCACTAGATTTTTGCATTACAGATGAAAATCCACGCATTCATAGTATGAGAAAAGCATATGTTGGTCTTCTCATACTCTCTTGACTCTCAGACTACTTTCCAAAATTCTACAGAAAATATTCTGAAAAAGAGAAAAAACTACAAAAAAAATTTCGTCCCTGGCTACCATTTGGAAGACTTTTTTCATAACAGGCCTTTCCAACTGTGAACATCATGGTCAGTGATAAGTAGCTTAAAACACTTTGAAATCTTATCAAACACTTTAAAATACAAAAAGTTAATATGAGTTTTTATGATTCTGAAAAAATCTTTCATATAAAAGGGTATCTAAGAGTATGCCCAGAGACAAAAGATTAAAGATTAATCAGTCATTTTAAATTCTCTCTACCACTGTATATCAAAAAGGAACCCTCTTTGTTCTCCTCTGAGGACAGATAGATAAAGAGCAGAGATAGGATCACTTTCAACAAATCATCAGAAAAGAGCACCTGCTTGCACCCTAACTTTTTCCTGTTCAGTATTTTGCCTCATCTTGATACCACTGTATTCTTCCTATGTCAAATATATACATGAAACTTGGGAATGACAAAAAATGTTGCTGATTTTAAAAAGTAACTAAAAGCAGATGCTGGAATCCCCAGTAAACTCTTCCAGCTGCTACTGAACCACTGGCAACCTGAGTCTATTTAATTTGGATACCAATAACGGCAGCAAGGAAAATCTGCCTGCCAGACCTGCACACCCAAGCTAAGCCAGCAAGAACAAAACTGAAAAGCATCTTGTGATATCAAATGCATTTAACCAAGGCTCTCTGAGTGACAGCACGTCATTCTTCCCATGGTCAATGGCTAAAGATGGTTATTGCTTACTGAGGCTAACCTCTACACAGATGAAAATCTGTTATAGATCAGTCATTTTTATTAATCCCAGTTCATATTTCCAAGAGCTTTTTTTCTATAATACTTTTAAGGTTTACTAATGGAGTACTTCAGGGTGCTGTTAATATTGATTAAAGTAAGACATCATAAATTAATATTTAGCAAGGTCATTATGACAGATTGATATGACATGCAGGTCCTCAAGTCTCAAGATGTCTTATCATTTCTGAGGAGACAGGCTGTTTGAAAAAATAAAGGAAGGAAAAGAAAAAGTCTTACAGGTGGCACTGAACTGACAGCAGCATATAATATAAAAGCGCTTTGTCATTCACATAATGTCTGGGGTAACGAAATGAATTCACTTTCTGGCTTCCTTCAGTTTTCAGTGCCAAAGAACACTGTGTTATCAGCACAGATGGAGCATGCATGGTTCTGGAGAAGAGCCTGGTGCAAACTGCAAACAAGCTTCTTTGCATACCAATGAATCCCTGAGAATCAGACCTTTGCTGTCAAGTGACAGGTTTGGAAGCTCTATAAAAATGAACTAATCCCAGTGGTCTTGTCTGACTGCATGTACTGTCAGTGCTCAGGACAAGAAAGGGGGGAACACGGCACATTTTGCAGTCATGGCTACTACTTTGGTGAGAGATATCAGGCAGACAAGGGATTTCATCCAGGTGCCAATATTTCTCTCTTTTTCCCTCCCCCAGGGACAGCAGTGTGGCAAGAGAACTCCAGTCACTAGAATTAAAGATGCATCAAAATTTTCAGAAAGAAAAGGGAGGAAAAACTTTCTGCAAATTATTTTAGCTAACTGGGTATAAAAGAGCCTAAGATGTTTAAGTTTACAAAATCAAATCCTTTCTCCATCTGTCTCCTGCCTCGACATAGTTATTATTAATACATATATCATGTCCCTCCTCTTAAACCAAATATCTCTAACAGTAGGCTTAAACTGTCTCATTTTGCACAGTGATTAACTAAAGACACATGGTATGTACACTTGTACATTCTAGATAAGGGAGAATGAAGGTGGAAACTTCAAACAATGAAGCAACCAGTTTCAAACTTTCCTGACTTTTGTATTTTCTGATCAGATCCTTCAGCTTAGGCTGCTTTAATACCACTTCCATCAACCTTGAACAGAGGACATTCTTTGCTCCTATATGTCTCATAGCATTTCCTAATTTATTCATACCAAATAATCCAGGTCTTTCTAAAGTAGGGAAACTTACAATAACATGGTGATTATTTGCATGAACTAAAGCAAACTACTGGCAAGTGCTTTAAAAAATAAGTATTGACAGCAAAACAAAATGAAATAAAATACTGTAAAAATAGTTGTAAAATAGAGGCATACCCATCAACAAACTCAGAAGTCTCTGGACCTTTGAACTCACCCCCACAACTCTGTACAATCCTTGGTCATTTATACCTATTATGTAAAAAAAAAAAAAAAAAACAGGCAGCATGAGATCAACTACAGTCAAATTTAGCATTAAAATTTTTGCCCCAGGCAACAAATTTTCTTCAAAGACAGAGAGACTACATAGTATTAACTGTCCCAAGAACAACATTATGAATGAAGCATTACAAGAATCCTTTTGTTACTCTGTTTTTAAGGGAAGTTCATGTTATATTTTGATAAAGATTTCATGCACCACAATTCCACTTCTGAAAGTAAGAGGAGAAGCGAACAGGAACAAAGCTTTGCTTGAAAATAAATAAATAAATAAACCACTGTCTAATTTCAAATTTTTTTAATTGTATTTTGGATACATCAATAGCCACATTCTAATAATGCGAGAACTAACCAACAAATTCTAAATTGAGATTTTTACAGTAACTTGAACATTTATTTTTTCCCCCACAATATGTGATGATTAAAATACTTCGGATGAAGAAAAACTTAAGCCTATTCCCAGTGTTCAAAACCAGTACTTTTTCAAGTTTATAAATGCTTTCCATTTAAGATACAAGGCCTCATTCCAACCCACTGTGGTCCACACAGGAGTTACATCCAGAGGCACCACCAAAAGCTACTGAACAGTTTTGCTTGGGATGAACAGAATTAGCACAGTATTTTCCCACTCTGTATGAACACTGGAACACTTTCCTGGCATTCCTCTGTGCCCTTCCATCATTTCACATACATTTACTTCTATATCCCTTTTCTTCCCCTCTTTTTGCTTTCCATTACCTTACCCAGTTTTATCCCCAGGAAAGTAAAATTATGATTATAAATTGAAGAAAAACAGGAGGGAGAGAAGGGGCAGGGAAGAAAAAGGGAAAAATAAGGTAGACTTTGTCTGCTGTGTTGTTTCAGAGCCCAGATTTTGGGAGGTAAAATACTACAGTACACAGATGCTTGAGAAACCTCATAATAAGCAGCCATCTACAAACACAATCTACCTTCATAATCACACTGGCCTGGAAGAGTAGAAATGCCACAAAATACCTGTGCTTCTACTCCAAGGAAACCTTTTCAAATTACAGATTATGTGGTATTCTTATTCAAAATATCCTTCAACAAAGGAAGAATTGTGGAGAATTCTCAGCTTCAATACCAAGCTGTTCCAACAGAGAGAAGGAAAATTAAAACCAGTCATATGAGAAAAAGTTACTTCCCAAATAAATATTAGATGAAGTATGTAAAAATCATTAGCCTTTTAATGAATTACTGTCAGACAGAGCCATAATACACAGCAATAATTCTCAATATGGTAGAGAGAACTTGGCATTTTCTACCTTCTCCTCCTCCTGCCTAGCCCTGCTGCATCTTTTCTCTCTTCTCTGATGCTTTCCTCTCCTTCGCGCAGTCTGCAGCCTCCCTGGCCATCCGAGATGCTTGAGCCTGCTGGACTCCTCCCTGCCAGCACTGCTCTTTCCTCTGTCCCAGCAGGGAGATGCCAGGCTACAGCTGCAGCTGCTCCTTCCCCTGCTTGCTCCACCTGGGCAAAACTGGCCCTTTTTCCTCCCCAGGATGCAGGCACTGCTGCAAGGGTGCTGAGCCTTAAGCTAGATGCCAGGTTCAGAGCTGGCTCAAATTATCAGAATAAGCCAGATAGATCTCCTTGATTTTATCTGAGCTCATCAAAATACACATCTCTGGAGTATGTTCACAGTTCAGCTGTGCACAAAAAAATGAACTGAAAAAAAACTCAGCTATGTGGTCACAACACTGTTCTTCTCAAAATAGGAAGTTATCAACACAACCAAATAAGTTTTCCAATGATCCTTAGAACAAGTATGATAGCATGCTGTGAACCACTTGGAGAGACAAAAAAAAAATCTCAACAATATAGTCCTTGATACACCCAAAAAAGAATGCACTAAAAATCTGTCCTGAGACCAGCAAATGGTTCTGCTTCCAACTTCTCAGAGGTGTCTAGGAAAATTCTGGTACCAAACTAACACCAAGCTTTGCCAAAATGCATCACACTTCTTTTATACAATGTCTTCTACTACTTTCAGTACCACAGAACAAGCCTTCTGCATCATATGCAAGATGCTAAAAAGCTGAAGAAATACTGTCACACTCAGCTTTTGCTTATCTCAGAAGTTGATTTGTGATTTCCTGTGCTTCTAATATTGAAACTAGGGGGGAACCAACCGTGCTGATCCCAAATATACATTTACTGGTTTAGAAATAATAAAGGTCAAACCACAAAACCTGCTCCTCAGTATCAAAACAGACATGATAATGTAGAAGTCTCTGAAAAATGGCAGCATTGAAACTGTGACAATCCTCCAGCAATAATCATGAGTCTGTGATAGAGATTATCAGATTATTGATCAGTTTCAAATTCATCAACCAGAAAAAAGCACAGCTAATTGCTAACAGACATCAAGAAGTGCAAAGAGGCATTAATATTTCAACATAGTTTGAGATGATACCTTTAAAAATCCTTCCAAATGATGCTTTATTTAAAATACACACACCTGGTTTGAAACAGTCCTATTTCTGATTTAATCTGCACATTTCAGATCTTCAGCACATCCAACACTGATAATGCTTGGTATTTGCAGAACACAATTGACAGGATGACTCATTGCAAGGAATAGCTCACCACAGCCTGAAATGCTGAAGGGTTCAGACTCTGTGTCTGCCGGCTCAACCACTGCTGGCAACCTGGAGTGGTGAAGCCCCGCAGCACATCCTTCATATTTACATTAGCTCAAGATGCTTGGCTGCCTGGTACCAGAATTTGGCACAGGTACACAGTTTGTGAAGCATGCTTAGAAATGTAAGGTATTGGAAGCAATATGGTCATTTATATTACTGTAAGCAAGGTAGGTAGTAGGTAAGATTACTTTGTGACTGGCTTTGTACATGAGGCTGACACAGACTTGCAACGTAGCTGCAAATACAACTTTTATACCAAAGTCCATGGCACAGAAAAGCCATACAAGTGACACTCTAAATTCAAGGTAATGACAGAGGGTTTTTTGTCACTTGCAAAGGTTTTCTACTCTCTCCTCACCCTGTACTTTCTGCCTGAGGAGCAGCCAGCCTGGACATGCAGCTCAATGCTGCCATCTCTCTCTGCAGCTCAGATTGGCAGCTCCAGTAGTTCTAAGCCCAAGACAAACACTGCTCTGGCAAACTTCACCCATCACATCCCCTCAGAAGGTACAACCAACTACTTACACATAAAAACATGCACAGAGCCTTTACTAGTGGAGCAAGCAGCTCTTTGATATTTCTATAAGCATCTATCCCATTCTATTATTCTCAGTAGAGAATAATAAATGAAATATTTCAAAGAGAATCCCAAAATGCTCTCTCCAAGACAAAACACAGGTGCACATCCAACCAGCACAGTGCTCAGTGTGTGAGATGGATGCATATCCTGATGCCTCAGCATTTCCCACCAGGTAAAGCACAGCAAACCTCTTGTAAGACAATGCTGAATCAGAAGCTCACATGCATTTTAACCAAGACACTGATTTCTGTGCTTCTGTTCATTCAGATCAAATAATTCCCTTCTTGGCTTTATAAAAGGGAACATAACTGAGAAAAAAATTATCCAGCCATTGACAAGTTTGTGTTCAATATCTCTGTTATGCTTTTCTCTCTCTGAATACCAGACTACTTCTGCTGTGACATGACAAGACTATTCTCAGTTTCCACCCACACTAGACTGTCCTCTCTTTCCACCCACGCCAACCTCACACCCATTATGATTAAAAGAGATAAAAACATGGCACACAAGCACCGTCTCTGAAGAAGCATCTGTCCTGTTTTCTCCTGCTGAATATAACTTGCTTTTGATGTGTTACCATTAAAGTAAAACAACTAAGTAAAAATTGTTTTCAAGAAAAAGTACAGGTAGAAAATTCTGCAGCTTGAAAGATAGATTTTCTTCATCAGCTTGTCCAAGCTCTTTTGAGACAACTGAATGCTCTCCTGACCCTCCATTTGTTTGCTCAGCAGACATCAGCAGAAGGTCCTTTAGAGGTTTTTTTGTCTTGTTTTAGAGTTGTTTACTTGTTTTGATTTTTAAATGAAGTTGATGTTAAGTTCAGAATCAGTAAACAGAAAATCATCAATGACTGCTTCAAATGTAATGGACAAATCAAGTGGATTGAAACCAACCTAAGTGGATTATTGAGTTCCTAGAAGGCAGTAGCTCACCTAAATATATTCTTGGAACAGCAGGACAAGAAATATTCATTGAAAACTGATTTATTTTATTTCTTGAGTACCTTCCTCAAAACAAAATTAATAGATACAAGTCTTTTTCACAGCTAGTACTTACCACAAAGCACTCTATTGACTGCACATCTTACAAAGGCTGTGTACAAGGGGACAGCAAAGATGCAAAGGCTCCATAGACTTGGGAACTTCAGTTCTTTCCCAGGCATGTTTCAGGGCAGATCCCACTATGGGGAGACATGCTGCTAACCCATGAAAGCTCATAATTTGTCTTGAACAAGAGAACTACACAAATACTTTGCACCATCCTACACATCCTAAATTAAGGCATAAAGGAAAGAGTGAATTTAAACCTCCATTCACTATAACCTACCCACCCACAGCCCTAAGGGGGAAAAAAAGGCAACAAAAAAACATTGTTCCAAATAGTCACTTCATGAAGATGATATTCACATTTTTTCCACTGTTGTGCTCTTGTTGCACTTTTCTTGTACGGTATCAAAAAGAAAAAAACCGGCACTACCCACTACTTGAAGAAAACTATTTGAACCCATTTATAAATAATAAACCAAAATATAGTACACTCCACACTGCTTATAGTAAGTAGAATTCATGAGGTATTGTACAACAGCCTGTAATTGTACTATAGGCCAAAACTAGTCTTTCATTACATGAGGACACACCATCCTTTTTATTAAATCTGCCTCATTCACTGTAAAGAGAAGATCCAGACTATATTGAGACAGGGTTTTGCAGTGAAGACAACTTATCTGTAGGACGCCAGCTTTATCTGCAATGTTTCCCAGCTCAAATATTCAGATTGTAAATGCCAGTAACTGAAATTTTAAAGTGATGAGACAGGCAAACTTATCTGAAAAATATTCAAAAGAACAGAACGAACAAAAATAGCACCAGATAGAATATGGCCTAATCTAGAATAACATCTTTAATGCATCAGACAGGACTGATACCAAAAGGTCTAAGAGGAAAAGGGACTTCGGATACTTCTTGCTGTTTAAATGAAAAATTCCAAGTATCAGAAAGGCTGCTTTTGTTCCTAATATTGTATAGTAAGTGTATACATGGAAGACATCTTCTCAGTAAGATGCTGCACTACAGCAACTTTCTTTTGAACCTGCTCTTCTGCTCATCTTATTTAAACTGGACTGTGATACAGAGAAAGATGTGAGTATTCTGCCCTGTTCAACGCCAGACCTCTAGAAAAAAGCTCCTGAAAAATTCTAAGTGTCCCCTTTGGGAGTAGGAAGGAAAGTCAACAATTTTGGAGAAAACCTAAACGCACACAGAGAAATTACATCTCTTTTAACCAACTGAGAAATATACTGTGACCTTACCTACTTTCATGCCTTCACATCTTTTTTTTTTTAAAAGCCACAACCAAACAAGCTGGTTCTCCACTCAATGCCATATACAACACAGTGAGTTTCAGAGTGGCTGGCCATCACACACTTCAGCAGAGCCTCTCCAAAATCAATCCCAAATTCCTCTTGAATACTGTCTGCACACTGACCTCTCCTCCATCTCCAGTGCTGGCAGTACAACAATGAGTATATGCAACAATAAATCCTGACAGCATCTTTGTCCCTGAGGTGATACTAACTCCATGAAAAGTACTTCAACACTTTTTGTTAATCACCTGCCTACTCAGCTACTGTTTTTCTGCCTTAAGAGACTGAACAGAAATGAAACACTGAAATAAATTAATCTGTTCCAACAGCAAAGCCAAGGTACAGGGCACTGCCTGCATAACACAGGTTTCTCTTAACTATTGTGCACAAAAATTGTCTCCCTTTGTCAACAGGTTCTATTCCCCATTTGTGAGCACTTCTGGCAAACATATTTCTTGAAAGAAAGCCGTGCATGAAAGGATGGGACTGGACAGACTCCTGTCTTGGTCAGCATAATCAGTTAAATGTCTTCCATGGTAAAATCTTTTCCAGAGTGCTACAGGAGACTTTACCACACAAGCCTTCTTCACAGAGCAGACCAGCTGCTTCTACCTCTTCACAAACAGGTTGGGTTGATCGTTACCTCGTGTTTCAACAGCACTGATGCACTTTTTGATGATGGTGAACCCAATCTTATCCAGCTGTGCACCTACAAAAAATGAAAGGGATTGAACAGTTTCAAAGCATCATTACAATTACGGCTTTCACTGAAAATAAGGCTGGAGTTAATCATAAAGCTAGTACTTTTGAGGCAATGCTGTAAATATTCTGAAATTGGTAGAATACATCACTTTTTATAGAGAAATTCTGCTTTTCTCCTTCACAAGCCTGCCTAGCCAAAGTAAAGGCTTATTCTGGTGATAGTGGCTTCAGTGAATCTGTTCACAGCAGCATCCTTTGAAGAATGGGATCTCTGATTAGTTACACATGTTGGCAGATGCAAGATGGAATTTAACAGTACTTACTGCAACATCGACAACATCTGAGAGAGTTCACCAAATGGGACAAGGAAGTACTTATGATGAAAAAACATAATTATCAACAGCAGGGCTTTTACTGAGTCCTACCCTCAGCCAAAGAAATTCCCACACTAAAGATACAGGACACATGTATATCATTTCACAGCAGTTAATGATCTGACTACATGAAAGCAGATGCATGAACAGGACAACAGCTGAGCTCCAGCATTCCTTTGTTGTTCCTATCTTACTCTTTTTCTTCACATCAAAACTTCATTTACAAGCTTATGTTGCAAAATTGCCTTTCCCCCAAACATCTGGCCTTCTTGCTCCTGGGGACCTGGCCTTGCACTATGAAAAGACAAATCTGAGGAAAGATTTCTATTAATAACACAAGTATTCAGCTTTAATCAGCAATTTCAAGTTTTTCAAAAAAGCAAGCAGAAATGGTCTTTTAATCAAAGAAGGATACCTGTCTTCACTCTTACACTTTGCCAACAGAAGAAAGCTAATGTTATCTAAAGAAAGTCATCTCTTCTGCTTCCACTGGTTTATCTTTTAAATGCACAAATTCAGTTTTATTGCTGATCTTGACATTCAGCTGCAACTGCCTTTAAGATCATGCCTACACATTCTAAAAAATACACACAATCTAGACTAAGAAACTGTGATGCATTTACATATAAAATCACCCTTGAATCAAATTCAGGCATGAAGTAAATTGGCAAAAACAATCAGACTGTTTCTCCAGCTTACGTCCAGTCCTACAGTTCTTACATATGTACTGAGTTAGTGCGAAAACCCATTAATTACAAAATCCATAAGTAATGTTCAAAACTCAGGATTTAAAAGTAAAATAATTAAGCTAGATCCAGGAGGGTTGTGGGGGGGGGAACCAAATTAGCTTTGCCTTTCTCAATTTCAAAATATTAACAAATCAGCCTTAATGATGATTCAAATACTTACTTCCCTCTCGTTTTGCATTCGCTTTATTCAAGTTGATGAGCAGCTAACACAAAAAGAGTAAAAAAGACAAATTATTTTAAAGACTTCCATGAAACCAGAAAAAATGACACACTCAACCTTAATGCTCAGCGGGCACAAATACAGCTATTTACAGCCTGAACAACGCACCACCAGCAGTTGTAACAGCAGGCCCAGAGGTCTGTGCCTTCTCAGAACAGCCACTGAAATTATCAGGGGTTTATGTGCCCCATGTTCTAAAGTTTTCTGCAGGTTAGATTCTCACAGTTTCAAGGTCACTGCAATTATTAAGAATTTGATGATACCCGGGACTTACGTCCCACTTTGGCTTTCCCAGAAGTTGTGAACTTACTGGGAGTCCCTCTCAGCCAACATGTCATGGTGGTAAACACCTGTGCAAATGAAACCAGATGAGTGTAACAATGAGGTCAATGCAACCCACAGCTACTGGGGCAGACATGTGATGGTGTCATTGTCTAGAAAACCCCAATGTTTCTGGCTCACAAGACCAATATATTTATCATTGTAAGAACACATAGTGTGCTCCAATTCAACATCTCAGACCTGTTTCCTGATGCAATACAAATTCATGGACAACCTCAGTCCCAAGACCATTTTTTATCTGGTTTTTAAAAGATTAAATAATGATACCATGTAACTCACTCATGTAAATTTTGCCACTGAAATGCAGCATGTCAGCATAAGACTAAGTGAACATGCCTATACTAGACATTTTCTACAACACCAATATTATCATTGGGATGGGAAACCATTTATAAAAATTGATGCTGTCATTACAATAAAAAATTCTTATATATCAGCATTAGCTTTATCTACACTGAGCTTTACCAAGTTGCTCATCTCTCCTGAGTTTTATTTCACTTCTACCCTTTATTCATTGAATCTATCATTTTGCAAACTGCATAATCCCAGTTTATTAAAGTATAAATGGGATCAGAAAGCAGAGGGTGAGAGAATTCCGTAAAATAATATTTTAAAAATGATGCTTACAGCTTCTTTTCCATCCAAGGCTTCCATCCACAGCTTCCTGTCTTCCTCAGAAAATGCCTGCATGGTCACAGGAACTCCAGGTCTGCAAATTTACCAACAACATAAAGTAATTGCATTCATCAGCAAATAAAAATTGCCTGTCAAAGTCTATTTCTAACTACAAGCAAAAGCCCATTGTCCTAAAAGTCAGGGTTTGTTTTCTTTTGCTTAAGAACTGAACACTGCTGATTTTGAAAATAAAAGGTATAGAAGTGATACAAGCAGTAAGAAATTGAGAGAATGGAGAGGAAAAATGAAAGTGAAAGTAATCTGCAAACTATTTATTTTAAATAGCTCATTGTTGATCACCTGCTGATTCCAACACTGGCTGGAGTTACTGAATTTTATCAATTGCAAACACACTTGGACTTGCATTGTTCTCTGATGACAAATGGTATTTGTTAACTCTATATATAATCTTCATCTTTAAAGCAGCAACTATCATCATAGCTTGCAAGTAAATATCTTATGAAAAAAAATCTTGATTCAGTAAAAAATGAAAACTAAATCATTTAGTTCTTCTCACTAAATTGCAACTGTCAAGGTATCAGAGTATCAACCTAGAAGCAATACATCAAACATAGCATATGCTGTATGAAATATCATTTATTTGTCTTCAAATTAAAGTCAAATGAAACAAAACCTTCCCTCACTGTCCTGTATTGGAAAAATTAAAATCTAGGTAGCATTTCAGAAGGATAATGCTTTTTCTCAATAAAATAACTTTTTCCTATCCTAGAAGACTTTTGCTCTCTCCTCAAGATTTAAATTTCTCTTTACCACTAGTCACCTTCAAATAAAAACGATGGAGTACTAGAAACAGGAAAAAAGCATCACCTCCCAGAGATTTAACCAGAACCTTAGCACCCTCAGACCCACAAATATCAGAAGAAAATACAACCATCTCAGCTTTGCTTCCAAAGAAAAATATGCAAATTTTCAACTAGCTCCAAGTTATGCTTAAGTCACACACAAGGCTGAATGTTTGCTACTTAAAAGTCTTCCCTAAAATTTTACAACCTCATCTCCAGTACCAAAGGAAAGCCCATGCCCAGCTGTCAATCCCTGTATTATTTTTTAACTTGGACAAGCTGAGGGATAAGTGTGCCCTGAACTGATACCAAGGAAACAAGCTAATGGCCTGCAGCACAGAACTAATCTCCATGGGAACATCTCAGTACTACACACATATATTATTGAAAGAAAAATGTCTGATATCAAGGTCACAGTGGATGAAATTGTGTCTATTATATCAAGACAGAAAGACGAACTAGATTTTTCCCCTTTTACCAGAGAAGAGAATGAAAAAGCGTTTTGCAGGATCAAGGAAACCCTGCTTTCCCATCCATCTCTGTAAAAACTCCAGATACCCCACTGAGCAGACAACACACAGAGAGGGAGAGACTGACCTTTCTCACGGTACTTTTCAGCAACTTTATCCGACTCAGTTTGAAATCTGTTATCCCTACTGACTAATCAATACACTGACCCCAGAGGAATGACTGGAGTATAAATCTTTACTCCCTTTGGCACTGTTGGGACACTCAAAAATGCAAGTTGAAATCATGCTGTAGAATGACAACAAACATCACCTGAGCTGTAAATGAGTATCTTGTCATCTGCCACATGGGCTACAAGTTTTCTGATGCTGTAGGAGTTTCACATCCCTTTACCCATTGCTTGTTGTAGGAATGAATATGCCTCAGGCCAGTCTCACTGGTCACACAAGCTCAGCATAGACTCTAACTAAATTATGAGTACATAATCACAGACATCTGCAGACCATTAGCAATCACAATTCAGGGGAGGTCTGACAGCATTGGCCCAGTGCTTTTGAAGTGAGAAACATTAAGAACCTGATGCCAAAAAATCCCAAAAAGCCTATAAAACTTGAAGACCTACCATATTATAAATTAGCATGTAGTTAATTGGTGTAAATAACGAGCAAACATATAGATTAAAAGCAGCTCAGAGGGGGTGGATGCAAACACTCAGGAGCAATCCACTAATTTATATTGAGCATTTAACTCCAGACATGATCCACTTCTGCATCAAAATAATATAGCATTACCACAGCAATATTTATTTGGAGTACCTTATTAAGTTGGACACCCTCACTTCATAAATGAAGGAAGGCTAGAATGCTGTTGAAAGACAATATTTATCAAATTTTGAGATCCTTTAGAGAAAAAGATTAGCAAGTCTTTTCTTTAGAGTAACAAGTGGTGTTTCAAAAACATAGTGGCAGCAATGTTCAAGATGCAGTGGATGATTGCACCAAGCATAAAAAAACTCAAAATCCCAATAACCTTATTTCAATGTGAAAATCCACCATATCCCCTTGGCAACCCATCACTTTGGAATACATGATTGTGACACAATGTGGTCATGCCTATAGAAATTACTACCCCAATCAGTCTTTCACCAAGGCTGTATGTACTTCAATTTAAGCCATGTTTCTTCACTATGGTAACAACTCTTATTATCTCCTCTTAACTTTGGCAGTGCTTTACTTTAATGTGAGCTCAAGCAATGTCTACATTTCAGTTTAGTTTGCTTATGCTACACATTGCTGAGGTAAAAAATCCAGTGAGCTGTGGCAGTGCTTGCCTGCTCCTCCATTCCCATTGGAACTCTGACCAAGGACTGAAGAATTCAGAAGAAAACACAACAGTAATTTTGCAGTAATTTTAACTACTACCTAAAAAGAGCTCTTCCTAGTGAGCATCCCAAGCTTACCTGTCTGAAGCTTCCAAGTCAAAACAGAATCGCCTGTCTATTGTATCTGCATTTCTTTTGGTGCAATATGCAAGGACAAAGAGTTCCGCATCACCCTGTGAAAAGAAAGTTTTCATAAGCTTGACCCAGTTTTTACAAGTTTGTGTAAGCTCCAGGAAGGCAGCTGTACAAGGCAAGTAAGACAAATTTATATCAAATGGCAAAAGCTAAACTGAAAACCGACACTTGCAAAAGAATTTGCCCATGTTTGCAGTTCACTTTTCCACACAATAACATAAATTCTATGGTCATTCATCTAAAAATACTGAGTCCATTTTAGCTGGTACTTTACAGAATGACTCAGTACCACAGTAAGTTCAACTAACAAAAACATTTTGAACTGGTTACAAGATAAACTCACGAAGACTTTTCCCATTTTATGTCAGTCACCGTGTTTTCCATAGTAAAGGCTACACTAACTGAAACAAAAGAAGTGTTCTTTACTATATGTAACATGTCTTACAGGATCAGCTCTTTCTTTGAGACCAACAACACCAGGATCTTATTTCACCCAGGAATCATAAACTCATCTGTGAATGCTGCCTGAGTTGTACCAGATTAAATCAGAATTAACTCCACATTCTAATTATTTCTTGTCTTATTCAGCATCTCCAGACACAAAAGGCTGTTACTGCAGAAGAAGTAACTGCAGGGGTTTCCAAATGGGAGTTCTTTTAATACAGCAGAAATGGCTTCATAGCTGTTTTACAATGCTGAATGACACACATACTATATACTGTGCACTGTACTAATTAAAAATGGCTTGTTACGATTAGAGTAAATTAGGATAAAAAATTCACAGAAGTACTGAATGATTAAGGAAACCAAATACCACTAATTTTCAGTATATCAGGCTTTCCAAAGCTTTTGAAAGATTCTTTCAAATCCAATACATTTGTAAATACAAAGAGTCCTCAAAATTAAGAAAGCCATCTCCCCTCTGCTGAAACTAATAGGATATAATAACTTGATGAAATTACAATGACAGGATTTTCACACCAAATTTGAAGTCAGAGCATGGCGCTGCATTTACAGCATATTGACTCGAGTTTTAGTTTCCAGATTCAGATATCCTTTTTCCTTTTAACAAAATGCATTTTGTTCCTATCACTATATCCATTTAATGTGTCATCATTAAAGGGAATGAGTGCCATCAATTCCCAACTATTTCAGTAGAATTAAAGCCATTTAAAGATAAACAAAGTCTTGGGTCTTGAATATTTCAGATGCTTTTAAAGATATCTGAAATTACATTCAGTTATCAGTACAAATTATATTCCTATGAAAACCCACTTTTCTAGTCTCACTTCTAGTATTTACATCTCCAAAAGAAAACTAGCTGAATCATTTAATAAAGAAATTTCTAGGTCTGTTATATTTTCCCGATTTATACTTTAGAAAGTTAAAGGCCTCATGGATAAACAGGATTCTTAATAGTGAAACATTCCATGTTTATCTGTGACAGGTCCTCTGGTCTTCTAAAAGGAAGCAACTGAAAAGTCTAGACAATTCTTACTTATTAATCTATCCACAGTTTAGGTTAACATCCTTCAATGGCAGACTGAATTGCATGAAGAAAGATGGAAAAAAGGGGCAAGGGGGGAAGTACTTGACATCTTATCTGGCACATTCTCTGGTCTTAATACAGGACAAGTGTAAGAGTAGAATATATAAATATACATACAATTTTCCCTCCTGATCTGTGTTCAAATGGGATCATGGAGAACTTCTTTGTCTCTTTCCTGTACATGCAATAGTGCTTCACCCAACTGGAACCAAAGGGAGCAGGCCCTACATAACACAAAAGCAATAAACAGTATGTACTTTTTCCAATTTCTGCCTTCTCTTTTCCTGTTTTCTAGAGCCCTATTTAATTTCTAATAATGCAGTATTTAAAGTGAAGGTACAAATGAAGAAATTGTACAACATCATACAAATGTTGACCACTGCTTATTCTAAAAACCAATGTATGTTGTACTTCACTCTTATGCTTAATGACAAATTGAAAGAATTATTAATGCATTTTTCTCTCAACTACTACAGAGAAAATAATTTTACTCTTTAGAGTAAATACACCCTTGAGACTTTATTTAGCAGAACACAGAAAGCTAGATTAACACCTGGTAACTCCAAGCTAAATACCCACACATTACCACATTTCCATTGCAAGTTCTAAAGAATCTTTTGATTAAAGTCTTTCCACAACTTCTGACACCCAAACTCTCTCCTATTAATCAGTGCACACTCTATACTGAAGACACTTTAGAAGCCAGCTTACTGCAAATAGTATGGCTGAGATTTGCACCATAATGCTAACTGTTCAAACTTTGATTCTGGCCCTTTGCAACTCCTCACGCCTATTATTTTTTTTTTTTTTCTCAAAAATAGGTCTGCAAATAAGTATTCTCACTCTATAAGGGCAAACATCTTAAAAACATGATTTATGCAAAATGTTTAAAAATAAATAATGAATTACAATAAATTGTCATTCCTTGAGCAACAAGAGCTCTGCATCTTGTTTGGCTTTTTTACTAGTGTGAGAAAGATTTATAATTGTTTGAAGTGTTGACAGGATATGATTTATGCGACATGCACCTTCACAGCAAGAATTTTAACACCAGCTACCTAACATATAGCCTGCTTTATTTGACCCTATCATCACAATTAGGTAATGAAAGTGTATCAATGAATCAAGGAAATGACACTCAATTTCATCATACTCAACAAGCCAAATTTTCAGAGGCTAATTTGACAACTCATGTTGCTGGCTGACAACAAATGTTTGACAGTTCTAGGGGAGGTCATTATTAAGGGCTTAAAAATAAGATGAAATCCATTCTTTGGTCAAACAAAACTTTCCTGAATCCAATCGCTTTTACTAAAAACTGTCACATTTTCAGCTCCTTATTCTTTTTATAAGCCACAGTAACAATGCTGTTAAAAACTTTGAAAATATATTTAGATGACTCTTTAATCAATTGTAAACTCTTTGCATCTTCATGTTACTTACAGAGGTAAGACTTGCCCATATGTCCAATTTGGGCACTGTGGAATACAAAATACAACTTACTTTTTTCCTGTACATAGAGGTAGCCTTCCATCGTGAAGTGATTTGCTCTTTTATGTTCCTGAGGATTTCTTCTGATCTTGTTCATGAGCTCTTCTACCTCTGACCTTGTTCCTTCAAAACGATTTCGTGTCTAAAACGAGACAGCAAAAACTCTTTGATAATGAGAGAGGAAGAAAAATTTACAGTAATTTCATGACTATAAGGCGCATCCTTTTGACTAAAATTTTGATCAAAACCTGGAAGTGCGCCTTATACTCCAGTACGCCTTATAGATGGACAAAGTTCGGAAATTTGCCAATCCAGAAGTGCGAGCTGCGGCAGCAGCCATGGTAGCCAGCGCCGGGGCCCACAGCATGAGGAGGGCACCTGGGGCTGCGTTTAAAGGCTACGCTGATCCGTGAAAAATGTTTGCAAACTGAGCACCAGAAAACCCCACGATCGCGCCATTCGGTTACTAATTAATTTCTTTGTTGTGCACGGATCCTCACTGCAAAAAAAAAAGTGCACCTTATAGTCCGGTGCCTCATAAGGGGACAAAGTACGGAAATTTGCCAAGGACCCAGAGGTGTGCCTTATAATCCGGTGCACCTTTTAGTTGTGAAATTACTCTTCCCGGCTGATAGGAATCATGCACTGGGTTTGCACAGCAAGGTTTTGATGGTGGGGAGCTACAAAGGAGGCCTCTGTGAGAAGGTGATAG
Source organism: Sialia sialis (assembly GCA_009812075.1). NCBI lineage: Eukaryota > Metazoa > Chordata > Aves > Passeriformes > Turdidae > Sialia > Sialia sialis. The sequence goes on from VRYO01001865.1 coordinate 2,020,469, forward strand.
AAGCTTCTTCCATGTCCCACAGAGCCAGTGCCAGACAGCTCCAAGACGGACCAAGGCTGAGCCCATCAGTAACCATGGCAGAGCCTCTGCAATAATGTATTTAAGAGGGAAAAACCACACAATGCCAAACGCAGCCACAGAGTGGAGTGAGAATCCATGAGTAGAACAGCTCTGCAGACCCCAAGGTCAGTGCAGAAGGAGGTGCAGGAGATATTCCAGGTGCCAGAGCTGAGATTTCCCTGAAGTCCCTATGGACATTGGATAAATCCATGGAGAACTGTCTCAAGTGGGAGCAACTCCGTGCTGGAGCAGGGGAAGACTGTCAGCAGTCCTTCCCCTGAGGAGGAAGTAGCAGTCATGTGAAGAGACAAGAGCCAAGTCAAAAGGCATCATGTGAAGAACTGACCATAACTCTCATTCTCCTACACCACGGAGGGAAGAAGGGAGGGCTGCTGGAAAGGTGTGTTTAAAATTTGGATTTTATTTCTCATTACCCTACCCTAATCTGGTGATAAACTCAACTGAATTCTCCCAGTCAAGTTTGCTTTGCCTGTAATTGGTCTGTAATTGATTTCCCTGTCCTGTTCTTGATCTACAAACTCTTCAGCTGAGGAAGGCAGTGATACAGCAGTTTTACTGGGCCTCTGGCATCCAGCCAGGGCCAGCTCACCACAAATAACTCTAAAAGGAGACAGTGATCCAGGCCATTTTAGGATAGTCAGTGCACAATCGCCATATATGTGTTTACTCTCCAAGTTTTCTGATATTCTCCAAAATCAATGTGGGGTTTAGATATCAGCTGCTGTGACTGTGGAAAGCACACTATGACTGCCAGAGCAGGTTTCTAAAACAATGCACTGAGCTGTACAGAGAAATACTGAGTGCAAAACGAATCTGATCATTGAAATTTCCTTAGGAAAATATTACTACACATGTTGGCTTAATTCATGAGACTCTTACTTGCTGTCAGGAAGTAGAGGTTTTTATGTGGTGAGGAAAAAAGTGTCAGGAAGGTCATCAACAATGCATACAGATTGAGAGTATATGTGTGCCAAACAGTTTGACCATACACAAGCAGAAGCATGCAAAAACAACCCAAAAAACTTGGAAGTCCAGGTGATTATTATTCCTAAATGTCACTTATTCCAAAGTCTGCAAGCATCCAGAAAATAAATATTTATCAGAATATTAGCAAAACCAACCAGAAAATAACCATGCCACCCAGAAATTATATGACAGGACTACACAAAACAACAGAGTAGCTCACATCTGACACAAGAAACTCTTCGGTTTGAGCTGAAAAACACTGGTAATGGGTCAATGAGCAAATAAAATCACATCATGGTAATAGCTGGTTTTCTCTACAAATGCACCTGTCCAAGCTGCAAACATTGAAAAACACTTTAAAATCCAAGGTAGCACATGTGTTTTGAAAAGCACATCATTCCCGATGCATGATTATGTGTCTTTTTGCTTTCTGAGAACACCTTTATTTTCCTGAAAATGCGGCCTCACCTATTTTATCTTTTCCCCAGGAGAAGCACACAAGATAACACAACTTTTGGAAGAATCAGCTTTCTAGAGCTTGGGCTACAAGGCTGGGGTGGGTCTTTTTCTTTCTTTCATTTGACAGGAGGAGAAGGGCAGTGAGAGGAAGGCAGAGTTTGTGGTAGGGAATGGAGAGGAAATCCATAGGATAATTCTCACAGTAAAAAGACAACCTGAATGAAAGGAAAGGCAACTACTACAGCTATACTGGCAACTCTTGAATCACTCTCCATTATCCAGCTAGGCATCTGTACTGGATCTGGTACTCTGTAATTTCTAACACATCAATGCAGTGTTCTGTCAGTAGCTCAGCTGTACCACAGGCAAACCCGATTTCATTTTTCCTTTGGGATGGCTTGTTGATCTTCAGCACAGAGGAGAATGTGTCATGTCCTTTCACAATCTTTTCAAATGCTTCCTTCTATTCTCCTTTTACATCAGATAGTTGTTGAGCCTTGTTCTGCCTTCTCTCTACAGCCTCTATCTATTCATAACACTTGAGCTGCAAAGCTCAAGCTCTTTAGAATTTGGTGAGGCACACTGCGATACCATTCAGTCAATTGAAAATGCAGCTGCTGAGATTAGCTTACTTTCTTACTGCTCATCATTTCTTCAGATCACTCCACTGGCTCTTTTCCATCTGTATTCTGAAACCCAGTTCTTCAAAACTGTATCAGAGTTTTGCTCTCATGTTTCATCTGGCATTAGCTCCCCTCTATGCTGCTCCACACAGAAGCAGCAAGTCTGGCCAGACATTTCCCCCACAAGCATTGACTTCTGCCACAAAAGCCTGCTTATGAAGTTACCATTAATCAGTTCCCCTTCTCAAACCAAACAACAGCTCAGAATGAAACTTGACACTTGAACATAGAGGAAGAAAAGGAAAGGAATGGTATCGTGGCATGTGAATCACATCACTATGCATTACAACTGTAATCCTTCCTTCCGCCTCCCTGCTAGTTAAGCCATTTCTAAAAACAGACTCTCCTCTCCAAGAAGTTTCTGTGTCTTAATTCCAGATGCCCTCAGAGGTCAACAAAACAAATGCACCATCAGGAACTGATTGTTTCTGGTATGATGTGTGGTTTGCTTTCTACCAAGAAGCCTCTGGCACACCCAAGTTTCTCTGAGCAAGCTTTATTCTTCATAAATCTCAAGTAAGCAAACAGATCATTTGACTGGTGACTCTATCAGTCTCACTGCTTCAGCCTTCATCTTGTTCCCTGCACTCCCAGTCCAGATCACACTGGGAGATTTGGGATGAGGGCACACAAAACTAATGGTGGCCCTGTTTGCTGTCCTTGAAGGAACACATTTTGTCAAATATGCCATGGGTGCCAACACCAAGTCTCCTTAGACGGCTCTGTACCCCAAATCAACAGGGATGTTCTTGTCTGAAAGGGCTGCTGCAAGACAAACAAACTGCACACTGCTGTGACCAGCTGTTTTTCCTCCCTTTTCTTAGTTATGGATAATGTAACCCTATGGGGAAAAGACCCCCAATCTGAATTATCCAGTGGTGCATTTTTAACAGACTTCATTCATTTTTAAATAATCCTTGCATTATTTC